>OZ025275.1:6036388-6636388 GCA_964019165.1 Mastigias papua | reverse complement strand
TATCCTCTAAAATGCAAGGAATTAAATTACGATCAGTATGCTACAAAATGTGTTCCCCAAAAACAAAGTAAGGAAAATCTAACCTTCCAAGTGCGGCCATCAACATCGACACTATCTCCCCCTTCCAGTTTGAAACTTCGATTCACGCTTCATATTTAGAATATCCATATGAAATTTCACTATTGTTAGGTCTTACCGCTTTACAGGCAATAGTTATTCTCTCAATGGAAGGGCTTTATTTCAAATACCTACTTAGTTACCTATATGTGAAGAAATGCAGCGCAGTATTGCGAGGCAAAGGACACAGGCTTACAATAAACAAGGTTCGTAGGCAAAGAAAATGGCTTTCGTAGTTCGTGTTTTGTTAACGCTTTACTTACCTGCAACTGGAGCGCTTAAGGCCAAACAGGCGAAGGCAATGACGAGGACAAGAGTGATCTTCATCTTCGATTCTTGACGACTTTTGTTAGATGTTCTCAGCTAAGGTCTGTACGTGTTATCTCGGGCAGATACAAATCCCTTTTACTGTCGACGAGAAACTTCGAGGAGCTTTATGTGAGCTACACAGCTAATTTGCATGATAATTGCAACGCCCATGCATATTACATGGAACAATGAAATTTCCTTAATGTCAAGTCCAGGGGGTAACTACATTTGTAAGAAGTCTTCCTGTTATAGGTCTCGAAATTCGACTAGTTTGTTGAATCTAAGTTAAGGCACCAAAATCTAATACCATACTTAGAAGAATTCATGATACTTTTGCAATGGTTACAAAGTGATAGTCCTACCAGTTAGTTATCTTTGAGTCCCTACCCTTTACGTAGAAGTTCTGGACCCTGGTTGCTTACGAAGGTTTTCATCGAGAGGTGTGCACATATTGTAAAAGTTCAATATTTACCCTGAAAATGGCATTTCCTCAAAAACTTTAGCTTGTATTGCTCTACATATTCACTACTGTTTATGGTAAAGGTGTGCATAGATTTGAATAGCTTAGGCAATAGGAGTGGAATACAGTTTTTTGTTTGAGCAGGTCTTTACTCTTACTGTCTTTACTCTTTCACGACTTTGCTACCGGTCTCGAAGTGAAGGATGAAATACTCTATCCAAGTAGTTCACAGCTTTCACCAAGTCTAAACATAAATTCCTTGGCACTATTATGAAGGTGCTGTTTGGAGGACCTTCCGTTTCATTTTTCCTTTGCAATTCCCTAAGCGTAAAGTTCTACAGTGTATCCATTGAGCTATACTGAGCATTTGCTGCATTCAGGGCCTAAAACGAAGTAAGGTTACAAGGCCACAAACCCCGAATGAAAACTTCCATACACGCTTATATTATTATTTGAATTATCAAGATCTCTTTTTGGGCCCTGCCTACACTATAGAAGGCGAGGGCCTACGCCCTACGTGTAGTACAGTTATTACATTTGGGTTTGTTTCAGTTGTTGGGTATGAAATATCATAAACACCTCTGGAAAACGTCTAGTTATGTATGATTCTAAATGGAATTTTTCAAATGACTTTTTGGTGGTGGAATATTCATGGCTTCGGAGGATGGGTCCAACAATTACATAGGAAAAACTCCACACGGATGAAACTGCCATGGTATGCCCAAACAAGTGCTGGGTGTCGCTTTGAGATACCGAAATTCGGAAAGTTGTATGATTTCCTAGGAAATTTGATACAAATGATGAGTGGGCATATCCTTCTAGAAACGGTAGAATTGGCCTAAACATAAGTAAGTAGAGTAGCTTTTCAAATGTTTCGTTGCCGCCCGCTGCATGTCATGTCATAACAGCACGTGATATTTTACTTTGTACCAAAGCACATTAGCGTGTCTCAGCTTGCTGTTATCCCCCCTCTCAATACTAGCTTTTCATTTGATGGAAAATAAAACGCATACAAAAGAAAGTGAGATTGCTATTGTGTGATTGAATGGCATGAATGCTTCCCTTTTTAATCTGCCTAGATATCACCCATATTATTGGAAGAGAGTAGGAAAAGATTCCACACTGCATGAGTAATAAAGTTTCACTTTCACTGACTGAACACTGAGCAGGTCACAGGTATAATCGAAAACGCGATCCCCGTCAAGATTTTTCTCCTTTCACCGCAACAGGATAATAAAACAATGACACATTGCTTAAGTGACTTTGAAAGCGCGGTTTCATACCTAACGACGGAAATTACTATAGCAACGGGCATTTAGGATCACACTTTAATCTTAAATCACCAAATTATCCATCAACTAATGTCTGCAGTGGGGAAGTTGTACTATTTTATCCATCCTTTATATTTGCTTTATTGCAAGAAAGTGCAGTGGTTCGTAGCAAAGTAGTAGTACTGGACTGCCCAATTTAAGGAAGTGCTGTACTGGATTTATGAGACCTAGGAAGTCTAAGATTCCCATTTTCACGTAAGTCCGCCATCTAATTTGTTTAAGGAACGCGTCATTACGTATTTGTAGGGAAAGGGTGGAAGACATAATCATATAGTTGATCATATTTTCGTCCCCCCTTTCAGATTTATGTAAAAAGTTTGGCTCCGATCCCGGATTTCAGAAGAAATTCCTTGCCCTTCTGTATTCAATGTTTTTATTTTTCATCCCCCTACCTCTAAGTGTGCAGAATTGTGGTTCCCTCTCCTATATGTCTTCCACCCCCTCCCCTAGAAGAATTAATGACCTGTCCCTAATTTCGTTAGGTTCCCTGTGACTTTCCGGCTTTCTAAATTCATAGTGGTATGCAACCTCAAACATTCTTGCTAAAACAGTCCCAAGCGCTGTGTTTACCTCGGTTCATACTACAAAATGTGACTCAGGTCCTACCTGGGAGCCCAGTAGTTAACGTTTCTTTAAGTTTTGGGCACATTTTAGTCCTAAAAGTTTGTTAACGTTGTCATGATTTCATTATTGAAATTCTTATAAGACATTCTTCGAAAGAGAATATTCGAAGTTGTGTTAAACAGCCAGGCAGGTAAATTTTCTTATGAAATTCATGCAAAGTAAACAAAAGAGATAATCGCCTTCCCTAAGAAAATTAGAATTTCAAACGTTTGTCAACTTATTAACTTTATTAGGTTTTAGAAATCCATTACAGAAATTTCTTAACTTGTTGTCCATTACGTACTCAAAGAATTTCATCAAAGGTGTTCTGGACCTTGTTCTGAAACTTTCTTAGCTTTTCCATGAATAATGAAATAACACAAATTCATGAATACTCACAAAGAATCACACAAGGATCACACAAATTTCTTGCAATTTTGCAATAAGTCATATAACCTTTGATTTCAACAGTATTGTCAGAAACCTAGCACTAGACAACCTAATATTTCAGAAACTTGTACAACTACAAGGAAAGAAAACTTTGAAAATTTCTCTTTTATAGTATGTTGATGTGCTGAGTCTTATAGGCACTACAAAAGACAATGTCTTACGTTTTGTTTTCGTTTTCACTCAAATTGTTTCGATTTAATTTGAGAAACGTTTAAAGTGGGTTTCAGTACTTAGAGAAAACACTTCCTTATAATAAAGCGCGTAGCTGTGGCCAGAGAAATAAGAACGACTTTGAAAATATCAGTCTTCCTGCCAGTAGTGAAGTCCTACCTTTTAAATTCACTATTTGGGAAATTTTGAGACAACACATTTGCGTACTATCAATCCCATTCAGCTCTCGATATTCCACTGAATAAGTACCGAATGTTTCAGAATTTGCAAATTGTTCCTACAGTCGTTCCAACGAATGTTTCAGTAAAGTCGCATATTCAGTACATTCCAGAAAACTTATGGCCGAATAACTTTTCATTTTAGAATTAGATTTTTACACATACGAGGTGGCTGTTCTCTTACTATAGTGCTCTCGTCCTGATGCTAGTGAGTACATGTTGTTTATTCTGTCTGCTAGCCTCTGCGTGGTGAGCCCTACTTACCGAGCTTAACACATCGGCACGCGGCACGAAAATTCGTGAACTACACACCTTTCTTGAGTGTTAAAGCCCAGTCTTGCGTAAACAAAATGAGTTCATTTTCTCACTTTTACTCTTCAAGTAAACAATGGTGAATATGTACCAATTGGCCAATCATAGGGCCAAATAGACGCATTATTCATCATATCACGTTTCGGTCGTTGCCCGACGTTTCATACTTTGACGATTGTCCGACGAAAAAAGCTTGTCAGTATGCCTAAACATGGTGCCGCTGTTTCATGCTGTAGTGAAGTTCTGTAGTACCAACAGACTTTTCTAAAAGTTTCTTGAAAGTTGCTTAATTTATTGAAAAACAATTTTAGCGAAAACGAAATAACACGTAAAATGTATTGTCTTTTGTAGTACCCATAAAGCTTGTTGGCTTCTAAGCATATAAAGCATACTGTGGCGGAAACTTTTTAATCTATGGAGGAAAGGTGTGTTTCTAAAACTGTGAACGATGGCACAGACATTTAAAAAATTTCCTAACTCTTTCTTTTTACTTCTAAAAGTTTCTTAACTTTTAGGTTGTTATAGAAAAATGGTTTCTTATAGAAAAACGTGTATGCATTACAATCTCTTTGGTGTTACCAAGCGAGACAATAAGGTGAATCCCATGAACAATGTATCAGCTATTCTGCAAGATGGTTCACAAAGTCAATATCTGTATGCAAATGGTAGAACCTGACTTTTATTCGCATAAACAACAACTTCAGTGTCAAAAGATGGACAGTAAAATGGTGGAAATGCTAGAAGCAATTCCTGGAGGATTACCAGCCCCATTCGAAATCACTTTGAAAGTAGAAATAACAGCTTGTTGTAAAGTTCCTACCTTGCGTACTCGAATCACATGCATCTTTTGTATACACGCTTTTTTTATAAGAAACCAGTTTATAAGCAACCTAGTACTAGACACGCAAAAATTTAAGAAACTTTTAAAACTACAACGAAAGAGTTAAGAAACTTTATAAATTTCTGTGCTATTTCAAAGTTTGGGGCTTGTGAAATATATTTCCTCCACGGATGTAACAATTGTCAACTAAAAGATGTGAGAAAGACCCTTTGGTTGAGAGGAAGATATGCACAGTTTTGCGACAAATGGTACATTGGAGCCATTACCTAGTTCAACGCAAAACTGAACGAATAAAGTACCCTTTTCGAGGACAAAAGTGAAGATTATATAAAGTTTACTGAAATTAACGATGTGAACATGAGGTTGATTTAGATTTAGAGCCGCACTAACGTCTTTTGTTTGCTATCATGCTAATAGTTTACTATATCCACTTGTTTTATATCGTTTTCAATACAATCTTTGTTCATTAAGGGGATAGACCACCATAAAAGTGAAAATCTATTTGTTGCATCAGAAATAGGTGATTTTGGTCATAGAACCTTATTATGACAACAGAAATACATTTTTCAAATTAAGAAACTTTTAAGAAACTTTTAGAACTAAAATGTGGCCAAAAATTAAAAAACTTTTAGTACTAGGCCTTGAGGTTGTATCCCCCTCAATTTCGAGCAAAATTTGGTATTTTCTCTAAAATTGTAATAAATGAGTTGAAACTAGTAAATTTATCAGGCTTTCCGTTAAAGTAAACCCTACGTGGCTCACGCATCACAGTCACACTCTACAATCGAGTTTTTCACAGGTACAATGCCAAATCGAGAAAAATGTCCCTTAGCAACACGCTAGCAACGTGGTTCAGTAATTTGCAATCCCTACTTATTACTACTCAATCGTACATAACCATCCCCTCCGTCTCCCCATAATGCTTCAATCTATTGCCTTGAGTTGTCATTATGATCTAATCTCGTTTTCAATCCTCAAAACAAATGGACAATGATTAGTGGCAGGGTTCGCTAGCAGAGAAGTCATACGCATAGAACGAAAATAAAATGGGAAGATTCACTGTGACAAAGAGAACATTTCAGGGAAACCAGCATTTAGAATTATCAGGCAATGATAGTTCCTCTGATATGTCTAAGAAAAGCAAGAGAGGGCGACCCTTGAAGGCAACATTGGAGAGAAAAGCATTGGCTAGGCCATTGCTTCATTCAACACCAAAAGGGAAAGAAACAAGGGAAGATCTAGGGTCTGTCCCCGCAAGAAGGTCGAGCAGAAGCAGAAATACATATTCGCTTTCTGGAAATTTAAATCTAAGCAATGAAATATCTGAAAATAGTGCTACTGGGTATAGATTCATTGACGTCAGTATATTATCCAATGTTTTTGAGCAGCTCTTATGCCCTGGTTGCTCAAGTGCCTCTCTTACTTTAACAGAAAACTTTGAAAAGAACAATGGATGTGCTAGTTTTTTATTTATTGAATGTATCTCATGTCATTGGAATCTCAAATTCTGTACGTCAATAAATATACAAGGTTCATATGAAATCAACAAGCAATTTGTTTGTGTCATGAGAAATGTAGGTCAAGGTTTTTCAGGTGCAAAAAAATTCTGTTCTGTAATGAACATACCACATCTTCCAAGCAAAAATAATTATGCCAAAATAAGTAAACAACTGAGGTCTGCAGCTTATAATGTTGCAAAGCAAAGCATGAAGGATGCAGGTAGTGAAATGAGATCTTTACTTGGGTACAACTCTACAGAATGTGGTGTTTCTGTGGATAGCACATGGCAGAAGAGAGGGTTTATCTCACTAAATGGTTGTGTGACAGAAATTTCTATTGAAACTGGAAAGATTTTAGATGTAGAGCCAATGTGCAGGAAATGTAAAGGTTGTGAGGTACACAGCAGGTGGAATAAACACTCTCCTGCCTATCATGTATGGAAGCTCAATCATGTAAACTGCAAAGCTAACTTTGATGGTTCAGCACCAGCAATGGAGCCAGAAGGTGCAAACAGGATTTTTCAAAGGTCCAAAGAGACATGGATTGCACTATACAAAATTCTATGGAGATGGAGACAGCAAGAGCTTCCTTAGTGTCAAAAATATCTACAAAGATGATAGGCTGTCAGTTGAAAAATATGAATGTATTGGTCATGTACAGAAAAGGATGGGAACAGCCTTGCAAAAATTGAAGAAGGAAAAGAAAGAGTTAGGTGGGAAGGAAAGTTGACATCAAAGACAATTGATAAATTTCAGAATTATTATGGCATGGCAATTAGAAGCAATGTTGGCAATTTGAAGTCAATGAAGAAGGCCATATTAGCAACATTATTTCACTGCTCATCATCAGAAAAAAACAAGTATCATAGCTATTGTCCTGAAGGAGCAGATTCTTGGTGTTGTTTTCAGGCTGATAAGGCAAGCAAAACCAACAAATATAAAGGAGGTCCAGGATTGCCACTGAATGTTATTGCTAAACTTAAGCCTGTATTTGCAAGACTAAGTGATGACCAATTGTTGACAAAATGGCTTCATGGGAGGACACAAAACCTGAATGAATCTTTTAACTGGATGATATGGGACAGAGTTCCAAAAACAACATTTGTAGGAAAAGGTTTGTTAGATATAGGGATATATGATGCTGTCATCCATTTTAATAATGGTGCTATAGCATATCAGAAAGTTTTGCTAACAATGGGCATAGAACCAGGAAGGTTCACTGCAAAGCATTGTCAGGAACTAGATGACTCACACATGAAATCCTTTCAATGGAAAGAAAAAGAATCATCAAAGACTGCTAGAAGAAATTAAGAGCTAAAAGAAAGTCTAGAGATGATAAAAATAAGGAAAAGGAGGGAGAAACGTACATGCCTGGGGACTTTTAGTAACCATACTACCTTTCTAAACTTAAAAGCCCTTTTTCTAAACATTCAGAATTTGACATCCAGCCCATCTTTGGGGATTTTTGGCTCCATGACTGCTTAAGATTTCCCCTTCCAATTTGGCCAGATATATGTTAGAATACTCTATCATATTCCAAACCTCAAACTTTGTGATTGCTGTTTACTACAAAAATGAGTTAATTGTTTACCTCACTGGTGCGCAAAGAATTCTGTAAAATTGTAAACCTCAGATTATTCAAAATCAAGCTGCCTTTTTTCAAAAGTCTGAGGTTTACAATTTTCACATATCATCCAACAAAGTGTTCAGCAAATATCAACTTCCAAACCCATCTCATTATGTAATAAACAATCCCCATTCATGTGTACCATTTGAAGCTTTGGATGGTTGCCATGGCAACAAAAGGCTACCATTTTGAAAACTTTTCATGAAATTTCTTCTATCTATCGATCTTTTATACAGAAATAGCATTTTAATCTCCATTTCTCTACTTATATGGATTTTCCTCTCTCAAGGGGGATACACCCTTGAGCTAGGTTTCTTTTTAAAAAAAAACGTGTAGCATCTGTCCGCAAGGTGTAATTTGTTAGGTCACATCAAGTGCATGAAATTTGCTAGGTCACATCTCAGGTACATTGACTTCAAACTGTTATGGGGCACCTTTCTTTACAATATAATAGAGTTTTTTCAATCTGTACTGAAACTTTCTAACTTTCTTAGCGAGAATATTTGACTTTGTGAAGCACTGCGGTGTTGCACAGACAGGTAGGCACTACACAAACATGACATTAAAATGCATAGATATTTAATTACCTAAAAAATTTAGCCACACCTATTAAATATTTCGTATAAAAATAATATAAAACGCATGTTATTAGAATTATGCATAATTAGAACCTGTATGGCTAGCTGACGTTCAAGTAGAAGTTTTTCAGGGCAAGGGATGTAATCGATAAAAAGGGTATAATATGCACTTTGTAAAGAACATGTATCTTGAAATTAACCCTTTCAGATTTAAAAACAAAAAATCGTACGGGAATTTTCAGGATTTCTTTATTTCCATTTGTTTCAAAGATTATACCCAGATCTACTTAGCAAAAATGCAATGAACAGTTTCAAATCCTCCATGAAAAGGGGAACTTTTACCCTTTAGGGTAAAGGGGCAGGAGTTTTGGCCCTTAAAATCCACACCTATGGAAGGACAGCAGAAGATTTGATACTATAATTATCATTATTCTGTTCAATATTCTCAGGTATTGTGCCTAAATCATTAGGTGGAAACGAAGCATCAACAGCAGTTTGCAACAAATGCACAAGACCCAATTACTGCAAAGCTGAAGTTGACACCATGTTGACGCTAATAAATTATATATAATTTTACGTTGACGGTATACTTGAAGTTGGTGCCAACAATGGCAATGTCATTTAAGATATGTAGTAAGCTAAATTTCCAAAATCAAATGATTACATTAAGGCCCCGTTTACACGATGCCGGTACGACGCCGGTTCGATATGACACCGGTGTGAAACCATGCCGGTGTGTGATGTTTTGCGTCCCGTTTACACGATGCCGGTGCGATATCGGTTCGGTTATGAAAGACAATAGTTATGACATCATTCAATAATTTTATTTTGCGCTTGCGCATAGGCTAGGAAAAAGGCGTCAAAACACATGGAAAGCAGAGAAAGCAAATCCGCAGTTCATCACAAAGTTCAATAAAAGTTTCCTTCGACAATGTAAAATTTTCGATCCATTCTTCCAATATGACAACATTGTCTAGAAAATTCTGCCACCATATACCAGTTCTCCCAGGTCTAGTCCAAAATCGCTTTGGTTTGCGTTTCTTTCTCATCTTCTTTGCCCCTTTCTGAGAGCTTGTCACGGAAACTGAACCTAGTAGATTCAATAATTCATTTGTTCGTCTTTTGTAATGTGCAATCGTTTGCAAAATAAGTACAATGTTGACTTGTATGAGTGCAGCAATGGTTGGAATGTGACTTTGATTGAGAGCCATGTTGAAAATCGCAGAATAATTCGCGCGCTTTTTGCTAGGGGGAACAAAGAAACGAAAAACAAAAGAAGAATGTGCAAATAACCCTCGATTTCATTGCTTTTGCCCTCGAAATGAAAGCGAACTGAAATCGTTTCGGTGTGACGCCGGTTTGGGCCGTTTACACGATGCCGCTACCACGCCGGCATGAAATCGAACCGGTGTGGCTACCGAACTGGGTTTTCACACCTTTTATGCCGGCGTCGTACCGAACTCGTGTAAACGGGTGGTCAAAAAACAGAAGATTCCACACCGGTGTCAAATCGAACCGGCGTCGTACCGGCATCGTGTAAACGGGGCCTAAAAGAAACACCATTAGAACATATTTGTAGGATTAAGCTAAACCCTATATAAATCACATAAATCGAGCACATTGCAAAGTCAAGACCCTATTCGCTATACCTTAATTCATTAAATTTTCGAGCACATCTAATTCTCACGCAGCGGCGCTGGTTGCGCGAAAGTACATAATTTTCGCGCATTTTGCTGCGGGAAGATTTGATGTGTGCAAAATATTTCCTTCCAGGAGGCGAGCGAAAAGTAGATTGAGCAAAATTTCAAACAAGGAAAACCAAGATTATCTGCCTGTAAATGGATCTCTGTTCAATTTTTCAGCTAAATCGAGAGAAAAATAGGAGTAACTCATTATTTAATAAGTGAATAAGTCGTGCCTCGCTTATTATCATCTTGTTCGATTGGATGCATCGTAAGGCGTACTTTCGTAAGCGATTTAACGCGATTTGGCTGTTACCTTCAACTAAAAATCCGCCTTTATCTCATGTAAAGGGGAATAATCTATATTGAAGATTCTTGATCTCAGGTGGTTTCCAACTGTTGCGCAGTAATTTTTCTTATAAGGTCGGAGTTACAGTGAGCAGCCAGTTTGTGATGGTGTGAATGTGATCTAGCTACATTTTATGATTTATTTCATCCTTGACATTTTAATATTCAAAATGTCACCGTGGCTCATGCCAAAAACCTTAGAGACTTCAATTGAGCTTGTGATTGGTTGAGGAGTAAAAGTTCAAATTGTGAAGGTGCTTACCTTGGCTAGCACCTCAACTAAGATGTAATTACCAACATCAAATTGATAGAGAGAGAGACTATTTACTGGGCAAGTTGCTCAAATTGGTTACTGTCATGAAAAACACGACTAATCATGGACTACAGCGGATCCCTTCTATTTTTGAGATATGAGATTCTTGTAAAAGCACTGATTGTTCTACCCTGCAATACTGCATCTGATTGGTTAGAATTTGTGAGTACCTGCCATGTAGTAGTACCAAATTTCCTTAATAGTTCCTTAATTTTCACTACTCATCAAGTGCCATAAAAATAGTACAGAAACAGGAAAAACATAAAATTTTGAATTTTGCTTTTACTTGTGGTTAGAAATGAGGAGCTACGTGTTGGAAGTTGACCACTCTTGTTATTATTTACAAAGAACATTCAAGAAAAAGCTAGCCTGCTTACCTCATGCTAAAAACAATTGAAAAGAACTTACGAGAACTCACAGGCAATTATATTTACTAGAACCTTCTAGAAGAACTTCCTGGCCTATATAAACAGCTTCTTGTAACTTTGACTTAGTCTATGTTTGTAGTTGTGTGTATGAGCTGTTTGAATCAGAAATAAAGTCTTCTTTGATTCCTTGACTGCAAAGTGAAAACTTCACTACCATGTATGCGGAAACTACCCAATGAAGCACTTAAAAGGAACCGGCTTTTTTAGTTCTTGATGCTTGCAGTTATAAAAATCTTTCAAATCGAAAAGTTCCTTAGGGATTTCGTTTTTGGTAGCATAAGTTCTTCAAATATTTCGGCCTTCTACATGTAGGTTCCTTATAAACCGGTTCCTTATAAAAAAAGCGTGTAATTCCAAATTTGTTAACAAAATCAGTCTATTTTTAGCTGTTTCCATGGTACCAGCTAACCAATGAGAGAAAAGTGATATGCTTTAGTACATACATATTTTTTCCACTAAATGGCCTTCAGTTGATATAGGTAGATAAAAAGCAGCTCCCTAGATGCACCTTCCAAACTATTCCTACGTCTCTGCTTGAAATAGGCATTGATTTACATATATGTGCATATACTTCACAAGTAGAGAATGTTTTATTAGGGGTCGGTCATTAATTCTTCCAGGGGAGGTGGTGGAAGACATCTGTGAGAGGGAACAAAAATTTTGCGCACTCAGAGAGGGGGAGGGATGAAAAATAAAAGCATTTCAAGAGAGGAACTATGAAGTATTTTCTAAAATCTTGGATTGTATATCAAAATATCTACATAATTTTGAGAAGGGGAAGAAAATTCCATCAAATATATGAGAATGTCTTCCACCCCTCCCCACAAGTAATTAATTACCCGTCCCTTAGACCCAGAATATAATAATTGCATATTTTATCTGGTGAAATGCTACACTTAACGCCTGGATTTACGACATACTTTAATTCAATTTACAGCCAATTATTCAGTGGTATAATATTTTTGTGTTGTGATTAGCAGTAAATATGTGCAATGATAAAACCATTTAGCTCCTCAATTGCATTCTAATGATCTTTGTAGCAAAATTTACTTTGATTTAGATACCCATCACAATATGAGCAGCAATCGCTAATCACTGTTCGTTATTTATCTTCTGGCAAAGCGACGTGGCTAATATCAAAAGTTAGAATACAAAGTATGGTCAGAAAATCTGGCTTTGGGGCTCCGATCTGTCCCGATATTCACTTTCTTCAGCTAAATGTGAAGTGGTTCATTTTCTGTATAACTAGGTTTAATTAACGAAATAGAAACCTGCAAAGGAACTACATATTAAAATTGACATGCTTCACTGGAATTTAATGGACTCTGGCATCTCAAAAGCCACTGTTATTGCTTCGTTTCGGTGCAAAAATATTAAAGAAGTAGGATGGTAGACAGTTGAGTGGTCAAGCTCTAAACAAACTAGGAGGGAAATCTATTTCTTTTCTGACAAACAATGGCTGGCAATATCGACTCTATAAAAGGCTAGTTTTGTGATGAAAGAGGAATCATATGTTTTTTCCATCAAGGGTAGCAGAAATGTTGCAAGAAAGGTTTCCTTTGTAATACTTGTTCACTTTTGTTGCTGAATACTATAAGCTAATAAGGGGCTCACGTTATTACGCTCCATTGCATTCCCAATTCATATCGTGTACGATACTTTGAAAATTTGCTAAACGACCCTGGAATAACATAGTAATAGCACATATTCAGTAATTGTTCAGTAGAAGATTAAATCAAGCTTACAGTGGTGGAGCTCAGCCTTTTCTAAGAGTTTTTATGCTATTGAACAGGAGAACTTTCAGCGACGATATCTGCTACTCATGATGCTCCGCAAATGTTCTCTCCCCCCTCCCCCGTCTGTCTGTCTGTCTGTCTGTCTGTCTGTCTGTCTGTCTGTCTGTCTGTCTGTCTGTCTGTCTGTCTGTCTGTCTGTCTGTCTGGGACGTTCTAGCTCAACCTTCCGCAAAGGAAAATCAGTTCTTCAAATTTCTGTAGTGATTCTAAATAGGACGAACCAAATGAAACGACGCTGCCTTGTTGCTTTAACTACCTATCACACGAGAAAGTGGAAACATTTTATAACATTCTAGTATCAACAGGCTATTAATTGATTATAGGAGAGTATTGAATTTATACTGTTTGCTCTGACACGCAATTATCTTTCTCTACCAATGCTCTATATTTATATTTTTTGTAAATATTGCATGTGAGAGTTGCATAGTACATTGCGTTAACCTTATAGCTTTTTATGGGCTGGTGTACTGACTTTGTGAGGCAATTTGTACATTGGCCTTATGCGCAGAGCTCATATTTCATTTCATTTTTTCATTTCAACTTATTTTTACACGATAGCCATTCAGCAAATTTAGAATATATACTACATATATATTTAGCGCTTAATGAAGAATGACGAAAATATTCTCCAGGATTGCCAATGCGACTGATGCATTTACATACCATGAAACCTGCAACCATAAAATCTTAGCAGTGAGAGAATTTCCTCGTGACTAACTAAAATGTTCACTGATGACACGAACATGTATTCCCTGCAATATTTGTTTTGGTCAAGAGGAATTAACCTAATGCTCGATATAGCTTGCATAATTCTTGACTAAAAATGCTAGATTGACGACGAGGAAATCTTGAACTAAATAAAGCCCTTGCATTTCTGGATTTTGAAGATAAGTAAAGTATGATAGTTCATGAAAGTAATTTGGAATATAGTAATGAAAAAATCGATTCTCAGCTAAGTTGGCAGGAGATGTTACTGTTGCATATGGCAAAACTTCATGAGGAGTAGGAATGCTCAAGTATTCCAAGAACTATCTACCTTTAAGGATTGTTCAAAAGACTTGTTTTCGAATAGTATAACACTATTTTAGCTTTGATTTTAGATATTACTGCTCTGTTTGGAGTCATTGTGCCATCGTACTAAAGCTAAGAAAAGCCACAACATCTTGCTGGTCGTGTTGTTACTAGCTATACCATTGATTCCGTATAACAACTACATGAAAGAAATCACTTTTCAACATTGCCGAAGTTAAAAGTCGTGTTTGTCGTGCCCAAATTAAAATGCCTTTTTATCTGAAACATATTTTGACGTTGTAAATAAAAACTTGCATTAGCTATACATCCTTCTATGGCCTAGCTTTTAATTATATGGAGGACATATATCAGAATTAATCCAAATCTAGAAGTCGTAGACTGTGCGAGAAATCGACTGTAACAGTCTTAAGGATCCCACTACTTACAGCAGCATAGGGTCGATTTGAACAAAGAAATCTTTTCCTTTTACTTCAGCCTAGCTTTTCTTTTACAACTAGGGACTTTTAGTTGCAAAGTAGAAATGCAAGAAAATTAACTACCTGCACGCGGGTAGACAGCGTTTTTTCTTGCAAAGAAGTTTCTTCGATATTAGGTGTACTGAGAGAGACTGTAGTTAGCTTAATCTTTATGGTAAAGCGAATTAAAGGGTACTTCTAATTCAATGTGTTACTTTGAAACACCTTGGATTTTACGTTCTTTTCATGGTTGTTACTTATTACCTTCGTAATAAGTCATAACTATCAAAAGAAACATGAAGTTATAGTGACTGATTAACCCACAGATTACATTGACAGACTCATATACCACCTTACTCCCTCAGAGGAAAGGCATGTAATTAAGCAAGAGCTTTTATCATGACAGTAATATACTGATATATGAATTTAGAAAAAGGATTAAGTGCAAAGTTAATTAACGTAAATGAATATTGGTACGATTAATGTCTGCTTTGCTCTAAATGAACTTCTTCCAAATTAGGATAAACACACTTGCTACCGATTGTTTAATTATTCGCATTAGAGTTCTTTGTAAGTGGCGATTAAAGCCCCGCCCTGTTCTTCTATTTCTTTTGTTGCTTCTCGTAATTCTTTTGCAAGAGGACTTCCTTCACTTATTTGCTTTGATCCAGAAACCACATCCATAATGCCAAATGCAATCCCAAGAACGGAAAGGGCTCCACTGAATACCTTTGCTCCAGTTCCACCGGATTTTAACAAGACCTTTCCTGTAAAAGGTACTTTCAAGCCACCAGCAGCTGCGCATTCAGCGGTACCTGTCATTGATGCTTTAACTGCATATACATCTGCCTCAATGAAGGCAGCAAGGGCTTTCATTTCCTTTATTGTCCTGACCGCGTTCACTCCCTTTTGCCCTGCATTCCACATGGAATATACCTTTCTACCAACTTTCTCACCTTTCTGCACGAAAAACCTCATTTCCTCATAAGAAGTTTTGCATCTAGCGGTCTTAGAAAACGTAACGGCTTTTTCTTGTTCTTCCGAAACTTCGAAAAGCATACTGTGCAACCCAGTACTTGTTTGCGTAGTTATATCCACTACAGGTTGGATCTTTTTCATTTCACCTTTATTGTAGCAGTGTTCAGTTATGCAAGCTCCTAAACTCGTCAATCCCCCAGCACCAGCAACTAAGGCACCCCCTGCTGTCAAGGCAAGACTTGCACCTGCAGTAAACGGGGCTAAGAAAATTCCTAGCAGTGAAGCAGTACCACCAGCTATTGATGCTCCCCCTCCAGTCGTTTTTGCTATCCCCACGTCTTTGGCCATTTCATCTAATGTATCTGCACATTTTTGACCGATGGAAATACTGGATTTAAAGTTATATTCATATTCCTCAATAGTGCAGCCTAAGACGCATTTCAAATGATCACATATAATTGCTTTCAAGAACATAAACTTCATTACAGGATTATTATTGAGAAGATAAAGCTCGTACGCATTCCACATTGTCTCTGTGGTCACCAGTGTGCCAAACACCCAAGAACCCATTAACTAATTTTGTCACATTCAGGTCATTACCTGTTCGGCTTCTGATCATCTGATTTTCAATTTGCCATTTCTGATTCATATTGCCCATTTTTGACCAAATAATGACATCTGTGCCTTCCTTTGTTTCTTCTCTCCTCACATCGATAACAAGTTTTGAATATTTGTTTTCCAGTGACCCATCACCGGTCCATTTCCACAACTGTTTTTCTTGACCATTCCACGCCGAGACCCTCAGCTTGTTCATGCCTCTAGACATTCCAACAACTTCGATCACATTTCTTGTGTCAACTTCTCCAGACTCCGTTATGAAGAAATATTCGGTCATGATGGCAGATCTGCAAATGAAAAACAAGTTTACTTTCATTCAATTTTTGTAACCATGGGAATGTTGGAAGATCGAGAAACATATTCCTGTGTTTGTTACTGCATGTTACATATGCCGTTGGCTTCTTCCCCCCTAGGTATAAAGCTTAGTGTCATACCTTGAACCAGTCAGTTCTCAATTTCCATGGGACCTGCATCTCTCTTCAGACCCATAGGCAGTGGGGGTGGGAGAGCTGGGTGAGCAGTGACCACCAATAATCCACTGAGATTGTATTTCAACGATGTTCCGAATAGTTGTTTTAATTGATATCATAAAGCGATTCTGCAGTTTGATTTGACAGAAATACATAAAACAGGTGTATCCCTATTGTTTTACACCTATTCCCCTATGGTTTCTTCAATGGAAATCGTTTGAAATGCTTGTTACAAAGGTTGGGCAGTTGACATAACAAATGTATGCAATTATGAAAAAGTAAATTATATATCTCAGCATTGACTGGTTACCAAATTGATTTTAGCCGAGTGTACTCTTGATTCAAATGGAGAGATGTACATCTCCTGGCGCAACTCTTTATTTGACATCCATGTAGTGATGGAGTACGGGGGGATTTTGGGATTGTATGCTCTCAACTTTTTTAATTTGTTGCAAGTTAGATTCGTCCATTTCATCCGCCGCTTCAATGTACACTGGGGTGCATATTTGTTTACAAAGGACGTTTCCTTAACACCTAAAGAGCTTGGTTCTAAAGTTTTTCCTGGGTCAAAGCCCCCAGACCCCCACTCTTTCCAGGTTTCACAACCACAGGCACTAACATTTCGTCCCTACTCCCCAATCCACCTCAGCGGCATACGGGCCTGTTTTTCTTTCAAACTTGATTGCGCACAGTAATAGGCTTACTTTGTTTCTGCTAATAGAATGGAGGAGTGCATTTTCTAGCGAATAGGTAAACTAGTACTTTCTCTCTCCTGGTTATAGAATTGATGAAATTTATCACTTTGTTCGGGATACTGTTTCATAAGGGAACCAGGCTAACCCTCTAATACTGAGCATTCCATCTGTATCTCATGGGCGTTGTCAGGGAGATATAATTTCGCCCAACTTCTTCCATTTTTTAACTTCGTTGAGATGCTGAAAAACGTTAATCTAGATTATTCTTAATTTCTCTCAGACATCATATCACATATCTTCAACTTTCTCATACATCCAGTGTTTTCTTTAGGACTGGAGACAAAAGTTCCAATATCACCCATTTGAGCAGTTTCTTGCTACTCAAACATAGCTCCCAGCAATAACTGTTTTCCCTAATTACAGAAGTTAGGGCATATTTTAAGTTGATATATAAGCTTAAGTGATAATTGCATACCTCCTATCTCTTCATGCAATGGCTGTGATCATCATTCATAAACATATAATTTAAAGCCAGTGAAACTTAGTTATAAAAGCTAATCTAAACTAGATATACTATCCATTTAAAACATGTTAGACATATGATACTTACATATATGTAATAAAGTGTTAACAATACCACTCTTAAGCAAGGACAAGACTTTTCTCCGCAAACCTTAGTTCGCTGATGGCTTAACACAGCCCTTTTCCACATACCTGGGGCTCGACTGGAAATATCATTCGATAGTATGCCATAAATGGGGTTCAGTAAAATTGACAAAAGCGTCTCTGAAGGTGATTGTGTTCGATATTACTTAGGAATTTCAAAAAATGAATGTAGGCTTCAAGGCTTAAGGATTTCTTTATTAATGATGCCTAATCTATTATCACATGAAGGATATATTGCAGTGGGGATCTAGTGAAGACGTTTGGCAGACTTGAACAAGTAAAATGACCATATTACAATCTATTCCATCTTCGGCAAGCAGCGCCATTACAACTCTTTGAATATTAGATCTTCAATAAATATGGTCTTTGCTTCCTTCTGGCCTAAATCTTATGATAAAGCAAGCGAACGCATAGTAAACATTATCTAAATTTCTCCTGGCACAGTGACTCTTTCCTGGTTGTGCCTGGGCTAGTTTTTGGATAATATGTTTATATTGATGCTTAATTGTCCTGCATTGAAAAGGACTTTGTAATGAAAGGCTTCCCTGTAAAACACTGATAATGAGCCATTGATCTTTCGAATCTGAAGAAAGAAATCGTCTCGCTTTTTTCAACATGGAATGTGTCTGTTCAAGCCTGTTCAACACTGCATCAACAAGCAGTTGCATACCGAAGGACTATCGGGTAGGGTTGCAGCAAAAGAATTTATTGACATGTTTGAACTTTGAACAAGTCAGCATAGTTACCAAAAGCCACGATCGTTATGCCAACTTTCACCAACAAGCAAAAATAGTACTCATAGATTCTATAAAAGGTAGGGGGAAGCAGAGAGGGGAATATATGATACCTGTGTCAACAGGTTCGTTTCTTTATTATTGCAAACGTACTGTTAGCAATAAAAGACCTGGTACTTAGTGGGAAAATTGGCATTTATGAATGATACTTATAATAAATAGGGCAAATACGGACGATACTTATAATTCTTGGTCAAACGCATCCAACATTTTATCAAACAGTTTACCCAACATTTTCACTTGATGCTTCCTGGGTAGGGACATATTCAAGAGACCTTTAAGATCTTTCTACGCATGCCCAGAAATGAAATGTTGGATAAAATATTGAATGAAATGCTGAATGAAATGTTGGATGAGGCGGTCAAACGCAATTGCTTTGTATCTCGATCAAACTTCATGCAAAATCGCTTTGCAAATGCTGGATGACCCAACATAGGTGGACAAACGCGCCCAACAATTCACCCAACATTTGTTTTGAGGCTGTTGGATGAAATGTTGGGTGGGCTTTGTTGATCGATATCTTACCGTCTATACTAATATGGTCCTATCCTACTATTAGCCTTACTGAGATACAGCGAACATAACATTAAAAGGGGATTACCCCAACAAAACAATACAATAGGTAATATAACTTGACAAATCACGTCCAACAGTCTCCCACTTGATTTGTTCAGTTCTTTGGATAAACCTGAAGTCCCATCTCATTACGACATTTAACAAATTTGTTCTTTGAGACTGATTTTGTTAGTATATCAGCAGTCATATTCTCTGTCATGCAATATTCGAGTTGGATGTCACCACGCTTAACAACATCATGCAAGAAATGAAAACGAATGTCGATATGTTTTGCTCGAGTATGCTTAACTGGGTCTTTTGCAATCGCAATTGCGCCTTGATTGTCCTCCTTAATGATAATTGGCTTATCAACAATCACGCCAAAACTGGCTAACAATAATTTTAACCATATAGCTTCCTGCACTGCATAGCTCAAAGCAATGTACTCTGCTTCCGAAGTCGATAAAGCAATGACAGGCTGTTTTTTGCTAAGCCAGCTAATCGCTCCACCTCCATAAACAAACAAATTTCCACTCATCGATTTTCGATCGTCTAAGTTTCCTGCCCAATCGGAATCCGAGAATCCAACAATGTCACAATCCTTTCTGTATGACAAAGCATACTGTGCAGTTCCCTTCAAATATCGTAAAATACGTTTTGCTGCTGTAAGATGACTTTGATTTGGACTGCCACAAAACTGTGCAACTACTCCCACTGCATAAGAGATGTCTGGTCTTGTAGCAATAGCAGTGTACAACAAGCTCCCAACCAATGACTGATAGAGTACTTTATCCACAGGCTGACTGAAACCATCATCCTTGCATAATTTTACATTAATATCCGTAGGCGTTGACACAATTTTTGAGTCTGACATATTAAACTTCTTTAGCATGTTTTCAATGTACTGATTCTGATGAAGGTACACGGTGCTGTTCTCCTTATTTTGCACAATCGAAATTCCAAGACAGTAGTGCAATTGTCCCATGTCTTTCATTTTAAACCTGTCACAAAGAATCGCTTTAATTTCATCCATAACATGTTGAGTTTCCGTCAATACTAGAAGATCATCAACGTAAACTGCAATAATAACAAATGGATCACACTTAATGTAGACACATGGGTCTGCCTCCGATTGAGAAAAGCCAATAGATAATAAGAATGTATCGAAAACTTGGTTCCAACAACGCGGGGATTGCTTTAGACCATAAAGTGAACGCTTCAATTTACAAACTTTGGATTCTTGACCACGTACTGCATATCCATCAGGTTGTTCCATGTATATTTCCTGATCAATTACTCCATTTAAGAAGGCTGTTACTACATCCATTTGGTGTAAAAGTAGGTCATTATGAATAGCAAAGGCCAGCAGGGTTCGAATAGTGTCAAATTTTACCACAGGAGCAAAAGTTTCTTCATAATCCAGTCCATGTACTTGCTCAAAACCTCTAACTACCAGTCTTCCCTTAAATCGTTCAATAGATCCATCACTTTGATATTTGATACGAAATACCCATTTGTTTGTGAGAACTTTCCTATTGCTTGGTCGATCAACTAGATCCCAAGTTTTGTTTTCCATTAGTGCTTTGTATTCTGCATCAGCTGCTGCTTTCCACTCTTGAGCATGTTCTCCTTCGAGGGCCTGTTTTATTGTAGTTGGTTCTGATATATCTCCACTACTAATAAGTGCAAAATGGCATTGAGGTCCTTCTTCAAACTTAATCTCACTTGCTTTATGAACTGCCATTTCATGTCCATATTCTTCCTCAAAAGTCCATGGTCTTTTTCCCTTTGTTGCTCTACTTGAAAGTTCCCTTCTCTGTAGCCACGTACCTTTCACTTTTATCATATCATTCTGTGCTGGTATTTCTGCATCTTCAGTCTCTTCATTTCTGCATGTCTTTGACATACTCCCACTTGCCTCATTATCACTGCTCTCATTTTCATCTGGAGCATACCCAGCTTCGATATCTTTTTCACTAACCTTCTTTCTTTGAATATCACTTTCATCAAAGATAACATCTCTTCTGACAACAACATCTCTCTTTGCTTCATTGTACAGTCTAAAACCTCTTGAATGAAAAGAATAACCCACAAGTCTGTACTTCTCAGCTTTTGAATCTAACTTTCTTCTCTGTTTGTCTTGCACATGAGCATATGCATTGCAGCCAAATATCCTCATGTAACTGAGCTCAGGAGTTCTACCATACCACCTCTCATATGGGGTTACTTCACCTTCTACCCCTCTGGTAGGAATTCTGTTCTTTATATAGACTGCCATGTTTAATGCTTCTCCCCATAATGATCTTGGAAGTTTTGCTTGGGCAAGCATTGCTCTGGCCATTTCAATGATAGTTCTGTTAAGGCGCTCTGACACACCATTCTGCTGAGGTGAATATGGGGCTGTCCTCTGGTGTCTTATACCTTTCATCTTGAGATACTCTGTGAATTCTTTACTTACATATTCTCCACCATTGTCAGTTCTGAGAGCTTTAATTCTTTTTCCTTTATCATTTGAAACTTCTGCTTCAAATTCTTTAAATTTCTTTAACATTTCACTTTTCTCTTTCATAAAATACACCCTAGAGCACCTTGAATAATCATCAGTGAAGCTAACAAAGTAACGTGCCCCACCCAATGTTTCTGTCATTGGCCCACATACATCACTGTACACCAAGTCTAATACATCATTGGCCTTACTGTCAACAGCTTTTGGGAATGGCTTTCTTGACATCTTTCCTTCAACACATGGTTCACAAAATGGTTGTGCCCCTCTTAATTCCTCTGATTTTAAATTAATTCCTCTCACTTTATTATTACTTATAGCATCACAGATTCTCTGATGACTTGCATGCCCAAGCCTTTGATGCCATAAATCTAGTCCTCCTGCTTGAGTACTTTCATTCACAGTGCAACAGCTATCCTTAATATCACACCTCCCACTTTGGTCTTCACAATGAAGGTAATATAGCTTTCCATAACTACTTCCAGTTGCTTGCAAAATTCCTGAAGGTGAGTAAACCCTGGCCTTTCCATTTTCAAAGTGTATCTTATTTCCCTTTGAGTCTGCTGCGTGCACAGAAAACAGATTGACAGCTAATTTTGGCACAAATAGTGTATTCCCTAAAGTGCAATTATGTACTTTGCCTCCCAACCTTGTCTTAATTCTTACTGTGCCAATCCCGTATGCCTTTAAAATATGTGAGTCACCTAATCTCACCTCTTCCGGTATACTGAACGCTCTATAATTCTCAATTAACTTTTCATCCCAGGTCATATGACTTGTAGCCCCTGAGTCAATTATCCAAACCCCCGGTACTTGCGTTTTTCCACTCATCAAGGTTGTAAAGGCCCCATCAAATGCATCACTTTCACCTTCTACTACTTTTGCATTATGCTGTAAGGTACCCCGATATCTCTCTGCTCTGCAATCTCGCTTAAAATGCCCCTCCTGTCCACAATTGAAACATCTCATCCGTCCCCTTTGTGCTGGAACTCTGTGACCTTGAGCTGATGACTTCCCTTTCATGCCAAATAGTGCTGAGTCACTTCCTGTCTTGGAGAACTCCTCACTCTGGTGCTTTCTCTCAAAATCTTCCAGCATTGAAATAACAAAATCAAGCTTCGGTATTTCATCTCGTGACTCTAAAGCTACAACCAATGACGCAAAGCTTTCGGTCAAACTCATCAATAAAATACACACTTGTATTTCCTCTGCTATTGGTGTCTCTACTGCTCGCAACTTATCAATCAAATCCTTGAACTCCCTAACATGATCCACAACTGTTGTCCCTTCTCGCATTCGTAAACTAAAGAAGGCTTTCATTAGAAATAGCTTTCTACTTATCGTTTTACCTTCAAAATGCTTCTTTAAAGTGTCCCAAATTCCTTGAGGTGTATCATCGCATGAAGTAACCAAGTAGATTTTTGAACCGCTTATGTTTGTTGTTATCATCGCAATAGTTCTATTGCAATTCCGTATGTATTTGAGCTTTACTTCTTCGCTGTCGTCATTTGCTGGGGGTTTCTCTGAACCGTCAATAAAACCCCACAAATCCTTTGCACGGAGTATGTTCTTTAGCTTAAATGACCAGTTTCCCCAGTTTGAATCTCCAAGAGGCTCCAAAGTCCACTTGTCCTCCGACATTTTGTATTCCTGTCGCAAGCTACTTTTACCTCTTTACCTTGGATTCCTTGATTTCCTGGCTTCGTACTTTACCTACGAAGGGCTGGGCCCATAACCTTTGTTGATCGATATCTTACCGTCTATACTAATATGGTCCTATCCTACTATTAGCCTTACTGAGATACAGCGAACATAACATTAAAAGGGGATTACCCCAACAAAACAATACAATAGGTAATATAACTTGACAAATCACGTCCAACAGGCTTGACCAGACCATATGTAACAAAAGAATTAGAGTATAGACAGGTTAAGAATCAAGAACAACAACGTGCTCTTTGTTTTGAATTCTAACAATAAGTTAACCTCTTGCAATTTAGTTGGCAATATGTTGAAAGCTCAGGCCCTTGAAAGGAAAAAGTGTTCCCCCTATTCTCAGTTGTTATATTTGGCACGATTACACTTTAATGCTTTTCTTGCTTTTTCTTCTAGTGTTCTTTTCTACATAGCTTGTTAAGTTGAAGGAACCTTCCAAAGTAGTTGATACTAAAGCATTCAAGCATTTGAATACTTTAATACCGCAGCACTTGTTATGAATCTGATTAACAGACGTGCGCTGGATTTAGATTTTTCGCTTTCCATTGATAATTTCTAATGCTCTATCCTAAATGATTTTCAGTTTTGGTTCTTTGATGCTCACAGAATTGCAACGTATGTTCTTATTTCCGTGTAGTGTTACGGAATTACAAGCTCACTTTAATGCCAAAAACGCACCACAAATTAATATTACCACTCTATTACGAGCTCCCTCCCTCGATTGGAATTTGTGCAACTGGTACTCAATGGATCTCAAGGACATTTGCAGTACTGAATAGCAAGTAGAGTTTACTTTCGATGAAGTAAATCATGGAATTTGTGATATTTCAGGTTGAACTCATTGCCACCTTCTAATGCACTAGAAGCGGGACATCAAAGATCAGTTACAATAAGTTATTGTTTTTAAGTCGAATTCTACACTTATAGCTAAGATTATCACCTAGGATTGTCAGCCAATCCCTGTATTGTCTGTTTCAAAAATCCTGCCTCTCATGCTGTCTTAGTAGCAAAAGCTTTTTCAAAGAGGCCTTCAATAAAGTCTATTGTTTTCAGAGAAGCGAGAGTTGCTGTTTTCTAGGTACAGATCCTCTGCAACAACAGCTGGAAAACTTAAGTTTGGTTCTGGTTGTTGTAAACTGAAACCAACAGAGTCAGTTATATTCTATCAAATAAGAAGGGAAGAATGGTAAAACCTCACCTCAAAGAAGAGTCAGCCTCGGTTGCTCTAGTTCAGGTTTGTATCCTTGCTGCTTCTAAACCCTCTTAATGTTTAGTTACATTTAAATGGGCGCTAGAGTCCCCGTTTTCTGTTTGGGTGAAGTCTTGAATGTTCTAGCAAAGAAGTTAATTGGCTCACTTAAAAGCTCTACTGTGTCTATTTTAGCAGGACAGTTCCTTTCCTGAGAAATATAAAGTTAAATTTCTAACGTTAATAAGTTGCTTGTCTCTATGAAAGAAACATACTTTTTATCAATCGGAGCATAAGTATACTCTTAGTCAGATATTTTACTAGTTTGAAAATGTCAGAAGGTGAGATCGAATGTTACTTCTCATACTTCTCATCTCAGAATATCAATTGCCTCCAGTCCTTCGGAAGTCATTTAGTTCAGATGGGAAGGGGTCAAGCTGACTGGTAAGACAGACATAGACTGGAATTAGCGACGGTGCATACAGGAATCTAGGAATGATTCGCTTAATGTTCTTGCGCAGGTTTTGAAAATGGAGGTTGAATTTTCGTAGAGTGCTAGGCACATTATAGAGACTACTGTCATTGAGAAGACTAAGCCGATTGCCTTCTGCATTATTTCTATTGTTTTCAGAGAATGACACTTAAACGTCGACAATGCTCTGATATTAAAGTTATAAGTCAGCAACTAATAAAATTCTTTTAGGGAACTAAATCATCTCAAATCTGACTACTGATGATTTTTATAGATGGAATAATTGCTCATTTAGAGACATGAGCCATACACAGTTGTTGTGCATCATGAATAATTAATATCTTGGCACTTAGTTAATAGTAGTAATTGTAAAGTAATATGCATCGAATTAGGAAAATCATACTAATATTATAATATGATAATGATAATACGAATATATATGCAGGTATTGCACTTTAGAAAATACATTTTCTGTTGTCAATGTGCTACCTTGCAATGCACTGGCACTTGCTATCAAAGCACTTGCTCAATTGGGTATCGAAGCAAAAAGCCTTATTTTTCCTTTTAGACGATTTGAAGTTTTTTGTAGCTTGACTCTCAGAAATGCGAAGAGACATAATACAGTACAGAGGAGGAGAAAAAGCATTCGCTGACTTCATAGAGATTCCAAATAGATTGCTAATATAGGTTTGGCATTATAAGCACAATTCAGCTTTCCGTCAGGTATAGAAGCAAAGGCTCGAAAACGGTTAAAACCGGGGTGTCTATGCTGGTGTAGTTTACTACTTGCTATTGGTTAGTTTCTTAGAGCATAATTTGTTAGGGAAGGGGTATATTTTACTTTCATGGAGTATCTTGAAGAGGCCTAAAGTGTCCACTATGTTAAGAATAAATATGCGTAAAAATCTGCACTCAGCCTAGGGACCTGTTTATATGTGCAAAATTTGCAGTGTATGAGCTTGGAAATGAGATCTAGCCGTCTTATACAAAGCTTTGAATTTTCCATCTTATGTTTATATAAGAAACAATTCATCCCTGTCAGAAGCATAGGTGTATCCAGAGTTCTAATTTCGATTGGGCCATTTCTGAAAGAAAATTGTAGGGAGAGGAAATTGTTCATAGCCACGCCCTACTAGAACGTTTTGGGTGCTGTGTAGTGTGCTCAATTCATTTCTTTTGCATTTTCTTGTGTAAATTCATGTGGCATGTCTCTAAACAGGAATTTTTTTCGATGAAAAATAATACCCTCTGGGAAGGGCCATGGCTCCCCTGCCACGCCCCCTTGGATCTGCACTTGGTCAAGTGAGATCCTATTCTCAACTTGCCGGATCTCCGGTCAGCTGGATGAACTTCTACCGTATAAACACTCAACTGGCAGGAAGGTGGGATGAAATTATTAATTGTGCGCAGACTTTGATTCTCATAAAACAATAGGAATAATATGATGTATATGCTCAAAAGGGCAACTGCGCGGCAGGGCAAACTGTGTTGGGTTTTTGAAATTTAGCACTCTACCTAAGTCAAATTCTGGTGACTGTCACTTAGAAATAACTATGGACTATTTGGAAAGGGGGCATTAGTCTATATACTTTGAAAGCTCCTCTAGATAGAGCTTATTATGTTGTTTAACATTCTGTAGTTGCTGATAATTGAGTGATATCAAATGCTTTGTAGCAGATTATGAGTGAAATCAAATAACTCTAAAAGGAAATGAGAGAACGACTGGGCAACTTTTGAACTCTGTAGTTGAAGTTTTGCACGAGATGTTAATGTTTTGTTCAGATATTGCACTGAGTTGCAGGAAGGACCTCTTGGATTGGAGATTTTGAATGGGTAGTAGTATGCAAATTGTCAAATATACTTCAAATGGTATATTCAACCGTTCGGGGTCAGAGATACACATTGAAAATGCATTCATGTAGTTGTCATTAAAGACTTGTCCTTTTAAAAGAATGTAATTTTTTTCCTATAAGAAAGTAGTATGCTAGAAAGCAATGCTTGACTAAGAAAGTTCAATACCTTAATGTTGACATCTATAGAGTCAGTATATAAATTCATATGCATTTAAAATCCCAATTTCACACAAGTCCGCCATCTCTTTGATTTGGTTTTTGCAAATTCCTTGCGTTAGTCTATGTATTCTAGTATTCTATCTGTTTTGCAAATGTACGCTCATGTTTCAATGTGGTGTTGTACACCGTGCTTTCTTTTGTTTTGGTACAGATGTACAAAACATCAGAGCTCAGACATTTTGCTTAGAAGATCTGTAGACTCTTTTGATACTGAAATCATGAAATAGATGAAAGAAAATCTCAATATTGAACCAGGAAACTTCTTTATTAATTAAATATAGAATATAGTGCAAAGCAAAAATTGCTTGTTGGTCTTGAGGAAAATCGAAATACACCTTCGGGGCAGTGGGGGGAGGATGTTTATTACTCTAGAAGGGGAAATTGGTGGTATATTGCCAACTACCCACATTTTAGTTACTAAAATCATCTTACAATATGCTACAATGCTGACTAAATTATTTTGGGGCATTTGTCCTCCTTAGCTCCCCCTAAAATTCGCTACTGATTCGTGAGACTGAGAAAGACACATTGATCATTCTATTGCATATAAGCAATGTATCTATGGTAGCACTACATTGAACTTTCTTTTAGTCTCGACTAGACCAACTGCGTGAAGAGCTCGACTTGGAAAGGGAGACAAGAGTAAAGGTAAAGTAGATGTAAATTTTTTTATCTTACTTTATTTCAAGAACCTTGGAAGTGTTAGAGTGGGATATATGAGGGATCAAAGACATTTGAAAGCACCTCCGACACTTTGATAAAGATACCCTTTCTACATCTGCTTCACTTAGTTCCATCGTCCATGGGAACTACCAAAGACATTAGAAACCGTTCAAGACTGCTACACAAGGGTCAAGGAGCAGAATTTTGCACAACACGACCTTTCCCGAATCCTATTTCAATAAAAGGGGCAAGTGACGTCGTCTTGTAATTGAGTACTCTAAGGTACCTAATCAACGCGAGCGCTTAGTAATATTTTATGTTTCTACCAACCCAGGAACATATTAGGAACCCCCCCCCCCCAGTTTAATAAGTTTCAAGAAATGAAAAATGGTTTGGAAGTGTTTTTCTAAAGAATAGAAACTTCTTCTTTTACCGAGTAATAGTGTTTTCGGTTCAATAAATCAATGTATCTTGTTATGTTTGTCAGCAGTGCAATAGATAGTTAAATTGCCATTAGATATAGAAATATCTCTGATCCCCCCGTTTATTAGACCCCTGTTTACTAATGACCTACTCTCCAGTCCAGAATAGAAGGGGTGGCTATAAACGGGGGGAATGGGTGGAAAAAGGTCTGAAAGCTAATATGCGAGGGGTGTAATAATTGGGAGTTGGAAAATGTCCGCTATAATTGCCCATTAGGTGGATCGGTATAGATGGGAGTGGAGAGAAAACCAACGCGTGTATTTGATGACTAAACTTGATGACTAAACTGCATTTTGAAAAATGTCTTATCACTTCTCTTATATACTGCCTAACATACTAAAAATGGTGTCCATCGTCTTCATTCATTATTTCACCCTCATCGCTGCGACTTTCAGCTGCGTTTTCACTGTCTCTGACAGCAATTTCTCATTTCATGCAAGCATTTTGTAAAACAACAAGCTGTGACCACGAAAGACTTTTTCGGGACAATTCTGGGTCTGGTTGAGAAAATGGCTTCTTGGCTCAAAATAATAAGCGGGCGAGGTGCAATAATAATATCCAGGTATGCAACTTTTCAAAAAATAAAAAGTCTGGGGGGACGTCTATTCCGGACTAAAGAAGTGGCTAAAGAGCCTCCCTGTAACCAGAGCTGCGTAGGAGCAATCTGCTTTCAATTCTTGGCGGTAAACACTCATGCATGTTTCATGTTCTCAAGAAAGAAATCAGTCTTGTTTATGCTAAGGAGGATTCTGGAAAGTCGGTATCCTGGCAAAATTATGCTGGCACGTTATAGACTGTGATAAATGAAACTACGAATATGGCATCTTACAGATTAATCCTTTTTTGAAGTATTGTAGCACCTGGCCCAATCCTTGGTGGAACTTATCATCAAGCAATAGCAATGCACCATGAAAGATTTAATTCAGTCCACTAGAATAAATTTGGATATTTGATGTAATAATGTCGATACAAAGCTTAGAAGCAGAGATAAGTTTTACTATGCAAGGAAGACCCATCGGGTAGGATTCTTGGATGTTTGTGAAGATGCAATCATTTACCCTAACAACATACCCATGTTTTCCCGTGTCCGTCCAATTACTGTATGGAATAAAGTTTTATAATGGAACCAAAGTCAAAAAGCGTACTGCAGCCAACGATAAGGATGCGTAAGTATCAAAGATATGTGCTTATACTCTTCGTCTAATAGGCTGAAATGTTCAATCATCTGTTTTATGAATACGTAAGAATTAATAAGCACAGCATTTAAGCATGCTACTTGGTTATCTTAGTTGTAGTAGTTGCAGCCCCTAATGAAAAATATGTGAAAGTATTTTGATTTATGATCTTCTGAGCTTGAAGTTTAGGTTGATTATTGGAATTGCTTTTGTATCTGACTATTTATCTGATTCTAACTACAACATTCGAATTCTTCTCATCCTAAACCTGCTGGTAAGTACCATATTTCAATTCTAGGTTGAGAGAAGATGTATGGAACTAGAGCAGGAACTGAACATTGTTTGTGAACAACTTGATGAGAGTGGAGGCTCATCTGCTTTGCTGGTAAAAGGCTATGTAACATTTGTTTTCATGAAAGTGATTACCAAGTTTGAGGTGGTTGTGAAATGGTAACAAATGAAATGGGTTTAAATGACATTGATACATCATCAGCAAAATTCAAATGACAAAAACCATTAAAATCTATCCTATTTAAGTTTTGTGATGATGGTTGAGTTCCCTGAGGCTCAGCATCTCATAAATCAATATTTTATAAAAGGGTATATTGTTTGAACATTGGTTAGTATAGATGTGGTTACAAGTGATGTAACTTCTCATTTTTCTAAATCTATCTTTTCAAATGCAAGCCTTTCTACCCAACCTAATATCTCACAGAATATTCAATCATCTTCAAGAGTGCACTACAAAACTTTTCAAAAACAAACTTTCAGTGGCAATAGCAAGCAAGAACAAAGCAAATCCTAGCTACAAAAGCTGTCTAACATGACACACGAAAACAATAGGCCTCAACAGTTATAATATTTAATAGATGTTGTATGAAATTATGCAGTATCTCACATCTATTTGATTTGATAGAAACATCTTGAAAGGACAGCAACCTAGTTTCAACATTCAGTCACTAAACCTTTTCACTAAGTCGAACAAAATCTTGAGTCTATGAACAAGGGCATCACTATGGGGAGGGTCTGGAGGTACAGCAACCATTGTTGTGAGAGGCTGTCGGCAAATTTGAAAGTATCATTTGTTGTTGACAAAATCTAGAAATTTTTGTATGCCTAATTTGATGGCAATCAGTCTTCAGCTTCTAAACCAGGGGGACTAAGCTGACAGCACAAGTTAGTAATCTGCCACCAATAACTATAGCCATATGGTCTTGATGCTGTTGGATTTACTTTATCATAAATGTGCCAAACCTGAGTCAAGGTATCTTTGCAATTAGTTATACTCTATTTCAGCAATGTAAGCGGCAAGAAGATGAGATTGTCAAGTTGCGAAGAAGCTTAGAGGATGCTGCAAGACAACAGGATGATGCTCTCAATGTTGCCAGACTCAGACATAATCAGGAGCTGAATCATGTCCAGGAAGAAGTTGACATCCTGAAGAAAACTAAAGCTAGGTATTCATTTTATTCAAATTTGTTTGTCACATGAGAAGGTTACCATTTTGTTTTAATTTGCTCTCCTAGTTGATCTTCAGAAAAGCATTCAGATTACCAAGAGTTGCTTGCACTTGTGTCAGAAAGAAATAGAAATTTGGGGCTATTTACTTTTAAAGTTTTTTCGCAACAGCATCAATATATATTTCATAAAGACGCTGTGTTAAATAATACTTGCCTTACAGGAGTGGGCATAAGAATATTTATTATAGGAAATTTGCTTGTAGTTTGGTGCTGTTTGCTTAATCATTATGCAAATTGGAACAACGTTACTGAAACTTGGTACTTATGTTTAGCATCAGCTCTAGATAAAAAATTTTAAGGGACACACACTCTAATGGTCACTTGATTGATGGCATCAAAATTTTTTATTTAAAAATATTTTTTGGTCAAAGCCTAGAAATATGCATAGCATTCTAAAGCAACTGCAGTGCTCTTTAAAATGTTGTAGACAGATATAATTCTAAACTATTCTTAATCTCAGTTGTTTGCCTTCAAACTGTAGATGATGGCTGCAAAAACATGAGTGAAAATGAAATGCTGTTAAGACCTGTTCTTGCGCATTTTCTGAAACGAGTAGTTAGGAATTTTGCTAATCTCACTGAAATGTACAATTTTACATTGACATCGACCATTGCAGAGTGTCCTATACCTGCGCTAGAATTCTTTGCTGCTTTCCGTCGTGTCATCAACGAAGTTATTACTCTTTTGCATATCCGTTATTTGAAATACTAAAACAGATACTTTATTATCATAATTTTGTACTGACCGGAAGATAAGAAATAGTGAATCGTAAACGTAGAAGGGCAGGCATACTTCCCTAAAAGAATTTTGTATTAATTGTGGCATTGCTCTCCGTATATTTTGTATAAAGCGTCTCAGGTTTGTTGCGGTGGGGATGTTCCTCCTGCTTTCATAAATAGTTCTCCTATGACTGCGCTTGTGTCTCTGCTGAATTTAGTAGATTATACATCAGAATCACAAAGCATTCAATAACTGACACGTCATTTTCACTGAGAGTATTTTTGGCAGATAGACAAATGAAAAGGAAAATTACTAGTTGTTACTAAGGCCGTATGGTCGGTTTCAATGAACACCATCGTTTGACGGGCAAAACTTAAGGTTCAATGTGTCATCAAAATTATGCTTAAATTTGTGGAAGTTCAGCTTACTGAAACCAACGCGGAACTGTGTTAGAATGGATAGACCTTCTGGGTCTTAAATATTGTAGACAGGTTTTGGGGGTGGATGAATAATAGACAATAAGTTTTGCTTAGAAATATTAACGGATAAGTTGCTTGCGTGAAGCTCATTGTAATAAATGTCATGTGTTAAGCATACTAGGCAAATAGCAAGGTCATTCTTCATCTTCATGACAAGCAATCTTAGTGGCCATCTTGCAAATCTCTCCACTCTGTTATTGGAGTGACGATGTTTTTTCACGAAGATTTTTTATACTTACTGCCAAGTAGTTTGGACTGCTATTGGCCATTGATACTTTATCACATTCAAAATCTGAGTGCTATACCATTTATCTGTCACATACATTTTAACCCAACAGTTTTTGCAATTTTTATATGTTCAACCATCATTACTCCATTGTATGAAAATGTATCTATAAATATACTTCATGACCATTTGGAAAGAAATATAGCATTACCTACTCTCAATCGAAGAGTTGTTACTTTTAATCCCCTGTGCCTGATAAACGATGGTATTGAGGATACGGAGCACTTTTTGCTGCTCTGCAGTGCCTATGACATACACAGACGTGATCTTCTCGACAGCGTTAATACAATATTGCGTCCTCATGGCCTATCTAACCCTCCAAACAAAGAACTATTGCAAATACTCCTTTATGGCCATGAAAAGTTACCTTTTGATTCAAATACAAACATTCTTGATGCAACATTAAAATACATTCAGGCCTCAGAACGGTTCCAATAAGTTACTAACTTTCTCGTGAAAACCTCTCTCGTGTAAATTATTTTCTCTTTTGTGTAAATTTGATTCCTTTTACGATTGGAGTGGTGTCGCTCATCGTGTCTGGGCAAAAAAATTTTTTTTTTGTTGATTAGCAAGGAACACAGGTAGACTTGATATCTCCTTTTACAATAGCTTTTTGTGATGATTTGTCATATTTGCAACGCTATTGGCACGATGGGCGACACCACTCCAATCACTTTTGTAGCCTATTATTGTAATATTTGTCTCAATGTTAAGTGTAAGTCTTAGGGTTGTTATGCATTTCCATTCTCCCTAGACTTTGTATTGTAATTGTTTGTCATTGTAAGTTTTATGAGAATATAAAAAAAAAAAAAAGAGTTGTCTTTTTAGCAATGCGTCAATGATCTATGGGTTTTTATAAGACATACTAGGGTAATTCGGGGCAAAATGAGACGCTTAAGCAAATATTCTACTCTTGCTCAGCCAAGAATACGTGAATAAAAGAGGACAGCATTCAAATACTTACTTAAACATATGAACTATTCAACAGCTAGAGCAATTTTCCCTACATTGCAAATTGGAATGCTATGTAAAGTAAATGCTAGTCTCAAATACAATGTCGTTATTTTGATGAAATTTAAATTTCAATTCATTTTAATCCATTTTGCCTTTTCAAATAAATAGGATTGACAGTGAAAAGACAGAGGTAACATTGATGTGCGATCAACTGGCTGATGAACTGGATGAAAATAAAAGAAATCTGGTAAGAACTTTTATTGGTTTGAATATATGTTTCTGGTACTCCAGAACGACTGCTTGCCCCCAGCTTATATGACTAGTTTAATAAGGGTTCCTTAAGAATGTGAAAGTATATGGTGTAGTAACTAAAATGCTTATATTTGCTTCTATATGTTAGACTAAAAGTCTCTTCAAGTTTATTTAGTACATATTTCACTATTTTACTCATTTTCCCTGAAAAGATACAGAATCATTTTAGTATTTAGAGGTTGTCTTTGTTTTGGCATTGATGATAATAACTGGTATGTTTTGTATGCATGCCATTGAGACTGTTCTGTATTTTTGCGTATATCCCCATTGCATCTACATAGTATATCACATCCTTGCACAAACAATATCATATAATATAAGTTTCTTGATAGAGAAAGTTTACTTTTGTTTGTCACGTGTAAAGATTTTTATGCGTTATGTTTATCAGTATTGATTGGTTTATTGCAAAATAATGGAAATCTGGATGTAGTAGCATTGTGTGAATGCAATTTTGGAAACTTGTTTGCTAGAATGAAGACGGTGATCAGCGTAGACGCATTTCTTTTCATTCGACAAAAGCTGTAGACATATCTACTTGTTTATATCTTTATGTGCTGATGTTTTTGGAAAGCAGAGATTTTGTCGTTTTCAGTCCTGGCTGCCATATACTTCAAGCTTACTTTCATGAGTGGTGCCTGTAACTCACAACTTGGTATATATTTTGGCAGATCATTTTGCTGAGATTTTATATTTCCAAGAGTGACAGCTGATGCAACTTTTTTTTGCGCCATAGAAGCAATTTTTTAAAGCAGAATTTTTGCCATAAATTCCGTGATCTAAAGGAGTGTAATTACTTTAAAATATAATTCGCGATATAGATTATAACGTATAGGTTTTATTACTCCTCTGTACAAACTATAGCAAAGAAGTGTTTTCGTTTTAAAGCAAATGCAATTTCAGACCTTTCAATGAGACGTTCACGATCGCGCACGAGCGCGCAGGCACGGGCCAGCTCAGTTCACGCGCTCGATTTGTCGCTAGCGCCAGCTTTTTGAAAAATACACATCCAAGTACTAAGGAAAGCTCTCACAATTGACTGTTTAGCGCGGGCAAACGATCCCATGCGCGCAATTGGCAGCGCGCATCTAGTTTACTCATTGTAAGGCCTGCAATTTCCGAGGTCAACGGATACCTAGTATTCACTGAAATGGTCACTTTTATTCTAATTCAATGTATATGCAACAGTGTAACTTTAATTTGCCTTGTTTGCTTTTAGGCCAACTATGAACAGAAAGCAACCTTATTTGAAGGAAAGTATAATGAAGAGCATAAAAAGGTATGTTTTGTGTATGGTGCTTTGGTTATAATGGAATTCCTGATAACTTTTCCAGTCTTCCTAACAAAGGGAGTTTATAGTAACATGCCATAGTACATCGGACGGGGATGTACAATTTCCAACCCTTTCAAGCTTGAAAGCTACTGACTGACATGTATCAAAATGTAGGCAGGTCAGGTAGAGTCAGGGGAAAGTCATGGAATTTGTTTCTGAAAAGCTAAAAGTTCAGGGAAAGTCAGGGAAATGTTTTGAATATTTTTTCAACGGGTGATTATAAGCTCTCAAAATTGATGTCCTACATACTTATTAATGTGTTTCTTCGCTCTGTTTACAGTCTGTGCCATATCTAAAACAAATGCAATGCTTGGTTGTTCTGGTATTTTTAAGACTGGTAAAATTATTGATTTTGTTTGGCACCTACTTATTAGGGTCAAAGAAAGTAATGTCTTTTTGCACATGGGTTAGGGAAAGAAGTAGTATTTTAACCTAAATGGTCAGGGAAAGTAATGGAATTTTTATTCTTAAAAGTGTGCACGAACCCGGTGTAGTTGATTGCCATGCCAACCAGCAATTTTTCTCGACAATTTCCAACTGATGCAATGGAATCATTAATATGTGCTCAAAGCTTGTTCATTTTTTGAAAATACTGCTTAGTGTTTGCTGCAATCTTCCAATGAAGGTGATTAACAGATTGATTGATTGATTGATTGATTGTTGTTGTTGTTGTTGTTGCTGCTGCTGCTGTTTACGTTATTTTGAGTAGGCTCTTATATCTAGCGTTGTCAGTTAATTTAGGCCTACTATGCATGCTGCATCTAGGCACGGGACCCCTAGTGTAACGTCCCTTCCGAAGGAGGGTGGGGTGAGTTGCTTTGGCTGTTTATATGGAAAGTCGCCTATCCAGTTGCTGACCTAACATAGCCAAGTATTACTTCAGTTAGCTAACGGAAACTAGCTGAACTGCTTAGCCACTCACCCCACCGGATCTGTTCTATCGCTTCAAAACTGATTTGAGACGTTTAGCTCTTCAGAAATGAAAGTAGTTTTCAGCACAGAAGTATGAGGTTTTACAACTTTTTTGTAATGAAGCAGAGATTTTGCGTTCGTAACAAAGGAATGCAGAAAAGCAGATATTAATTGTTTTCGTCTGTCGGCTCTTGAGCTTTTCTTGAATTGTAGGTAATCATCTTTGGTTTCTAGACCGATCCTGGAAGCAACCATTTTATCAAGATGCATCACCTTTTTTGTACAAAAACATGATGTATGAAAATCTTAGTGATGGATAATGGCTAATCCCCATCTGAATCATGATTGCATGGCTCGTATTTTTTTCGCATTGCAGCATAGGTCACATTAACATTATTGTCTTCTTCCATTACTTACTATGAACTGTCGATTATTCTGTTTCTTCCCACGAATAGCAGCCAGCATTATTTCATTATGATATGTAATCAGACAGACATTAGTTTTAAAGAGTTTCTTGTCATAGAAAGTTTTGTTGATGGCTTCTTCAAGCAAGTTAACGAGCAAAACTTTGTTTAGAGCAAGCCATATGGTCCTTTTGAATGTGTCAAACGCTCCCTATAAGTTCGGATTTCGGATGCAAAATCGTTGTTCCCAGTCCACATGTGAACTTTCACAAGCCGCTGAACTGGGAACAGCGATCTAATTGGAGATGTGCCTAGAATCTTTCTTTAATCAAAGCTTGAACTCTCAACAATTGTTATCTTAAAAAATACTTTCATTCTTCCATTTAATAGTATTCAAATTTCATAAGAGCTCTTTCATTCTATAATATCAAAATGCTATCTATGTCAGAACTATATAAAGAAATGTTATGAAGAAGCCTAAGACATGAGTGATTTCCCTAGATCATTCAATTCAGTATCCCTCTAGAATCATTGCATTGAATTTAACTTGTAGGCACAATCTTTTGAAAGATCTTCATCCCAGTTTGAGGCTCAAGCGAAAAAGTTGAGCGTAGAAAATGCAGATATCAAGGATAAACTCTCCACCCTTGAGGATTCATGTGGGAATCTAACCAAGAAAAACAAAAGTCTCGAGAGTGATTTAGCCGAGCAGAAGACAATCCTCAAGACAATAACAAAGGTAAGGTGCATACTGTGTAATGCCTCTAAACACGGTAGAATCATTGGCCTTCCTTAGTAATAGAAAACATACGATATCGTATTGCATTCAGTGATACTCCGCTCGGCTCTTGATTATCATTTCAAAAACTACAGATATTTATAGCTTTTGACAGCAAGACATGATATGCTTTCCTTTTTACAAGAAACAGACATGGCCACAACTTGTAGGATCACCTAACTGTCTTTTTGGAAATAAACGTTATATATGATGTATGTTCCCATTTTGCTTAAAACTCCTGAAATATGTTCATGTTATCGTACTCTTGACGATTTTAATGCAAAGATTATGGTGTCCATGGCATTTAGCCACCTTATTTCCCGAGTCATCATTGCTGAATTGTGTTAAAATTTGAAGTGATGGTCCTGTAACGGTTAAGGTGAAAAAATATTCTTCATTTCCTCACCTTTTTAAGTGAAACTAACGTCATATCATTCCGAGATATTTTGACAGGAATATTAGGAATTGCGCTGAAGGAGTGCTGTTGCATTTCTGGGCATTTACTCGGCTACCGCTTAAGTCGAACTCCCCGATTTAGAACAGTTTCTCATTTCCCGTGGTTTTGGTATGCTTTCTATTCTATTATATTTCTGTAGCGTCCTCGAGCAGTCGAAGGTTGCCTATCATGGATCTCCATTTTTCTCTACACTGTGCCTTCCTTTTCAACTTTCCATATTCTTCAATGTTGGTCCATTCCTTGATGTCATCAATCCACATTCTTCGAGGTCTTCCCTTTGATTTTTTCCCATCTATAAATCCTTCCATGATGTTAACAAACAAATTTCGATTTGGACTTCTTACAATATGGCCAAAGAATGATGATTTTCGTTTAGCGATTTTCTTTAATAGAGTGGGTCTCTCATTTATTCCGTCAAATACTTGCTTGTTCGTAGTTTTGCTTACCCAGCTAATTTTTAGTATTCTGCGATAGCACCATGTTTCAAATGCATTTATTTTTCTTGCTGCTTCTCTGCCTACTGTCCATGCTTCACAACCATATGTTAATAGTGAAAATATATACGAATTTAGCAGCCTTTTCTTTGTCTTCATATTTACATTACTTTTCATAAGTTCTTTCAACTCCCAGAATGATTTCTTTGCTATTCCTATTCTCCTCTTGATTTCTTGCATGCATCTCGTGTCTGCTGTGATAAGTGTGCCAAGATATTTATATTTATTTACTTGCTCTAATGCTATCCCATTTGACTTTATTGTTGTTTTCGTTCCTGGTTGCTTTTCCATTACCATAACCTTTGTCTTTTTCGCATTCAACTCCATGCCAAAAGTTGCGCAGCTCTCATTTACCTTGTCAACTTGTCTTTGTAAATCTTCTTCTGTGTTAGCTAGCAATACAGTGTCATCAGCAAATCGTATATTATTGATAACCACTCCATTTACAACTAAACCAGTTTCATCTTGTAGGGCTTCATTTATTAGTTCTTCACTGTACATGTTAAAAAACACTGGAGACAAAACACAGCCTTGTCTGACACCTTTCTCAATTTTAAAACTTTGAGAGTCTTCCGACCTTCCCCTAATTTGAGCAGTTTGCTTTATGTATAGAAAATACCCCGGATAAGTCGAACTCCGGATAAGTCGAATAGTTCGATAAGTCGAACAAACTCCTTTCAACTAATAACTACTGTTCAGTCGAACAAAGTCGGCACATTCAAAGAAAATACGATAAAAGAAATGCCCTGTCAGCAATCCTGATCAACATTTAATCAATTAATAAATATCCAGTTGTTCTTTTGAAATCGTCACGAAATTCCTCCGACCATCAAACTTCAAGTAACGCAGGACTTGCATTCTATCTCCATCGCCCAATTTTACTGCTTGCCCTTTCACTTTTACCGTGCATCTACTTCTTAAGGGATCTGCGTTCAGGAAGTAAAATATAGTTTTTACAAATTTTTATTGCTACCCTTTTTCAAATGGCCAACGATCTTTTCTCCATTAGACTTTGAAGTTACTTTTGTTTTGTGTGTTCAATGAGCTAATATATCAATTGCAATAAATGTTGTTCAGATTGAATATGAAAAAGTTTGGATGAATTTCAATTCATGTCAACTCTATGGACATTGGAAACAAATTCAACTTCCAGAGATTTAAACCTCGATAAGTCGAACAAGTATAGCACTGCTTCAACACCAAATTCCGGCACATCTGATGATCGCAACCAGCGTGAATCTCTGAGTTATGTGATTTTAATGTACACGAACAACATTTTTATTTGGTTCTAGTGCTTTTTCTCTGAAACATTTTGCTCTGCCTGTCGCATTGAGCACTCTGACTATACAGTTCTTTGAATTGTTATGTTGTTATATATATATATATATATATATATATATATATATATATATATATATATATATATATTATATATATATATATATATATATATATATATATATATATGTATATATATATATATATATATATATATATATATATATATATATATATATATATATATATATATATATATATATATATATATGTGTGTGTGTGTGTGTGTGTGTGTGTGTGTGTGTGTGTGTGTGTGTGTGTGTGTGTGTGTGTGTGTGCATTTATAGACTAAATATATGTGTATTTGTGTATATGTATTCATACATGAAGCACTTTTCTTGAAAGATAAAAGATGATATTCAAGAGAAGTACGAAGATATCAAAGTTGACTTCACTGGATTGCAAAATGCATTTGAAGATGAGCAGGAGGCTCATGCAGACGACAAGAGAAGACTTACAGATGTCACCAACAATTATGAGCATTTGAGACACCTGTATGAAGTTGAGGCTGTGCAGAAGATTGAGGAACTTGAAGATGTGAAGTGAGTATTTTTTCAACAACCTTCGCCAAACTATTGGCGGTTTTGTTCCTATCTCTTCTTTAATAATTGTTCATTTTCTGTGTTTTTCACTGTGTCCCTTATAGATCCCAGTAGTTTGCAAGTAGTTAAACTTGGCTTCATAATTGCAACGAGAGGCTTATTTGCTTTGTTGATTTTGACGACTTATGTCGTGAAAATAGTGCTTGAGAACTTCAGATAAACTTAGCCTAGTACTAGTTGTTGCGTTTTTTTGCATAGGATTGGTAATACGTTTGTGGCCTTTCATCTTAAGTCTTTCCTACTTTTTATCAATACTGTTTTTTGTCGCTTTCGATATATTTATGAAGTATAACCTTTCTTTGGTGCGTACACGTAAATTAGATCTTGGTATCCTCTGATGTCTTTTTGTGCATTTGTGACTTCTCCTGAAGAGAAATTGGCTTCTTTCATCTGTCCCATGACTTCCTCAGATTAAAGTACAAAATCATGGACAATACATATGAAAAGACTCCTAGGCTATATCAAGTTACTTTTTGGCTTTATAGCCACCATTTTTTATATGGTGACGTCATGCCTGAAGATATGCCTTAGTTTATTTCCTGGTTTGTGCCGAATACTATCGATACAGGCACCTGCTGAGGAGTTTCTTGTAAGAGTAAACTGGATAATAGTTTAATATTCAACGTAAGAAACACTTCCTTTTTGAAGAGAGTGATCTTAACATAAATCTTTCCTTTAAAGCTTATATTGAACTTTGCGTGTTGCCTTCTGCATCAATGAATCTAAAGAAAGTTATTGAATCCTAGAAGTTGCAGCTGACATTTACCGAAATTTGTTCCAAACTGCGTTTATCACGTGCGTCTTCCGTAATTATGTACTCGATTTGATAAGGACTACGGCTTACTATAACTTCTTTCTGAAGTCATACCCATGCGTTCTTTACTATCGCCACTCTCTGCATTTGGTATCTCCTATGCAGTATCGGATGATGTATAATTTTCTCTGTTACCAAGTGGAATCTTGACCATATTGTTTCTGTCTTTCCTAGAACTTCCATCCGTTTTCATCGGATATCTAAGATCTTTTTGTTTCTGCCTATTGCCTTAGATTACTATAGCTTTTGAACACAGATGAAAGTTTGTTGGAGTTTATTCATCATATCGCGACCAGTGACAATATATTTACGACCAATTCTCAAGTATTTGCTGCACACTGCGATTATCTAACGGTTTAAGTGAACAATCTTCTAGGTGATTTTAGTTGAATTAACGTTACACCTAATGATTAAATTATCTCCCTTTTACCACATGAAGTTTTAAAGGGAGTGGTTCTAATTTATTCTGCATGCATTTGTCCTTTGTTGTTCACTTTTCCATCTGCTTTATTCTTAATTTTGTTGAACTACCTTGCTCATCATATTTTTCCTTTGCTTTCCACTTGATTCATTTAACTTGTGTAGTTGAGTAGGCTCCCAGAAGAGTGCTGATAAAAGGAGCCTCAGAAGTACTCCCAAGTCTATATTGTTGCGTGCTTAAAATTTGAATACATTGATCACTAGAAATGATGATAAACGCAAATCATTGGAAGATGTTCATCTAGATCTTTTACTGACTATCTGTGGTAATCTTTCGAAATCTGCAAGAATTGAATTGTTTTGTAGAAGCATAAAACTTTCACCCTCCCGTTCCAGTTTCATCCCCCCATATGTATCCCATAAAATAAAACAAAATCATCGATCGTTTATATTACATACTTGCTTCCATGGGACCCTCTGGCATCTATCTTGAGACAAACGTGTGGAACTGTTTTTCTTATATTTGCTATGTTCTTTTGTTTTGGTATGTTGTATAGATCTGTTGTATATTGTAGGTACAATTCATAGTCAGTACTCGATGGCCCAGTCTCTTTTCTGGCTATGAATGGTAAATTATATTGCAAATATTGTGTTGGCATTTACTTGTAGTTAATGACAGAAAAAATATCTGTGCTAGTCATCCATGTAAACCCTTGAAAATGGGTCGTTGTAAACCATGTACTATAGATGAAGAAGTCGATCCAGGATTGATTTTCAAAAGGTGTTTCCAATGCATTTATATTCTTGCATACACTTAACATGGATTTTGGTTCTGATATTTGTTTTAAGGAGAAAGCTGTCAATTAGGGTAAGAGAAATGGAAGATGCTTTGACAGAGCTTCAGGGAAAAGTGCCTGGATTAGAGAAAGCTAAAGCGAGACTGACTGCTGAAAATTCAGAGCTCACTGATGAACTAGAGAGGGTAACTAATTTTGCTTCTCTTTTTCGCTTCTTTGCAATCTATAATGCTTCATATTTAAATCTGATTAGGTATTTCTTGCAAACATTTACTTTTCAATACCTATGAAGATGTAATTCTTGGCTTTGTTGTGATGAACGTATTGAAAGGGCTAAGTTTAATAGTTTAATTTGGCTCTGATACTTTGCCTGTATTGAGTCTTTTGTTGCCTTTGGGACCAAGAGGATTCAAAAGAAAAAGAACATCATAACATGTTTCTCTTGTTTTTTCATTTCAATTCATCGGTGCCTGGGTTTTTCAACTGTGTAAATACCGCTATTATCGTTAAATGATGACTTATCACTTGCAACATTTTATAAATTTCAATGCGTTCTGTCTTTAGCTTAGCTCTTTTACTTTCAATTTTTTTTTTGTTTCTAAAACAAGCCATACCTTGGCTTTCAGAACATTTTAATTGCTATGAAAGTGCTCTTGCATTTTGTTGAAATAGGTTGTCTGTAAAATTTTAGTACTGATTGAAAGAATCGGCCTGTCTCTTAAATGACCTATGTTTCCTTAAATTGTACGTTATTGAATATTTATAATTTATTTTGACAAGACTCAAGCTGACCTCAGTATCGTTGAAAAAGCGTTGAAAAAAGCAGATCACGAGCTTCACGATTTTAAAAACAAGCACGAACTAGTGTTGGTGGAATTGCAGAATTATAAGAAGCAGGCAGAAGAAGCTGCAGCTCAGGTGATTTTTTGCTTAAACTATGGTAATGCATTTGAATAGTAGGATGTAAAAGGTTGTTTTGAAAGTAGAATCTCCTGTTCTCGTTTTATTTTTCTAATTGCTTTGAACTTTTTGCAAAATTTTAATGGTTTTTGTTAGTCATTTTTGTTCAAGAAGACCACTCATTTACAGATGTCTTTTCTGTAATCTATGATAGTCTTTTTATTCTAATCCAATTTTCATCACTTTCATTTTGGTTAAGGAATTGCTTTGGGATTTTGTAAGATGTTTTGTATCACAGGGGATTGCTGTATTTTTACGATTATAAATAGCCCTTATTTTTAAGACTCACTCGATTTGCACTCAGAAAATGAGTTTTGTAAAAATCATAATCTGCACTTAAGTGTAAGCCGAACATAGATCGCCGTGAAGAGATACCTTGGATGCTTGATGTCTTTGTAACGACCTATAATTATGGCAATGAGCAGAGACAGGATTTCAATTGAAAACTTCATTTTAGTTGAGCAAAGTTCGGCAGAAACACGAAGATGCATGTGCTGAAGTTGAGGTTTTGAAAAGAGAAAACAAAAAAGTTCGTGGTATGTTTGTTTGATAAACTGAAGGTTATTTATTTTTAGGCACATTTTTCGTCTTCGTTTTTTGTTTTAACGCGTTCTATTATATTTGCCAGTATTAGATAGATTTGTGCCAACAAGAAATAAGATTGAAAATGAGAAGACAAAGTTAGTTGCAGTCACTTCCTTCCAAAGATGCTCTTGCTAAATTATATGTCTCAAATAATTTTAATGAGTCGTAATGCGATAGATAACTTCAACTAAGTATCGCTTGCTTGCGAGAGAGTGATGGTGATTGTATGAAAATCGCACACTTCACCAACTATCTATCCATAGTCAGCGTTTGGCGGGCACAAAGACGATATATTGTGATACTGCACTTTTGCAGATGATCTGGAGTCAATCAAAGAAGAGCTTGTTGTAGAGACAACGAAAGTCAGAGATCTTGACGCTGGTAAAAGAAAGGTGGAAATAGAGTATGAAGCTGTTAGCGCCATTCTAGAGGTCTGTCATTTCAATAGTTGGGGTTTGTGCTTTTATGTACTTCTACCTGCATAGGCTCTATAGTAGTCATGTATTCTGTACCCGTAATGGACACTTGGTCAGTAATTTTTGAGTAAGATGTTTCATTATATCATTTATCATTATCATAGTCTTGAACGCATTTAAGTATTTGTCTAGTTTCATTTTGTGACCAGAGAACCTCTGTGGCTGCGTTAGTGCATTACTTCATTCACTTTTTTTTAGTATATTTCCATTGCCTACATACTATTATAACCCATGTCAGTTTATAACTTTCCGTTCACACTCTTTATGTACGTAATGCGTTGTAATTTCATTTTGTTTATTTTATATTATAATTCTGATTTTCAAATCAATAGCACCAATTTATATCCATCTGTTGGATATAGAAAGTAAAAGCTCTTACAGAGAATGGTGTCTGTAGTTCCTGATATTCTATCAAGTCTTGAACAATAGCATCGTTCCATATAGTTTGGGTACTAGCAAGAAATTTTGGCTTGGTTTGGGAAAAAGTTATCTGAGCAGTGAGACACACGAAGAATTTATCATGCAATAACTTTTATTGGGTTCTGCTTTTAGGAACTTGAAGTGACTGTTGATGAGGAAAAGATGAACAATCAAAGATCACTGGCCGAGTTGAATTTGATAATAACTGAACTTGAAGGAAAATTGGCAAAGAAAGACGAAGAGCTTGAATCTGTCAAGTAGGCAATCGACAATCTTTTTATTTTTATTCAACATTAGAGTTGTATTTTGTTGCTTGCTTTTTGGTTTGATTTAAACTGTTTCTAGTTGTATAAACCGTAAATTTAAAAATCTATTCCAAAATTTGGAATTCAATAAACCAATTCTTTCACAATTTTGATTTCTTTTTATCACTTGCCTGCATGTGTGGATCAGTTCTATGGGTCAGCCAGTTAGGTGACAGAAGTGATGGAAGCAGATATCAAGAATATCTAGCCTGATCTTTCCATTATTTTACAGTTTTATCAGTTAAAGCCTTAAGTTTTTTTCTATATTCTTGTTCTAGTTTGAGCATTTATTTTTACCAACACGAGACAATTTTCTTTAACCTCGTGTTTTGAGGATCATTCTAAGTGATGCATATTCATTCTACGACAAGATTTGTTTCATTGCTTTCAGACGTACTCTTCAGCAGCAGCTCAATGAGATAAGTGAAAATTTGGAAAACGAAATGCGCAGCAGATCTGAACAAGCACGTCTCAGGAAGAAGTACGAAGACCTCTCTATTGACCTTGAGGGTCAAGTTGATCGCCTTAATGCGGTATGTTTTGCTACATTGCAAGTTTCTTGTATATACAAGAAAGATGCTAAAACCCTTATTCCTATCATAAGTAAGGGGCATGCAGGTTTTATCTTACCATTAGAGACTAAGTTATGTATTCGGACTCAGCAAATCTTACGTGTCCATATCGCTGAACAGTTTATTTCTGCTTTCATTCTTCTGGCTTGCACATTGGTAACTGACTGATATTAAAATCAAACATAGTTCAGAAAGATTTCAATTGTTGTTACTCTGAGACACCCATTTATTTCAACTGGACACTCCATTTCAAGCACTAGTGTAAACCTTTGCTCTATTTTGCAAGTTATTGTAGGGTCTCTTTCGTGTATGCTAGCCTTTGGGTGTAAACTGCAAGTGATTGTATGCTAAATCAAAAATTGAATATAATGTGCTCTGTTGGATGATACATTGGTTGTTGTTTATGTTTCCGTATTCTCGTTTGACCTATCAAATATTTTCCAAATCTATTATAAGTTTTGCAGGTATTTAATATGATTGCAGGGCATGAGCTATTTTGTATTACCAAATAATAGCTCTTCCTTCCAGCAATCGCGTTGTGCTGCTTATTATGGTACTGTTATGGTATTTTCATAGGCTTTTAGGCTCGCAATCGCAAAAGGAAGATGTTAATGTTGCAATTGTCTCTTTTATCGACTGTGGTTTACATTGCCTCTGAAATAATTTACTTCTGTTACAGACGAATGCTGACCTTGTTAGAATCAACAAAAAGATATCACAAGATATGAAGGTATTTACCTACAACATCTCAGTGCGCAATTACCTTACGTAACGATAAGCTATGATTGTAGCATATATGGTGACTAACTGTTGCTCAAGAGACCTTTTATGTCTCTGATATTCAAGAGCCTGTATTGTCTGCACCGTATTAGCATTCATAATCTTACTATTTTGCCATTATTTGGTATTTTAAAAAAAGTTTCACTGCGACGTTTTTGTGATTTTGAAAGCCCACTGTAGGATGCAATCGGTGATATTTCTTGGTCAATTATGTCAATTATGTTTTTCAGGAAGTAGAAATGAGATACGATGACGAGCGCCTTAGTCATGAATCCACCATGCAGGCTCGACAAAAAGCCGAGAAGAAGCTCAAAGAGACTTCAAAACTCCTCAATGAGCTTAAGCTTGACCATGAACAGGTAGAAAAACTTTTTATTATCGACTATATATTCGTAGTCACGATTTCCTTCTCAAATTCATAACGCCCTTGTGTAATTTTCCTCCAAGCACTGCCATTCAACCTGATGAAAAGTACTCAGTTGATGTATAATGGACTGTGCAGATTTGTAGTGGTGTGATATTATATCATAAATTCCTATCAAAATTTTAATCTCTTCATGGTTTATAGCCAAGGTTTTTCAAGACTGGCTAGCTTGTCTACCTATTGTTAACTTGGGAAACTGAAAGTATCAAGTAATCACAATTCCTCGAGGTCTCTAGCTATATTATAGTTTTGTCTACTTTTATTAATTTTGCTTGCATAACATTTGAATATTTGACTTAAATTGAATAAATAATAGGAATAAAGTAAAAGTACTGGTTACTTATGGCTTTTCACGTTTCGATTTGAAATGTATTTTGGTGAGATTTTATCATAAAGCCAAACAGCAATTAGATATTTGTTTGTAGTTTCACTAATAGTCGCCTTCTTAGTAACCGCTTTCTACGCATCTTATCTTTACGCATCCACCTTTATTGCTCTCTGAATCGAGTAATCGACTCACGCATGAACAGAAGCATTTGTGCCCATGGGAATTTAACACTAACTTTTGGAGTATTTGACTAAATATGAGGAGTAGGATGGCAGAGATAATTTAAATAATGAACCATTATTTAGCACGTGATAGAATACCGATCATGTAATAAGAAAGGCAGCCAATGACATGGTCCAGTACCTTGGCAACAATTGTGAATGTAGCAGAAGAGATAATGCGAATGAAGCTACAGAGATATGGTATGCGTGAATGACAATGTTTTCACATTTGACATTTGAGTCACAATGTATGAAACCATGGAATAGAGAGTGTTACTGGACTTAACTAGATAAATCTGACTTAGATCAATGTATTTTAGGCAGAAAGAATGCGCAAGGTTGCTCAGACCGAAGCAGATGAGTTGACAGCTAAGGGAGATTTGTTGCAAGCAAAGAATACTGAGCTGACATTTGCCAAGCAAAAAGTAGAGAAAGAATTGAATTCTTTAAAGATTGACTTTGAAGATGCGGATGATCGAGCTAAACTGGCGGAGGAGAAATCAAAGAGGATCCTAGGAGAGGTAAGTGTCGGAAATCTGACATTTCTTGTCATTTAGAAGTCATGTAAATACTGGATTTTGATTTTTGTGTCTACATAAGACAGGAAGAGAGTTCCTATTGAATACTCCTATTGAATACTCAAGCCCGTTCACATTACTCCTTTTTTGGATAAAAGCGGATATGTTAAGCTTCGTTATTTTTTTACTTTTGCTATTCTTAAGTCCAAAAACATATTCATCACAAAATTAGTTATCTATAGATTCTCCATAAAATCAACAAAATGCCCCTGCATTCTCATACAGTTAGTTGAAAATTTGCTACTGATAATTTTATATTGTTTTTGGGTATGTTATTCTTCTATAGTTCGATAAGCTAAATCTTGAAATGAAGCAAGTCCAAGAGCAGGCTGCCTTAGCAGAAGCCTCTCGTGAAAGCAGCGAGAGACAAGTTAAAGAGCTGCAAAGACACATTGATGAAATCGAGCGAGTTGGCGTGCGACAGCTGAAGAATGAGATCAGAGTGCTAGAAAGAAAAGTATGTTTTCATTTTGTGGCTCAAAGTACTTAAATTCATTCTCATTGAATTTCATGCTCTGATTTAAATCCACTAGGGATCATATATATATGCCACAGTCAAAATAATAACATCTCTCACCTCCAATGAAACTTCTCCATTTCACAAGAATGATGTTAATGAAAGAACCTAGCAAAGTTTTCAATAATTGGAAACCAGATGGATCGCAGTATAGTCAGTTCTTTATTGTTGATACTTGAGGAATTGTACTTATTTGGCAATGCTGTTAACCTGCCAATGTAATTGCTATGGATGGTCGTTCATTGTTGTTACTGAAAAGAATTCTTACAAAATATCACCACAATGACCATAGAGTTAATTTGGAAAATTAGAAGAAATTCGTTTTAATAACGTAGGCAATAGGACACCCCTCCCCCAGTTGGAGTACTCCCTAATTCTCTATACGGGTGGTCTTTGTCAATATTTGGGGTCTTGGATTTTACAAAAAGATAATATTTGGGGTCTGTAAATGATAGCATTATACCTTTAAAAGATCAATATTTGAGGTTCTAGGATCACAGCGTAAGAAAAATTCAATATTTGGGGTCTGAGAATTGACAATGAATTTGTAAAAGAAAGTTGATATAGGATTGAAGTTGTGAAGTTGTGATATTCAACGAAATTTTATGAAAGTGGTAGTCCAAAATATGTTACTATATTTAGGGTCTCAAAAATTTTGAGACTCAATATTTGGGTTCCTCAAAACTGCAACTTAATATTTTGGGGTCAGCAGCAAATTTCTAACATGGACCCTCCATACTGAGATGTAGGGAGCACCCCATTGGGACCCCCTCCCTCGTAAAGACATCCAGCGTAAATCATATCCCCTATCCCTTACTGGGAGACGTTATATATGTATGACCCCCTTACACCGACAGGCGATGTAGGTGATGCTACCTAGATATAGATATTGGATGGAATTACTGCGAAATAGCTTAATTAAGGTGCTGGTTGGTTTGTTTTTAGGTAAGCATTGCATAGGTAAGCATAGACGCTAATTGGCTAAAACGGTATTGAGAATTTAAATGTTATTAGAGCTCTCAACCAATCTAAGATTTGGAACCTATGCTAATTGGATAGTTTCATACCTGCATTGAGTTTACATTAAAACCATAATTAAGAAGCACACACTTCTTTATGTTCTATAGTCTCTCATAATTTTCGTTGCCCTTCCACTACCTCGTCAATAAGACTAGATCAAATTCCATAATTGTATGGGCTGGTTTATTCCATGCTTCAGTGACGGAAGCTGTTCATCCCATGCATTGTGTTCTGTCATTTACCATAGTTATATTTGAGCCAACTTCCTAAGGCTAAGTATTGAAACTGGCAGATAGAAACTGTGAAAATTTGACAGCCACTTTAATTCAAGAGAATTTTGTATCACTTACCTTCCTGGTTCTTAGTAGTACCATTTGCGTTAAAAGGATGCTTTTTACCTAGTGACTTAATGTTTGGTCGATCTGACAGTACTTATTCTTCCTAATTATCCGTTGCATATTTAAGATCTGTCTGAAGTAATCTAAAGCACTGTCTTTCAGTTTTTATCATCTAACACAGTATCTAGTGATTTTGTTGAGAGAGTCTGCATTTAAGCAGCTTGTAGATATTCAATGCCATTTCATTTTTGCATTTTTTCAGATTCCTGCTTTTCTAAATTACAGGATTTTTCACATTTTTATTTTTAAGGTGTTTGAAAGTGAAGAGCAGCTAGCGGAGGAAAGAAGAACTGTAGAGGAGATGCGAAAATTGTTGTCCAAAGCAGAGAAGAGAAACAGAGCACTTGAGAGTGTTTTAGAGGATGAAAGAAAAGCCTCTGAAATTTTACATGTTAGAAATGAAGGATTGAATGCGAAATTGAAGAAGTTAAGAGAATCTGTTGAAGCATCAGTGAGTTCTACTATTCTTCATCAGCAATCATGAGCGACCTCTGCTATAGATAGTTCTCCATTCTTTACATACAACAAATAGATGATTAATAGCAATGCAGTTAAAGTGCAAGTAGCACACGAAAGGAGCTGATATTACATCTTCAGTATACTGGTGGTTTGACTGTTTATATGCATGATTTCCTTTTATACTCTTTCAAATGTTCTCTACTCAATACTTTGATTGTTTTCTTCAGGAATTAAACATTTAACTGCGATTTCCCGTTAGTACAAAGAAGCAATAGATCTATTTCCTCCCTTCCTCTACTTTTTCTGCTTTATTTTTTATCCTTTATCCTCCATGCTATCTCCAGCACGTAGTTGATAGACTTCACTAAAAATATCTTCGTTTGTTTCTAAGTAGTAAGGCTATTTTCAATTGTTTTCTTAGGAAGCTGAAATTGCCACTTTGGTTGCAAAATATCGTAAATGCCAAGCTGAACTGGAAGATGCAGAAGATCGTGCTGATGTAGCCCATTCTGCTTTGCTGATGAGATCAAAAACACCCAAGGCTGGAAGGTCACGTGTAATGACACCGGCACCAAGATCACGTGCAAGGTCTAGGGCTCGTTCACCAGAACCAAGAGACTACAGAGATTATGAATCAAGCGAGAGGTAATACGCATATCTGGATTTAGTTTAAGTTATTATTCAATCAGTCAGCCCTAGTAGTATACAAACTCATCATAATATTTAATAATAAAGTACCAACAAACTCTGGTACTGAAAATCACCCATGTAGTTCAAGTTTGTTCACCGCTTCTTTTAGGGAAATCGATTGACTCCGTTTGACGTCAATTGCTTGTAACTCAAAGCTCTGTAGTTTTTGATGATGCGATTCTAGGTGAAGTGTCCGTAAATCCTGTATGGTGTCTGTTACTCCTATTCAGTGTATTTTTCCCTTTTGATGTGATAGTGAGAAAAAACACTGCGCAGTGTTGATACCAACTTGAACTTTAGTGAAAGTGCCTAAACAAGCACATCAATCTATTTACAATATATTTCACGCTATTGCTAGCATGAAACTGACACACAATTTCTATCATACATACATGCATTCAACTATTAAATATGAGTTTGAAAATTCTAGTGAATGGAGTTCTTGATATACTGAGTAAATATCTACTTCTTTTTCGTTGCCAGCGATGATGGGTATTGAAAACAATTTCTGAATGTATCTGGGCTTTCTCAACATTGGTTCTCAGGTATCTGATCCTATGGCAATTTCTTTTTTGTATCAAAGAACTTTCAAATGTTGTTTGTTGACATAATTAAATTCTATGTTGATTATTGCCGTTAGTAAAGCTCCTCATAGCATTCTCATGACCGTATCTGATTAAGTCTTATCATTTTCTCCTATAATAATTCTGTATGGTAATAACAATGCATATTCATGAAGAGTTTATCTAACAAAAATCACCTAATTTATATGTGACCTTGTGATTTCATGGCAATAGGATAGTTCCTGGGTCATTCTCATTTCATCTGGCAATATTCCTTTGTTTTTCCAGTTGAATTAAATATAAGAGGACGATGATATTTAGCAGCTGAAGTAAAGTTCGTCTAGTTGAGCACAAGTGTGTCACTTTTCATTCTTTTGTTATGAATTGTTTAGTTAGATGTATGCCGACGAGTGAGTTGATTTATGTATTAAGGTTTAGTCTCCACAGTCAGAATGGCGTTTTCTTGAGCACATCAAGCACCTAAGTTAATCTAAGCCAATTTCAATCTAGAAATGAAAACTTGTAGAGATTTGTACCCAAAACTATCCAAAAGGTTTCCATTAATATTCCATTGTCTTCAGATGATATTCTTTCTCCCACAGAGCTAAGGTATACACAACCAATGCTTGATTTTTTAAGTGTCTCTATTAGCTAATTTGCACCCCTGTCAATGATACTCATCTTCTTATTAATAATAGTATCTTCCTTGTTTGTTGGTAGATGGTATATTTCCACAAAGCGTGCTAGATATTTCACTCCACTTCTAAACATATGTCAATTAAGCTGTTAGGGTTGTGATTGCTTACCAAACTATCAGATAGTATTTATTCTAAGGCAAGGTACGTCTAACAACCTCCCTGTAATTGCATTTGCGCTTTTCATCTAGCCAAACTTAGGCTACAACCTTGGTCTTTTTTCGGTAGAAATGTAAAGCTTGTGTGATAATTGGTACTGAGTGGAAATGTGTGATGGAGTGCTTTTGGACAAATTACATGTAGTAGCAGTTGTTGAAATTGAACATTGATTTAAGGAGTGACCTGTTGTACAAGTCTTTTGTGAGTGTGAACTTCTAATCGTAACGAGAGTTCTGTATACTCAATGAGTCTTTCAACAATATACTTATCTGCGAATACCACACCTACTGGGCGATTTTGCTGTTACTTTCAACGACGTCGCTAGGAATAGGAGACCGATTTGTCGGGAATTATTTCTACTGGCTTCTTTACTATAATGATCAAAATATCAGAAGCATTTTTATTCATTTTTCTAACTTTGGGATTGCATGAATGTAAAACATGAGACAGTGATGCAGAAAACTTCATGGCCTGTCTGTCATAGCTAGAAGCTACACCTGTCATGTTCTACTTAATCTTGCAGCCGTTATGGATTCATTCTTCAAATTAATTTTTAAAATACGGCACGATCTCATCAACCTATGTCATTTATGTAGATTACGTAGCTTGCTAGAAGTAAATGATCCCCTTTTTTGTCAGGAAATTCCTAACGCTTTTCGGTGTATTTTCGCCACTGAGGATATGGATACGAAAGAACATGCGTGCGACTCAACTAGATTGTTTTCAGTCATCTTGTGTTACCTTGGAATATTGTAGTAATGTACTACCAATTGTTGGTTATTTTACAAAGTTATTTACTATCTAAAGCATTTGCTTCAGATTTCCTTCAATGAGAACAATTAGCTGTTCTTTTGCTCAAAGATCAAAAGTAAGGGATAATCTTTTGCTACATCAACTCGTGTTTGATGCCTGTCAGAGAGGACTTATCCTGAGTGATTGGCCTCCAATAGTTGGATGGCCAACCCCTTTCCTCTCTACATGCATTTCCCTCATCGTTGCCATCAAGTACCCTTAACGTGCTAAATGGACAATGAGAAACCAAATATACCATATCCCTTGATGTGCCTCGAATCATTTACCTTCCGCAAAGTTGTAGATCGCTCTAATACCTCAGCTGATCGCCTATATTCTAGTAGTAAGTTTGTATTCTCAATGTAATAGACCCGTTCGGCGCACTAGGTTTACAGGCTCACATGTTTATAGGCCTGTTGAGATTGGGAAATGTGTTTTAATTTCTGATCTCTTACTTTGATTCTCACGAACCTGTCATAAGATGCTTTATATAATAGATGATTAGATTTAGTCTGATCTCTCAAGAGAAGTGACATAATCATGTTTTTCTCCGATCTCTCTTTGGGGCCTCAACGATGAGTACACATCGCGGATGGATGAGACAGATGCAAAATCCTAGTGTTGAATATCTGCTTTGATTGATTATGGCAACTATTGAATAGGAGAGTGGTATACGATTTGGACGGGTAATGAGTATCATTTGACTAGCAACACTTCAGTGTGTTTATCCGCTCCCACCCCCACCCCGGCATTAGTAGGTACCTTTGTTACTCAAAAATTTAAATGTGACTGTGGAAAAGTTAACTTCGAAGAACAAGATTTGCATTCATTTTGAAATGCTCATTTGTTATCGTATAGTCTAATGGCAGAATACTAATACTCAAGTTCTAAATTCAAACCGGCTGTTCTGAAGACTACTTCTAGCCATTGCATTTACAGCAGACATCCTTAGACTGTTTTCTGTAAGAGAACAGAACCAAACTACCAAGCTGTAATTCTCATTTACCTTCATAAGAACCAAACTACTGTACCAAGCTTTAATTCTCATTTACCTTCTTACTGGACATTTGTGTATTTCCATTAGTAAATTGAAAAGTAAATGACACTGTTAGGTCATTAGAGAATGTACTAAAGTCAAAGCTATAAAATAAAAAAGTCTGAAAAACAGCATAATCATCTTCATTGATCTATGGACCAGGTGGTCTCCTCAGACTTGGCATCATTGAAATCTTTTTCCACCTTGCTCATTTTTTCTACTGCTTCTTCATCTTTTGCGATCATTTGACTGTTGTCTTTTGCGTATCTTGCCACATAAAAGCCATCTAATGAAATAAGTAAAATATAAATGAACATATTGCTATTCTTCTATCTGCTTCATCTTTACTAGGTAGACTAGTTATTTATTCGTCTTTCGTCAATGTACCATTTGAGTTATGCGAATCAGGCCATGTGTTTGTAGCACTTTGTATCCTTTACAAGTTGCATGATAGCAAGAAAAAATCACGATTCAGTTCAAAACCATAAATGACTTTCTTTTTAGAACTAGAATACCGCATTTTTCAGACAATCTTAGCTCTGATTCCGGTATTACTTTTGATCCATTTTGTCAAATCTTCATGGGATCTTTAACTCCAAATTAAAACACAGAAATGTTTTTTAATGACATGACTACTTTCTGCCACCATTTTACAAGAGTAGAAAGCTTCTTGAAAGTATACATATATTTCATAGTTGAACTGGTTGGTAATGAATTACGAATAGAGCCTGGGTATATGGAAGAGCGCATGCGCTGCAATATACTAATTATTGCCGACTTTCATTCAGTTGTGTATTTACATGCATATGTGTTGTATTGCGTTTGTAGAGACTACGCTTGTGTGGATGGGAATGATGGTTAAATTCAAATTACTTTTTACCTGAGCTAGCTTTTACCCTTGCAGCTCTCTTGTCTTTCGTAACATCTTGCACTGCAGCAGATTCCCATGTTTTTGCGTCTTTTGAATAGTAAACTGTAACAGAGCTAGAATCAATTCCATCATTCAACGGTAGATCAATCCACATCTTTTGCTCTCCTTTTGCTGTTTGATCTGTTTCAACTGAGACAAAATCACTGGCATAACCGTCTCCCTCATTGATTGACCCACCTCGCTTTGCCATTATATCTTCAGCCTCTTTAATTGATACTCTTCTCATATTTATTAGAATGGCCTCGTTGTCCTTCTGATTTTCTACTGTGTGATTTTCATCTCTATAAACAAAGCATAAATCTTACATGGAATTTACCAACAATAATTTAGTGCATAAGATAATTGCCATAGGTACCCTATCATTCTCACAGCATTGAGCAAGTTCAATTTACCTCTTTAACTTCTACGTGTTTCCTATGCCCCCATGGCTCCATGAGAAAGGAAGAAAAGAAAAAAGAATGAACTGACCCTAACATTGCTTTAAACTAAACTTTCTCTTCATTATCCTCCTTGGTGAGGAGTACTGAAAACACTAACTTGTGGATTGTTTGGTGTAAAAGACAATAATTATCAGGGGAAAAAGGTCTGTTACTGGTGGACATAATTCTGCACATTTCATAATAGCTCCTTTCCTTTAGCTTCATATTTCGTCGATGATTACTTTGCATGCACTATGTTAAGCATTTTCTAGCTTGGGAAGGTAGAAGTGAAAGATATGTATTTACAGAAACAGCCTTCATACAAACCTTTCTGTTAGGTCACCTTCTTCTTCCCTTTCTCCTTGACCATCTAATTCACTAAACCTTTAGGAGAGTAAAGATAAAGGTTATTCCCACGTTCAATTCCGTACGTTGGGGAGTGCCTGTTAGAGAGGGCTTATTCTGGGCTGTCGACAGAGTGAGGTTGTGTAGATAGCTCCTTTCCTCGCCGCCTTTAACTCCTCAGAGTTGCCACCAGGTAAAAATTTCCTGCTAGATGTGCGGTGAGCAAGCATCCCAACTAAGACTCGAGGGTTCGCATCTAGTCATCGCTCTTCCATGCCATAGTCAAGTGCCCTAACCACTCAGTCATTAGCCCATCTTTGGAAGAGTGTTCCCAAAATTATGGTCTCAAGTCGCATTTAGAGCTTTAACCAGCATACGTATGAAAATTGGGAGTCACTAGAGAATGGCCTAACAGAGAAATTTCTGTCCCCTGCACTTCTACTTGAAGTTATTTAATAGCATTAAGATAGATATGAGAACAAAGTCTTGGAGCAAATTGGGTTTCTATTCTTGCCTTAAAACTCGACCCGCAATTAGCTGAGCTAGTTTTTCTCTGCGTACATTGTTTCTAGTTAATTTTGTTCTTGCTACTTTTACAATTTTGCTTTCCCGAGATTCTAGCTATTATGTGATAATTGCATGACTACACATTATAACGATGGTAGTAAGAATAGCAATATATTTGAAGACGTGATGGACGCTATTTTGATTGACATTACTATTAGAAGGAAAATGGGAAACTTTACACTTTTGATCCCATTTTACATTATGTTGATATTGTTTATTTAGATTTAGGATTGCACTATTGGCGAAAGTACTCTAGAGAGCAGCCTTGAGAAAGGCAGCGATATTAGAATTGTGTAGCATAATGTAGGCTGAAAGCTTCATTTGAAGAGACGTTGTACGCATTCATAAAGTACTTTGTAAAACCATATAGCATGATAGAATGAGGATGGCGTCGTTTAGCTTGTCTAGATCTGTAAAAGAGGGAGGCTATTTCAAAAAGTAACGAGTAGTAGCTGGTTTGGTCAAGAAATGTGATAGCAATAAAGGTTGGTTGCTAGGTATTGTTACTAGCAGTGTTACTTACTTGAGATCAGCAATTTGCTTTGAATTTAACACATACTTACCATGCTTCCACGTCCTGTTCTGATTTTGAATCAGAAGACGCAGACTGAACAATTATCTTTCCTTTTTGACTCCTATTCGAAAAGTTGTTATTGCGTGTACACATGTAGAAATACGTGCCACTTCTTGTCACTTTCCTCGGTCCCAAGTCGAAGTAAGGAGGCGCTTTGTCTAGCACATCTCCAGAGCCTTAAAAATGAACATTACTTACAGCTTCAATACATGTGCAAGTTTAATACTTTTGTTAGATGCAATCACTATATGTTTGTATGCAGCACAGCTAGAATGCAGGTAGTCACATAGTTTCTTACAGAAATGTTCTATAAGCATGGCAGCAAGTTAACGCTTTTCTTGTGGCACGGTCAATTATGGGTATTTGCTTTACATTGCAAACTACTTGCACACTCTATGCCATGCGCAGATCATTTCTTTGCTTATTTTTATTGATATTAATTGCATTTGCAGCATTGTGCAATGCACTTATCGGTACTGAGCCAGCAGCTTGAAAAGCTGTGTGAATTCAAAGCTCTAGCTATTTCGCATTTTCTACTTTGTTTTTTATATTAGCACTTTGCTATCCTATGCACAGCGTACAAATCAGGTGTTGAAACAAATACTTTCTCTTATAGAACTGTTTATGACTATTGTGCATTGTATGCCATTTGGTGCAGTACTTTAGTATGCAGTATGATGTTTTTTCTTCCATATGTGTAGTCCTGCTTCTACACGGTTATCGAATTAACCCATACACACCTGGTTGTAAAAATGCAAGCTTTTTCAAATCCACCATATCTAATCCAAGGATTGTATCCGTGTTTAAATTTTCTGTGTAACTCCTTCCATAATGGCCATGAATGTCTGAAGCTTTTGGCATTCCTTCATCAAAGATCTGCTCCTCGAGAAGTATGACATTAGATCGGTCTGTCCCTGCTCTCCCTTCACCAGCATTATTTCCAGGATTTCTATCTGACCCTGTCCATCTATCGAATAGAGAGTATTAAAATTAATAGGCTTTACCTTTTAAGTATTAGAAAAAGAAAGGAAATAGTCTTTTAGTGCGTGATCACCTGTAGGTGATATTTTGTTGGTTGGGTGCTCTCAGGAGAAGTTGAGATAACTGTTTCAGATCCCTCAAGCAACCGAAGAATGCTTATTGAAGCTTGTTAAGTTTCTAAACCGTGAAATATTGGGAGAATGGAGGGCGGTAGATCCTTAGAGGTTGCTTTAGAGGATAGAAGTTGTATACTTACTGGAAGTGTATGTAATCCCCAGTGCTCACTAAAAGTCTATTTGGCACAAAGTCATACTCCACAGCCGGGTAAACTTGGACGATATTCCCTCGCTTTCCTCGAACATTCAAATTGTAAATTGTTTTCCCTTTCAATTCAGATGGTCTCTCGGCAATTGAGAATCTGAAGGACCTGAAATGAAATCTCTTTTAGTAGGTGTTCTACCGTGATTATCTATTAGTTTCCCACAGTCAGTCCACTTTTTGAAATAATGATCGATTTTATACTGTCCCATGTTAAAGTATTGTATTGTTCGTATGAGGGCAATTAGATCGGACTTGTGTAATTGCTACCTGCACGAAATGGATAGTGTTTCGTGCCATGATCAAGTGTCTTTGACGGGAATTGGTACTAGTTTGCCCATCTCTCCATAAGTTTCGTATCTTCTTCAAAGATACTTTGTGTTTTGTTCTCTAACTCATTTGTTTAATCTAGATCTATTTATTTTAGATGCTAGATTAAAGTACCACACCATTTGTAGCATCCCTAGGTCTTTACTGTCTGCACAATAGTTTTCTCAGAATGCAACATTTTTGCTGCTTGAGATTGATTATCTGCTCCAGTTACATCAAAGCTTGTGATTCGTGTGCAAAGTTTTGACACCGCAGAGTATACGATGTAACTGTCTCTACTCTTCCTCAACATATGCCACATTGCTCAGTTTTTGAATTTTTTTGCGTTTTGTATTATTGTATGCTTTTTACTTGCGTAAAAACTACAAGGATGAATTGTGTAGGCTCACCTGTCCTCGAATGTCCTACCATACTGTGCAGTGTTTAGAGCAAGTTTCAGCTTGAAGTTTTTCGCCGACGGAAAGAGCTGAACCGTGGGGTTGTTTTTGAAAACGTATCCACGCTGAACTGCAGTTGCTGCATCGAGTCCAACTAGCCCTGAGATATCTACCTTTGTCGTTTGCCCATTTTCTCCGTTTTTATCTGAGAAAGTATTCCACGAGTCATAGTCATTTGTTGATATGTTGTATCTGGAGAAAACAAATAGCTTTTAAAGTTGGCAACAGGATTTGCTAGGTACAATACAAGTTTATGTTCGTGTTAATAATTGATATTGTTAGGTGAATATTTGTTCAAACATTGCGAACCGCTAAAGTAGGAGCACAGTTCCGAGCAGAATCTTTTATTGCAAGTCGATGGCTATCTGACTGCCCGTCTTCCTTGTGTTTTGCAAGTCTTTTGGATAAAACCGCTTTCATATAACAACCCACAAGTTTAATGTCTTGTTGCTTGAGGCATACATTTGAATATACACGTGAGACTGCAGCACACAAAGCCCGTTTATTATTTGCATTCTTTTTTAAATTACCATACTGCATGAGATGAACGGCAGGGACTAGAATATGATGCAACTATTTCACCATTATGTCTATTACTACCATGACCCTTACATGAAATGAATACCGCACCGTTGGAAGTACATTCTTGTGCGGATTCATTATCTATTGCCTAAAATATCATGAGACTCCTCTCTGTACAGTTTTACTCTGGTATTTATTGCTGCAGACATGAAGAATGTACCAGTCTCTGATAATCAGTTTTGGGAATTACTTGCTGTATTGCAGTTTGGAGGGTTTTAGGTTGTATAAGGCGAAAATTTGCTCAGTGAAGAAATGATAAAACATTAGGCTATCAGTAACTGCCGATGACTTTGGTTTTCATTTCATCCATAATGCATTGTATAACTAAAAATGGGGCGTTTTGTTGAGCAGTGTTGAGTACCACATACCTTATTCTAATGGCACAGTTGTCTTCAATGATGTTCGGAATTGTCCAGTTATAAATATTCATGAAGCCATTTTTGCCGTTTCCATGATGATTATCTCGGGACCACGGCGCTTGTTGGCAATCAGGTTTAGGAATATTATGTGCAGGATGCTCTTTCCATTTTGCTCCAGAAATCGCCTATCGTAACGAACATCACATATCATTGTTTGTTATTTGTGTTCAAGGTACAGAATAGATGTTCATCATCCTTGTTACATAGCTTAATCAATTAGAAAATACTTTTTATGAGGAAGTTGGCAAGTAATGATTCAGTCAGGATCATTAATTCAACTGATTAATCGTGACTCACAGAATGGTTTGAACTGTTGTCATAAAGAGGATATGACGATGGATGAACATGTTTAATTCCATTTTGAGGTTCTAGTTTAAGACGTTTGCACTTTTTTGGATTCATTCACTTATGTGATATTCCTGAAAAGACCACTGAACAAAGCAATCTGTTTTAATTTACTTTTAAATACAAAGAGTACAGACCTCACATTCCGACTTTGAGATAGGTATTATGTTCTCTTTTCGTCTCCGCTTCTTTTTCCCACGAATACGATATAGGTAGGTTTCTGGAACGTCGCAGGCCCATTTTGACTTGACGTTTTGACTTTCGCTTTTGTAGTAGTCACATCTCGATACATCGTTTGTTAAAATGGCTATATCCTAAAGAACAGAATAGGCTAGGTAGATTTCAGTTTACAAATATCTAGATAACAAAATCAAATGGGTAGTTTGCTTTTGTATTAGTAGTTACTGTTGGAAAATAAAAATAGTAAAGCTTTCTTCATAGCGCCCCTAGCATACTTTAGCAGATTTACTGTTGATGTTCTGCCCTACAACAGTACGAGATTAGAAGAGTAGTAGGGCCCAGTGTTAATAGCTAGGGAAGACCTTACAACATTTGTAATGCTCTCCAAGTTTTCCAAAGAGTCTTCTTCATCTGAGTTGATGACCGGCTAAATTTTTACGATAAAGCTACCTCAATATTCTTATCTTGAGATTAATGACAGTAGTTGAAGTAGTAATAGTACCCTCCATGGATTTGGATTCCAGTGTGGATAATAGTCTCTCTCTTCTGGACATTCATATCCGCGACGTGTTCCTTGAGAATTCTGACGAGTGTACTGGGATGTTTTTCCTTTCAGTTGCTGTGTAAGTAAATAATATTAGTCTTTCATGCAACATTGCTCTTACTTTATTGCATCGATGTTGTAGAATCAAATCGTAAATGGCTTTGAGGAAAACCTTATGATATCATTTCGGTTATACTCAGAATGGTATGTAGTTGAAGGTCAATGGAAAATTAATGGTTTAGAGTTGCAGTTTTTGTGGGTTTTGTCGTGCGTATGCATTATCTATTGTATACCCAAGTCTCGTTGTTTTTAATAGTGCATTCAGTTTAAGTACACTTTTTATTGACCTAATAGAAATGATGGAAGGAAGATGGGTAGTATATAATGTACATTTCATAGTTAGATCTTCAAGCTCTAAACTCAGTTTCAGCGGTCATTTATCAAAGTACAAGGAAAACCCTTAAAGAGACATTTGTACCATTTGTCGCCAGTTTTTCAAAGAACTAATCTGCCAAGCAACTTGTTTTTCTTGTACTTTATTTCTTCCATATTCTCTTGTTTCGTGTTTTACTTTGTTTTCAGTGTAAAATATCATACTCTATTTATTACATATCTTTGGTACACTGTTAAATGCCAAGTATTAAGAAAATATAATTCCCATTTGATGAATGCCGTTTACTCACTCATACCTGATCTGCAGTAAAGAGTCCGTTATTCCTTTGAGTGTTCTTGCATCTCTGGTAGTAGTCATAATCTTCATGCATTCCAAACCTAAAAAATGTCAAACTAGTCATCTGCAGTGCCATTTCATTTAACTTATTTCAACTGGGTGAAACAGGTACAGTAATTTTGAAAACAATGATTTTGAACATGCCCTGTATGCAACTTGAAAATGATTGACAGAGTGAAGCTCAGATAGTTTCGCTTATGTGCTACAGTTTGGTTCACAGTGTCAATCCATTTAGGTCTTTCATAGTGATGCTTGTTAGAGACATTAATCCTATGATTTCGAAAACTTTAAAATTTTCATACTGAGCTGCTATCTGTCAAAAACAATTTTTATTTTTGAATATTTCCGTCCTCTTTATGGCCTAGAGTGTAACTGCAATTCTTACATTCTAAAACTATAGATACACACCTGTTATCAGTGTTGCAGTTTTTCTTTCTGCAGGCTCGTTCATTGTCAGGAATAGTTCTATGAATGAAAATGATAATGTCTTATGAGACTGTTCTACTTTGAGCATCCTCGGTGCTCCTACGACAGCCATTCGCCATAACACAGTGGTGCTTATTATCTCAGCTTTTAATCGCGTATTTTTCAAATATGAGTAATGTTCATACCACATGACTTTATTGAATGTATATATTGGGCAAAGAGGTTTATATTTTTGCGATGAACTTCAATTGAAGGGTATTTCTTTCGGTATCTTATTTAGGCATTCAACTTAGGCAGATAAACTTTGAAATGGCTAAAAGTGACTGGAAATGCCATATTCTTGCGGGGTGCTGAGTTTCTGCCATTCCGGGCTGTGATTTCTGTGAGGGTCTGGCACTCCAGGTATGTACCCCGTTGACAATTTTTTTATTGAAAATTCAAGAAATTGTGCGAACATGATGGACATTTGGTGGTTAAGCAATATCACATGCTACAAAGTACAGTTGGAGTGAAAGATAGCATTCTTGTACATGCAAGAGAATCTGGGATTGCCTTGCACGTGACTTTCCCAAAGGACTAAGGCTCTGCTACTAGAAAATGAATTTCGACATCTGTCTCATCTGCTGCAATGATGAAGATTCTATTTCAAATCTTCTCCGTTACCCTGCTTTATCAAATAGTTTATATGGTGGTGTAGCCTTTTGTGCTGACTTTCTTCATCGAGTTCAGAAGAGTTTAGAAGGTATTTTGTATTTTAAAAGTATATTTCAAATTCTGTAAAACTGAATCTGAAAGGGATATTGAGAATCCACCTAACTCCCCGCAAAATGGGAAGTTTCCTTGGCTCCCCTTCTGAATACAGTCGGGTGAAATATCCAAAACAGCCTGCCAGGTTTCATAATTTAATCACAAAGTGCACGAATTCATTGCTGCGTATTATCATTATCAGTTGTCATTATATTTTATCTTCAATGCATTTTATTTAGGCTGCGAAATGAAGCTACTTTACAGCTAACTAGGGCCTACTTGGCACGCCGCTACTCAAAATCATCAAGATACTCCCACCTATCCATTCTAAATTTGTTTTGTATGCAGTTGTCACTCTTTTTTCCACTGCTCAGGTGGGGACTTTTCGCACTTGGAAAGATTACAAATGTACAAAGTAGCTCTATGAATATTCACAATACTTAGCCATTTGCATCGCACTGTTTACCCGAAGTATTTTTAATCATATGTATGGATATTATGGAAGAATAGACATGGATCGTGTCTCTGTATTAGCGGTCCATTACCTCCCCCCCCCCCCCTCAGAAAAGCAAAGCCAGATGATTTGTAGAATCAATGTATTGAAACAGAAACTAAATTATAGTTATGGTCATTGGAAAATCATTATATTGGGCATTTCGCTTGGACTCAAACTTTACAGCATGATTGGAAACATCACCGCCAGGGAATCGACCTACAGAAACACTTTTCATTTGGTATTGGGCTTTATGTCTGGTAATTTAGATACTTCTAACAATCTTCACCTTGTTGTTGTCCCGTCTCTGAGGTTCTTCTCGCACATGTACTGAATGATAATCTCGCAATTGTTGTTTGGGTCGTTGCACGAGTGCTGGTTGGTCCATTGAATTGGCAACTTTGATCCAGCATAGTATCGCATATTCCCCACATTGTATCCACCACGATTGTTATTCTGGGAATCGAACATTCTGTTGAGAGATTTCAGAGTTGAGAATTAGTAGCTAGCGATCATTCTGCGCTTCTGAGGAAAATACAGTAGGTACATATGGAATATGGAGGAAGGCGGCTCAAAGCCTCTTAAAGTCATAGCCAATATTGCTTTTCTGGCCAGCGCCATCCCGAAACCTTTGTTGCAACGTGTTTTGTTCAAGAGCTCCTGTAGTACAGAATTATAGCTACAACAATGTAATGTTGCTGGTGTAAAACCTATTAAAAATTATATAATTATGAATATAATTTCAATTAGAATATAGCACAATCCTTTGAAGAAAATTTGAATATTACTTCTGAACGAAATTTTTTGTTTTTGAGGAGAGGTAGAAAATTTTTTGCGTGGTACAAATTTTTTTGCATGACTTAAAGCTGTATTGATGCCTGTTCACTATTTTGTGTTGTAAGTCTAAGAAGATTGTGAGACTCTTAAAGTTCCAATGGCAGATTGCAGCATTGTTCAGTAACGAAAATTGAGATTTCTTACCCTCTGCTTACGTTGACTCATGGATGAGTGGGAACGTTTAGATCTCTTATCTGTTATGTCATCGTTCTAGTTTAGGTCTTGCGATGTCAATATGGTAATGTTAAAAAAATTTAAAGAAGAAACATATCTAAAGACAAAGAAATGTCTCTGTTATTCTTTAGATTCCTGATCTTTAAGAATAAAAGTGGTTTCTTTTCCAATGGTGGTTTGGTGGTGGGTACCTTTATGAGGTGTCCGTGTCTAAGATTTTGGTTTGATGTTTTTAATAAAGAAAATTGTTTCATAAACGTTGGTTTGAGGCTATTTCTTATTTTGAAAATTCCAATGGTAAATAAAGGGTAGTCCTTTCTGACGACTTTCACCGCATTTTCTTTTGCGAATGGCAGGTTGAAATTGGGACCTTTATCATTGCATGTTGTTTACAAATATTTCCATAACGACACTGTATTTGTCCTTCTGTAAGAAGAGCACTTTTGCGCACCTAGTGAATTGCTAACCATAAGCCTTTGGCTTATATCAGCTAATCTTAAATCATGCAGATATGTTTGAATATGATTTTTTTCTAATTTCTGTTTTGCTTGTTCGTATTCACGCACCTTGACATGAATGGTAGTATGATAGGTAACAGCCGCAGCATAAAATGAAAGAATATCGTAAACTGCTTGTAGGCTGGGCATAGATTTTTTAGATTGGCATAAAATGTAGGAACTGAGTATAAATTAGCTTAAAATTGCATAAAAGCTCTGATCAAAAAGCTATTTTTATCCATATTTGATCCTTATGGAGACAGTGACTCAATAGGAACAACGGAACAATCATATACGATATTTACCATTCTCATATTCATATTCAATTTCTCAGTGTCGTATACTTTGGATCCCCTCCTCTGGCAATAGACCTAATGGGCAGTATAGAGATCTCAGGACAGATGCTTATAGCACTCCTCGTTTCATATTCCTCATGTTCGGTATAAACTATTGACTGTGCTCGTTGCCCTCCAGCCTTGTGGTAAAACTGAATGCAGATTAAAAGTCTGACAACTCTCCTCACTTCACTGGTAATTGCTTTGCTCGGGTATCTCCCCCCCCCCCCTAAACGATGCCCTAACAAAAATCAGACGAAAGTCTTTTTTGTTGGTAAATTGGGGTTGTGTACTCCCCGCCAAGAAGTTTTCTTAGCTTCGTCCCTAGCTGTTGAGCTTTATTTAATGAGTTCCTCTGAAAAAATACATGCCTTCTCTCTCCTAAGATTGAATAGAGGACCCTATTCCAGATCAAGCAGTTGGCTTCTTGCCTCTGAATATCAATGTTTTTCTCGCACTCTTCAAGTACCTGATCGTCTTCTTTAAGGTCTGGCTGTCAAAATGTGCAGCTTGTTCAAATTTTTTTGTCTGATTTCTGTCTTGATGACAATTACCAGCGAGTACGTTAAGACTGAGAGAACCTAATTCATCAATAATCATCCAGGGTTCTGACCACATGCTTTCCACAGATTAATCTCGGCCAATTTTGCATGATGATTGGTCATTTAGGCTGGGAGAAAATAGACCTGATCAGAGCTCTCAAACATTTGGCGGCTGTGCTCAGTTAATTAGGGGACTCGTTTGCTGTGTTGATATCGGCAGTTAACTCACCTCTGGAATTGTACCCGTCTTGCCATTCCGTTACCGCTCAGTGCAGAATCGGAAAACTTGTGAAAGCGCTAGGAAAGAACAGTTCGTAAAGACACTGACTGGCCAGCTTGTCTTGTCAGGTCAAGGGTTTGGGATCAAGAACCCTTTTTGAAATGGCACTCCCCAACCTTTCATTACTAACAGGGATAATCTTGGCCCTCGACGGTTTTCCTTATGAAGCAAGCAGTTCACTTGCGACATAGAAATGCTTGAAAAACGTTCAATGATTCGCTGTTGTACTTTGGGAATCATGGCAACGATCCGATTCGAGTGATTTAGATTACCAAGATGCATCTATTATTGGCCTTACGAACTATAAAGTGTACTATATGTTTACTAATGAATGTTTACTGTGAACTTTTCTCTGTTACGCGTTCCATTATTTCTCTCTAGCGTAGATAAATGATTCAGTTCAGTAGCAAAAGAATTAATTCAGTTCACAAACCATCAATACGTACACATCATTGCCGCCAAATGTTTGAGAGCACTGATCAACTCTATTTTCTCCTAATCTAATTGAGCAATCAGCATGTAAAATCAGCTTAAATTTAGGTGTGAAGCGTATGTGTGGTCAGAATCCTGCATGATGATTGGTTAGGTAGGTTGGGGGGAAATAGACGTGATCAAAGCTCTCAGACATTTGGATGCTGTACTTATGTACTCATTTTTGTGGTGATTATATTGTGGCTATGGCTACCCACCATAATTCCCTCATATCCCGCCAACGCTTGATGAAAAATACCTTGAATAACAGACCATTTCTAAGACTGTCTCTGTCAAAACATATAAGCTTCTGCTACGTTAAACAGGGACATGCCCAAAGAAGAGGGTGTATTATGTCAGATCCTTAAGTAATCTATTGATTTAGAGAGGGAAGGCACGAGAATGCTGACTGCCAGAAATTGGACTAAAGCAACGTAATTCTCACTATGGACGTCGTAAATATGGAAGTGTTCTTGTCTTTGACCATATGTCGATAAATGCAGTTTTTGTCATCTTCCCTGTGCGATTTGTCTAACTCTCAAATCTTCATTGCTATTTCCTTTAAGTTACCTATTACTATGAGCACATTTAGTCATTGAGTCATTTGGTTCTGTCCACAGTATAACATTTTAATAGGACTCAACCCCTTGGTGTTCGTTTTCAGACTTAATTTATATTTTTGTTAAATTTAGCATAGTTCTAGTATTTATTTCCGCAAAAATTTTACTTCGTGTGTTAGTGCGCTGCACTTATACGTTTATTTTCTTCCTCTTTTTAATATCACAAAAATGAAATTAACTACATGAATAAATCTAAATTTTCCATAGATTCAAAGGACATTTTGTCAGTGAGTTCCATCTACGACAGTCATTTTCAATGATTATATGGTACAGTTTCAATAAAACAAGAAAATAAATAAAAAGGAACAAAAAGCTAATCTAAACCAGGTGTCTCAAAAATGAGGCTTCCACACCCTAGAGCATCTTAAAGCGAGTCCTAGCTTTGAAAGTTACATAGGTGTGTGACCACATATACGTTTGATTCCCATCTCAAAGAAACAGTTTCGAATTGAAATGAGATGCTAGGTATGAGGACTGAAAAGTATCAGAGAAATACTGAATCAAAGTCTGCCTTCAGGTGCCAAAATCTTTTGGTACTAAAATTTTTCCATAGTACCTTCCGTATTCATTTGATTGATTGAACGGTGGATCAGATGGTGGGCTGCAAAAGCACCAGCGTTTGTAATGTCGTAGTGTGGGCCATTGTATAGAAAGAACTGAGACGCCCACACCTGATATCGTTTTAAATGTTGTATGGGTATTAATTTCTTGACGTTCCTGTTACTGTATGTCTATTGTAGATTGACCAACAATAACAAACCGTGATTGATATGTTTACCTGTTTGCATTACTCCTTTCCCTTCCACGTTCATTCAAACGATTGTTGCTTCCTCTAAGAAATCAAGATATGACATGCCATTTATTACTTTCTTCGACACATAATACGCATTTGAAATTTCAATACACGAATTTCAACACTAGAAAATCAGTTTGCAGCCTGGCATTCCCATAAGCAGCAATTCAGTTGCCTTTTTTGTTTGTTTTTGGTTGCAATACCTACTTTCACAATAGCATTCAGCACATGGTGGACTGAGTCCCACCATTCTTCAACGTCTACGATGTCCATACGTTTGTGAAAACATGGCCCCGTAATGTGCTTGGTGGCTCTGATTAAAATTATCAATCACTATCTTTAATGTTGTTTGGGATAATCAGATCTCTGCTGATTAGAAATGACTTTTAGTTCTAGTACTGATCAAAGTTTTCTATGATCTAACCAGATTTCATGTTAATTAGCATGAAGATAAAAGCTATCGGCCTTGCATTAATTGTTTACTACATGATTCTACCTTAATATAATTTTAGCTTGCTTGAGTACAATCCTACAAATATCGGAAAAGTGCATTAAATCATAACTATAGTCTTACCTGGGATTTTGCAGATACATATCAGCATTAACAACAAGTGCAAAGGCACTCAGAAATGGCATTAAAGCAACTCCAAAACCCATATTGGTCGTCGCAGAGTTTCTCCAGTCCTCAGTACACTCGCTGTCTTCAGCTTGCCTCCAGGCACCGCTTAACTACAGTGCTTTAGAAGTGCGGCCATCAATTTGCTACGGTTATTAGTTCTTTTTTAATTCTACGACTACAGAGTGGGCCGTTTGTTGATTCGTGCTCTTTTGTCGTCATTGTGAGTAACCAGCAAACATTCAGTTACTCACGGGTGCTCTCCTACGCAAGAATCTCGTCCTAGAATTTCAGAATGGGGCTGTGCTGAAGGCATATTCTATGGATCATGCCCATGGCCAAACCTTATATTCAGTCAAACTATTCAAGGTTGAATACATACACAATTATGCTATATCTTAAGTTTAGTGACGTAAAGTATACCTAGAGCCAATATAATGGGTTTGCTAATGACGACAAATTGGGAACTCGCCATATTTGCATGCACTCTTTGGAAAGAGGATTCAGCCCCCGTAGAACTCTCCCTATTTTATAAAACAGGGCTGAACCAACGAGCCCCTCCCACGACACATCCCCCCAGCGTCTGTTATTGCAATAGACGTCTGTATGTCACGCCTCCATTAGGAACCAAAAGAACTTTCTTCTCAGTCTTTACTCTTTGAAGATACAAAGGAGACTACGCAGACCTCCTAGTTTTCTATTGTTTATGGTAAGTCATTTGAACAGTGTTGACAACTGAAATGGCATGGATAGGACCGTTTCAAATAGACAATTTTCGTGTTTCACTTTATTAGCTGCTCTCGTTACAGCAGAGGCGCAAGCACAAGCCACCTTCAGCTCCTAAGAGAACGACATTTGAAATTGATATCCTAGAAAAGAGGTTTCAAATCAGTAGCTTAGTGTCTGAGGACCAAAGATGGTGTTGCTACTAAAGTTCCTTCTCGCAGTTTGCATTACGCAAGTCGATTTGCATAACTCTATGTATGTTACTAGTAGTGCTTTTAATTGAGCATACACTCATCTTATTGAATGGTGCAATCTTCTTTGTTGGCCGTTGGTACATAGTTTATTTGCATTACAGTGTGCTGGATGCTTCACTCTGTTTCTAAACTTATATCAATTAGGCTGTTAGAGTTGCAATTGCTTACCTAACTTTCTCATGATATGATTCTAAGTCTGCATTTGCACCTTTCACCTAGCCAAACTTCGGCTCCACCCTTGATGTTCTTTTGGTAGAAATGTAAACCATCTGTGATAATCGGTATTGAGTGGAAATGTGTGACGGAGTGTTTATGGACAAATGATAGGTAATAGCAATTGTTCAAATTGAACATTCACTTTAAAAATCGGTACACTCGAGAGTGAAGGTAGGAGAAGTATATTCCAGAGCCCTAGCAATGGCACAGATAAAATTTTGCCAATGCTATAATTTAACGGTCTCAAAATTTACCGGGTTCATAATATTTGTTACCTCTTCAGTTATACATACTCTTGCCACCTTTAGGGATTCTTTTTTCAACTGAGTCTGCAAATTGTATTATTGGAAATCGTAACGATTTTTCACATATCATGCTGCAGACGAGATCAAAACATGGCATATTTTATTTCAGGAAATCCATAACTTATGGTAGTACAGTTTAACCATTGAGAATACAGTAATGATAATTCTTTAAGGAAAAGTTTATGCAGGTTAGGTAGAGAGTGAGAAAAGACGAAGTTTGCCGATTTTGTACTGGGAAAATGACGATTTTCTACAATGGAAAATTGCAGGTCGCTAAGAACCGCGAGGAAGGTACGACCTGCCTTCCATAGTTTACAAGTTCTTGCAATGAATAGTAATTTTGGGATAGAGTTCATGAGCTGGGTAGCGAAGGTTGGAAGCTGTACCAGTGGGAATAGCTTATGGTAGGTAAGCTGACTTTGAAAGAAAACATATATTTTTCATTTTGCAATGCTCATCTGGAAAAAATACTTGAATACTACTTCTAGCGATTGAACTTGCTGTCAAAAAGATGCCCTTTTACTTTTTTTTAGTTAGAAGCCAAGACCAAGCTACTAAGCTGCAATTTCTATTCAATCTGTTACTCGAAATTTATGAACTTCTAGTTCCATCAGTATATTGAAAAGTAAATTATATCGTACGGTCAAAAGAGAATGTCCAAGCTTAAAAGTAAACAAGTAGAAAAGCAGTATAATCATCTTCATTGATCTATGGACCAGGTGGTCTCCTCAGACTTGGCATCATTCAAATCTTTTTCTAGCTTGCTCATTTTGTCTGCCGCTTCTTCGTCTTTTGCGATCTTTTGACTGTCGTCTTTTGCATATCTTGCCACATAAAAGCCATCTAATGAAATAAATCAAATCTATATCAATAGACTGGTATTCTTCTATCCTTAGTTGAATGGATATTGATTCAACGTTTCATTAACAGGACATTTGGGGTGTGCAGATGCATTTACGGCACTTGCTTCCATGCAAACTATATAATAAACTAGAAACTAGAAGAAAAGTTATAACTGAGTTAAAAAATATGATTGTCATAATTGACTTTCTTTTTAGAACTAACCCCTCGTAGCACTTTTCAGGTGGCCTAAAGAGTGATTCCTGTAGCAAATTTGGTCTTGTTTCGTCACATCTATATGAGATCTTATCAAAGCAAAATTCATATTCAGTTAAGACAATTATATTATTATGATATAACGTTATATTCCCAATTACCTTTCGACCTTAGTGTAAATAGTTTCTTGCAAATAAATATTCCTAAACTACGTTTTTTTATATAAGACACAAAATTTCTCCTTTCAGCCTGGATGTTTTTTAACATTTTGTCAAATCCAGCCTTAAATGTTCTCTAAGTGTTTCCTTGAATTCTTGAAATTTCCTATAGCAGCATGGAAACTGTCAGACGAGAAATTGAATCGTTATTTAAAAGCATTTGAGAGAAGGATGTTGTTTGTATTTTGTTTCCAGTTCAATTAGAAATTCTCTCGCAAAAACAGATTTTTCAAGTTTACTTTTGAAATTCAGCCTGCCTATGTTTCTTAATTGTTTTTTGATATTTGCCTGATTTGAACCTAATGTTTCTTATATACTTGTTTCTTATAAAAAAATGTATAATTGCACAGATTGCTGAATGCTCTCCAGTCTGAGCCATCGTAGGAGGAAGAGCACATGCATTGTAGCATGCTAATTATTGCTGAATTTCTTTCAGTATTTTATTTAGGAGTCAGCCATTATTACCATTATCATGTTCATAATTAGCATGCTACAACGTCTACAAAATAAGACTTTTTCATACTCCCTCCCTCCTTAGGGGGTACAATGCGAAAAGTCAGCAATAGAATATCCTCCACGCTCACAAGATGCAATGCGCAATACGAGTTAGACTAGTGTTTGGATGGTCATTTTAGTATTTTTCAAAAGTAAGCGGAGGGCAATAACCCCAGCGTACTTCTTGTAGACTTGCAAAACTGATAATAAAATTGGATGATCCCTTATGGTACTGTGATTTTAGAAACATCGGTACTGCTTTTTGTGGCCCTAAATAGAAGATTATTCTTTGCACTTTTAGACCTCAATTACTTCTTACCTGAGCTAACCTTTACCCTTGCAATTCTCTTGTCTGCCGTAACATCTTGCACTGCAGCAGATTCCCATGTTTTTGCGTCTTTTGAATAGTAAACTGTAACAGAGCTAGAATCAATTCCATCATTCAACGGTAAATCAATCCACATCTTTTGCTCTCCTTTTGCTGTTTGATCTGTTTCAACTGAGACAAAATCACTGGCATAACCGTCTCCCTCATTGATTGACCCACCTCGCTTTGCCATTATATCTTCAGCCTCTTTAATTGACACTCTTCTCATGTTTATTGGAATGGCCTCGTTGTCCTTCTGATTTTCTTCTGTGTGATTTTCATCTCTATAAACAAATGACAGATTTGCCATTGAATTAGCCTACAGCCATACACTGTGTAAGATATATACGATGGACCCTTATTAGTATTACAGTTATGAGAAATTTCATACTTCAAATTCTTCAGCACTCCTTAAGCATCGGAATCAAATAGCCAGGTATCCACTGATATATGAAGCTTTCTGGCTTATCTAACTAACTGAGGTGAATAGTCCAGTACGTTTTCTGTGGCATATGTTCACCTTATTAAATTTGTTAATGGCTATTCCGTCGCAACCGTAGTTTTCCCATTTATTCACGCTACTTTCAAGAACTTTGCCATTAGTGTAATACTCTACAAAGTGATAATTAAGCAATTTCTCCCTTTTTGCAAAATTAGGGTAAATGAGGGTATAGCTGGAGAAATATCTTTCTAGCATACTCTTCTTTTTGATGATGATCAGCGTCATTTTCTCTACCATCGATTTGACCATCTAATTCACTGAGCCTGCAGAAAAGGTAACCGGTTTTAGATTCATGACGGGAATTCAAATATATAGTAAATGACAACACTGAGGAGAGGCCCAACTGAGGAATGTTCTGTTTCTTGTACGTTTCACTGAATTTGCTTACGCGCCTTATATTAGATTTTTGAGATGGAAGATCTTTGAGCAAGAGGATTGTGATCTGTAAGTAAAGTTGCACATAAAGTCAGTTGATTCAGTTCGTCCACGGTCAGACTTTTGCTGTTATTTTTATTATCATTGCTGCTGCAAGTTTCGCTACAACATTGATTATTGCATGATTCCACGTTAAAAGCAGCAGCAATAAAGACAACAGTAAGTGTGGTAATTTGGAACATTGAAAGAATACCGTTTGACTAGCATTATTATTTGAAGCAAAATGGGGAATTTTGCACCATCGACCTTATCTTATTTTAGCAGTATTTTGCTGTTAATTATTTAGAGTTGTGATTACTTTTGTGGCAAAAATTGAAATGCCATAAATACCATAAAAGTCTGAATTCTTCATTTCAACTCAGGGATCTCCATCGTCAAGCTTTTAGCTCTATTAGGGAAGTTAGTTCAAAAGCCGATGAGTTTGATAGCGAGTAGCGGTGGCCGTTATTAATGTTACTTGCCGTGGCCTCCTTATCCTGACAGAAGATCAGCATTTAATTTGCTATGAATATAGCGTATACTTACCATGTTTCTGCATCTTTTTCTGGTTTTGAATCAGAAGACGCAGACTGAACTATTATCTTTCCTTTTTGACTCCTATTCGAAAAGTTGTTATTGCGTGTACACATGTAGAAATACGTGCCACTTTGTGTCACTTTTCTGGGTACCAAATCGAAGTAAGTAGATGCGCTGTCTAGTTCATCTCCAGAACCTGACGAACAAAGAAATAAGCTGAACTATAGCAAGACTGGAATTGAACATCACTTACGGCTTCAATACATGGACAAGTTATGATGTCTTTATTAGTTTCAAGAAGCATATGTTAGTATGCAGGGCATTTAGAATACAGAGAATCACTGTGTCTCATACAGAATTGCATTTTACGCTAGGCTCCAAAATAATGTCTTCAAATGTATGGATCTTTCATTTACTTTGTAAGCTACTCTCCATTACAGCTGTATGCCATGACTTTTCATTTCTTGGTTCATTATTACTCATAGTCATAGCATTCAAGGACTGCACAAAGCACATATCGAAATCGAACCAGCAGCTAGAAACACTCTGCATGAGTTAAATCCTATGTATATTTCGCTTGACCCTCTTTTACTTTTGTATTGGTACCTTGCTGCCATATGCACGTCATGTGAATCTAAGCATTCAGACAAATACTTGCGGCTGTCTACAACCTTGCATATTTTTTGCACTCTATACCATTTGACGCAATATTTTTTGGTAATATTTTATATTCCTATTCATATTCCTACTTCACATACTTATCAAGTTAGTCAATACTTACCTGGTTGTAAAAATGCGAGCTTCTTGGAATCAACCATATCCAATCCAAGGATTCTACCTGTGTTTAAATATTCTGGGTAATTCCGACCATATTGGCCATGAATGTCCGAAGCTTTTGGCTTTCCTTCATCAAAGATCTGCTCCTCAAGAAGAATGACATTAGATCGGTCTGTCCCTGCTCTCCCTTGACCAGCATTATTTCCAGGATTTGTGTTAGACCCGGTCCATCTGCGTAATTGAGAATATTATAAATGGCATCATAAATTAAACAAGTAATGATTGACATTTTAGGAAGTTAACGGTTGCAAAAGTAGGACGACAAGTTCAAGGAGGGTGTTTCAAAGGAAAGAAGTTGTGTACTTACTGGAAGTGTATGTAATCTCCAGTGTCCACTAAAAGTCTATTTGGCACAAAGTCATACTCCACAGCCGGGTAAACTTGAACGATATTTCCTCGCTTTCCTCGAACATTCAAATTGTAGATTGTTTTCCCGTTCAATGCAGGTGGTCGCTTGGCAATTGAGAAAATGAAGGACCTGCAATTATTTGTTAATTGATTAATGGTCTTCTTCCACGATTATCCGTTCATTTCTACAATATTTTTTCACTTTGACATGAAATCCTTTTTCTTTTGTCCCTAGTTGTACTTTTGCACAATTTGATATTAGGATAAATCTATGTCAAGTGTTAGTTTTGTGCAAAAGATGGCAATTGTTTCTTTCCTTGATAGGATAGGTTTTTTATGAGAGTTTATCATAATTTACTAACTCTCTATAAATACTGTCTTCTTCAGAGATACCGTGTCTGTTAGTCTCTAACCCAGTCTATCAATGGTGTATGCTAGAATAGAGCATTGGCAAAATGTGGGAATCATCACTATCAGCAAAATTTGTCATTTTTATCTTGTTATTCATGAGCCAACTCTCCATCAAGCATTTCACAACCCTTAACAGGTGGAACACTGTTTACCACTCCATCCAATTTTCACTTTACATCTTCTGGAGGGATCATAAACTCTTCTACTTCCTTCAGGATTGTTGCGATTTTCCCGGTAGGTCATTTTATTATCACCCCTCCACTTTATGAAAATCTAGAAAAATACCCACCTCCCTACAATTAAGCTCAAAAGAGTAAGTCACTTATGACGAGATTAAGCTACTGTAATTCGATTAGAAATGCTGATGCACCATGCCCCTACCCTTCTTTAAGATATGTAACATTTGTGCATTTTCACATTTTTTCTTGTTCTATGTATCATAGTATGCTTTTAATTTGCACTTAAAGACGCAAAGATAAGTTGTGTTGGGCTCACCTGTCCTCGAATGTCCTGCCATACTGTGCAGTGTTTAGAGCAAGTTTCAGCTTGAAGTTTTTCGCCGACGGAAAGAGCTGAACCGTGGGATTGTTTTTGAAAACGTATCCACGCTGAACTGCAGTTGCTGCATCGAGGCCAACTAGCCCTGAGATATCTACCTTTGTCGTTTGCCCATTTTCTCCGTTTTTATCTGAGAAAGTATTCCACGAGTCATAGTCATTTGTTGATATGTTGTATCTGGAGAAAACAAATAGCATTTAAAGATGACTTCAGGACTTGCTAAGTACAATGCAAAGTTACAAACATGTTGAACATTCCCTTCCATTTTTTGGGTAAATTTCTGTTCTGGCACTACCAATCGCAAAAGTGGCAGCATAATTGCAAACAGAATGGCTCATTGCAAACATGATAGCTCTCTGACTACCCGCCTTCATTATGCTTTGGGAGTTTTGAAACGAAATCTCTTTCAAGAAGCAATGCACAAATTTTAATGTCGTATTTGGGACACAAATATATAAATACTCAGGTTAATGCAGCACATGAGCCTCGTTTTAATGTTTCCATTCTTGTTCTTTTGCTATGCTGGATGAGATGAATGATATGCCAGTGGACAATAATATGATTTTGCTACGATCGCATGCACATGAAATGACTAATGCACCGCGTGAATGACTTGATCTTGCGCAAATTCATTATCGATTTGCATCAGATATTATGGTAATCTTCTCTTTAGTTCTATTACCCTGCTGCTTACTGCTGTAGGAATGGTAAATCTAGCAGTCTCTGTTCATTAGTTTTGGGAATTCCTAGCTGTATTGCAGTTTGGAGTGGTTTTAGTTGGTGTAATAACTAACTTTGCTTAGGGACGAAATGATAGACATTGGGCGATCAATACTTGCTGTTGCCTTCGATTTGCATTTGATCCATAATGCATTGCGGTTCCACATACCTTATTCTAATGGCACAGTTGTATTCATCGATGTTCGGAATTGTCCAGTTATAAATATTCATGAAGCCATTTTTGCCGTTTCCATGATGATTATCTCGGGACCACGGCGCTTGTTGGCAATCAGGTTTAGGAATATTATGTGCAGGATACTCTTTCCATTTTGCTCCAGAAATTGCCTATCGTAACGAATATCACATATCATTGTTTGTTATTTGTATTCAAAGTTCAAAACAGGTGTTCATTGTCCTCGATGCAAGGCTTAACTAATTACAATGTGTTTTTATTGGGAAGTTGATTAGTTATGTATCATTCAGGATCATTGATTCAACTGATTAATCCTGATCTGCACTAATTTGACAGTATTTTTATTGGGAAGTTGATTAGTTATGTATCAGTCAATATCATCGATTCAACTGATTAATTCTGATATGCACTAATTAGACAGTGTTTTTATTGGGAAGTTGAATACTTATGTATCACTCAGGATCACTGATTCGACTGATTAATCCTGATCTGCAGTCATATAGAGCAAGTAAAGGTGAACGTGGGTTAGAACTGATGTTTACAGAACAGGTATGATAAGCTTACCGATACATTTTCTTCATAACTTAAGCATTGAGTCTATTTTCTTTGAATGTGGCTCAAGGGGTGCAAAACAATAAGACTTTATTGCGTTCTAAGTGTTGGCTGGTTATTGTGATAAAATGCTTACATATGTATACAGGCATCTATCAACTCATCCAAGTTTTTGTGTTACATAAACACCTCTAAGCTATGATTTATTTCCTTGACTCAATCTATTTGTTTTATAACACGCCACACTCATGACATCATTATCATACCGACCCCCTTCGAGTTAGTGAAGTACAACTGCCAGACTTCATTTACAATTTGGCAAATTTTAAATTATGCTTGCAGAACAGCAAATTTCTTAGAGAATCTATCGTCTACTTATAACTTGGAAGGATGAATGCAAGCTTCAAATGGGTGGGCTTTATTGCACTTGACGTTTCACTGCTTACAAAGCTAGATGTCATTTTACAATCAAGCTTTGTAAGGTTTCTACTAGCAAAGATCACGAAATAAATATCAATTCGAATTTGGATTTTCTAGTTATCTTGCAAGAGATATATTATGGTCTTAAGTCAGGGTTCATACGGGTCAGGACAAATCAAGGGAAAACTGTGTCTTTAAGAACAGGTAGGAAAAGTCAGGGAATTTGATTGAAACTTGAAGTCAGGAAAACGTCAGGACTTTTTATCATCCGTGGAGATGAATTCTTTGGTATTCAACAGACAACTCTGCATATTGCACAGTTTGTGATATTTGTTTGTTCTAGTTGAACAGAGAGCCTCCTTTTTCTACCAAAATTGGAAAAATGTGCTCAATTACTTAGTTTTAAATGACGGATCAGTCGCTCCCATCATTTGTAACAAGAGTTGGTTAGGGAAAAAGTTATATACTTCTAATCTGTAGTCAGAAAGAGCACCTTCATTTTCAGGAAAAAGTCAGGAAAAGTAATGAACAAATATTATGCATGATGTATATGAGCCCAGTAAGTCCACCAAAAGCATCCTCTTTATTTGAATAAGAGACGAAGATTTCTCTTTGTAACAAAAGATTTGATGAGGGAGTAGAACTATATACTACAGTAGTAAATAGTAATGACTCTCCCTCTCCTTTCAATTTCTAGGAATCTTTAACAACTTAATTTTGCCTAGATATTTAATTGCGTCAAGATTCTATAGTAACTCACTTCTATAGTTTAGATTCAGTTCATTTTGTAGTATCGTAGAAAGGGCAGTTCACAATGGCAATCTATTTTAATTTATGTATATATACAGAGGGCACAAACCTCACATTCTGTCTTTGTGATAGGTATTATGCTTCCTCTTCGTCTCCACTTGTGCTTGCCATGAATATGATATAGATAGGTTTCTGGAACGTCACAGGCCCATTTTGACTTGACATTTTGACTTTCGCTTTTATAGTAGTCACATCTCGATACATCGTTTGTTAAAATGGCTATATCCTAAAGCACAGAAATACCTAAATCAACCTCGAGTTATCAACATTTAGATAAAAATGACAATTAGATATAGTCTGTCCTTGTATAAATCACTGGTAGAAAAAAAAGTGATGGTGTGTTCTATATCACACCTAGAGATCATGCTTTACTCCAGTGTAGAGTTAGTGTTCTGCTTTACAATCAGATGAGATCAAAGCTGTAGTAGCACCTTGTTTGTAAGATAGGAGAAGATCCCTGCAACATAACTCATCGCCTGTCAAATGTTCAAAGGAAATTTTGTGCTTCTACGTCGTTGCAAAATTCCAGTTTTAGTAGCATGACAAAGTTGATGAGCGGCTAAAATTTTACATAGAGCTACCCCTATATGCTTAATCCGAAACTAATAGCAGATTACCCTCCATGGATTTGGATTCCAGTATGGATAATAGTCTCTCTCTTCTGGGCATTCATATCCGCGACGTGTTCCTTGGGGGTTCTGGCGTGTATACTGGGATGTTTTTCCTTTCAATTGCTGTAAGAATAAGACGATGTTTTATTGCGAATCATTTATAGCTTTGCTTGCAACAGTATGATTGCATTAGTATCTCAACAAGATATCTAGAGCAGCGTTAATGGCTTCATAATGAATGTAGAGAGTCTTACGTGACAGTGAGAAAAGTATCCCTTAAAACTGTAATTTACACTTATAATTTTATTTGAAATAATATGAATAATTTGGACAACTTTGATTTGGAATACGTGGCAGTGTTTGTAGATAGTGCACTACTCATGCATTATCTGACATAGCTTGTTCTACACCCAAGTATGACTGTTTTAAGTGTAGATTCAATTCAAATTGACATTTCTTTATTGACTGACTAGCGTTGATCGAAGATAAGTAGTGGATCATCCAGCTATCGCCTCGATTTTAATGACCATATTTATTAGAATGCATGGAAAGTCCTTAAAGAAAAATCTGGATCACTTTGTACCATTTTTTCAAAGAACTATTCTGCCAGTCAGCTAGTTTTTCCTATACTACCGTAAATCCTCGAATTAGCCCCCTGGGGGCTTATTTATTTTTGATGCATTTTGGGTGGGGGCTTATTCGAGGGGGGGCTTATAAAATTATTTAACAAATGTCGTATAAAAAGCTCATTGCCAAAGCTCCTTTTCACCATACTACTACAAGAACAGTCTAAATTTAAGCATTAATCTTTATCAAAGTCTTCATCATCATCTGGGGTGGGGGCTTATTCGAGGGGGGGGCTTATTAATAATTTGAAGTTCCAGCATGGGGGCTTATTCGAGGGGGGGGCTAATTCGAGGATTTACGGTATTTGCTGTTTATCCTCGCTATTCTGAACATACAAAGCAGGTCATCGGTTTATTAGTAAATGTAAGGTATTGAGACTGTATAATTTCCATTTGATGAATGCCGTTTATTTGCCTATACCTGATCTGCAGTAAATAGTCGGTTGTTCCTTTGAGTGTTCTTGCATCTCTGGTAATAGTCGTAATCTTCATGCATCCCAAATCTTAAAGTATGAAACCACTTATTAGATGTTTAGTTGGTTTGCCAACTTATATTTGAAATATATCTAATTAATTTGTCCTTATAAACCGAACTGGCTCGCCTTTAAGCACATTGTAGCCATAATGGATCGCACAAGTAGTTGGATTTTATCAGAACAATTGCTGCAATTTTGCATCGCTATCGATTGAGAGCCAGCTCTACTGTGCGGGAATCGTGATATGTGAGTGCTGCTTCACAGCAAATCCTTCTGTTCAACCGTAGATAAGGGTGGTAGCACGAAGTAAAAGGCAATTGTGTAATCATGTGCATATAGGATGTTTGGTACTTTTTGCAAGGATAGACACATTTCCTAGATTACGCTCTTGCTCAAAATATGTATCAAGTTATTTCAAAGTTGAAAGTTCATTGCTCAGTTAATTCATCCAACAAGGCATGTTACAATTTACATCCTACACATATCCATATGCAAAAGAGCAATAAGAATATATAAAAAATTAGATAAATTTAATATAATATTAGACAACCGAATTAAATTGTAGCGTAATTTGTCAGAGTATGGAGGAGCCTTCAACATAGGTTGACTAATCGAGAAAAGCTCCCCCTTTGCTCCCCCCCCCAATTAACAATACCTATCAGCTGCATGTTAATTTAAGTTTGATTTAAAAAAATGAAACCAGACTAGAACACAATAAAAATGGGATAGGTAATTGTATATATAGTGACTAAGAATGTATGTTTCTTATTTAGACGGAAACAAGGGGGTAGATTGAGAAACACGACTATAGGTAGGGATTTGTTCTATAATGATGAGCCTTTGTGCTTTATTTACCGAAGACCATACATAGTTATGCTATGATGAATTTTATACAGATTACCTCTTGTTGCTCTAGTTAGGTATGTCATATTTCAGAGCCAAGGTACGACGTAGGAACCTTAGACTTCTAATAGTAGTTAGCCCAAATTTTGTTGAAAAAAGTTAGAAGAAATTTACTCCGAGGTGTTTTCCCTTTAAAAACGTCAATGAATTGGACAAATATGTCATAGCAATTAGGTCCATGGTCAACTTATTCCATAAAGTACCAACATCCTCTAGGTTTAGAGAACGTTCTTGGTTTCAAATGAAATTCCATTTATATAGCCAGAATATATTGCCTAGAAGGAGTAACTACAGTGCCATTTCATTTGGATGTAGTCTGAACAAAATGATTTCCATTCTGCCCTGTGTATAACTTAAGGTTGTTAGAGAGAGTGAAGCTCAGACATCAAACTTATGTGCTACACTTTGATTCACGATATCGACCCAGTTAAATCTGTCATAATGATTCTTGGTAGAGACTTTGATCCCAAAACTGAATTTTAAGAATTTTCATGCTGTGTTCGCTATCTTTTCAAAATCGCTTTCTATTTGCAAACATTTTTTTCATCTATATGGCCTAATATCTAAATGTGATGTTAGCATCCTAAAACGTTACAGACATACCTGCTATCTGTGTTACAGTTATGTTTCTTGCATGCATATACGTTGTCAGGGATAGTGCTATGAATGAAGTTGATAAATTTTAATCCAAGTATCCAAATAAATAAATATATACATATATTATATATATTGTAGGATGCAGTAGTCATTTTTGCTCTGCTTAACGATAAATTTTCTTTTATTACTATAAAGAAATGCCTTGCAGCAACCATAACTGACAAGATAATTCATCTGGCACTTTGGGCAATCTTCAAAAGTTATTACATTGCTGTAATAGGTAAGGGAAACGATTGCTCTCTACATCCTAACAGCTAACTTTTCATACGATGTTATGTTGCATGGGTGTTAATTGTAAAATTATTAACTGTCTTCAACCTTGTTATTGTTCCATCTCTGATGTTCTTTCCGCACATGTACTGTATGATAATCTCGCAATTGTTGTTTGGATCATTGCATGAGTGTTGGTTGGTCCATTGAATTGGCAACTTTGACCCGGCAAAATATCGCAGATTCCCAACATTGTATCCACCACGATTGTTATTCTGAGAGTCGAACATTCTGTTGAAAGATTTCAAAGTTGAGCATTAGAGACTACCTACCACTCTGCGCTTCTAAGGAAGAAAGGTACATATGCATTAGGGAGAAAAGCTGTTAGGAAGTTATAACCAATATTGATATACTGGGAACTGGTCCTAAAAGCCTTTAAAGTATCCTATTTTTATTCCATAGCTCCTGTAATATGAAGTTATAGCAATACAAATGACATGCTTATGAACTTCATATCAGTTACAATAGAATAAAGTAAGTTGAAGAATATTTGAATATTACTAGTGACCAAAATTCTTTGCTATTTGATCAGAACTTTAGCGTGAGGAAAAATGTTTTACATGAATTACAGCCGTATTGATGTCTGTTCAATGTTTTGAATCTTAAATGTAAGAAGATTTTGAGACTCTAAGTTCCAGTGGCAGATTAAAGCATAATTTACCCACAAGAATAGGGCTTTTTTCTTTTTCCAGTGGTGATAGTTATGAAGTTTAGTATCTATGCGTGGTTTCCTGACCCAAGATTTTAAAAGATGTTTTAGCAATGACAATTGGTTTCATAAACGTTGGTTTAAGATTATTTCTTCTATTGAAAATTCCGATGGTAAATAAATGGTACTCCTTTATATGGACGGTCACTGCATTGTCATTCCAGAAAAATATCCTGAAATAGGATCTGAATCATTGCATGCCATTCACAAATCCTTTGAGTTTCCTTTAGGAAAGCATCCCAGCGTACAGGGACTTGGGATTCAATGAAAGTGATGCTTCAGTTTTTCTGCATCCATTCTATATGTAGTACCGAACAAGGCATGCTGCTGTGAATTTTTCTTGCATAAAGAATATAACTCTTAGCTTAAAAACGACGAGTCTTTAATTAGTGCGGCACTGAGTTATTTTTCTTCTGAGCTTCCAGAGATGGTTTGACTGTCACTCGTATTTGTTATAGGTATATTTATCATGTAAGGGGGCTCGTGGGGGTAATTTCAAATGCCATTGGATGAAAATTACTCAATTTTATTCTATGCAGTTACATTTCATTTCATTTAGTCGATGGGGGCACCTTTCGTCCCTAAAATGCACTTTTAAAGACCCTCAACTAATACACACACACACACACACACACACACACACACCCACCCACACACACACACATACACACACACACACACAAACAAACAAACAAACAAACAAACAAACAAACACACACGCGTACATACATACATACACACACATTATATATATATATATATATATATATATATATATATATATATATATATATATATATATATATATATATATATATATATATATATATATATATATATATATATATATATATATATATATATATATATATATATATATATATATATATATATATATATATATATATATATATATATATATATATATATATGTATGTATGTATGTATGTACACATATATCTTCACTGTGGTTAGTCTAAACTGACAAGTTTTATGCTAGTGCATTTGTCAGACATTCTCTACTTCTAAGAAGAGTCAGTCTGACGAATCCACTAGCATGATTATATAAATGTATGATGAAGATTCTAATCGAAACGTTTACTGACAGAAAAGTATATTTGTGTTTTATTCTATGTATACAATTTATACACGTTGTGGATGCGGCTTAGGATCAGTTTATATATATATATATACACTCTGAAAAGGATGTTCTTATCGCAAATCAAGAATATATATATATATATATATATATATATATATATATATATATATATATATATATATATATATATATATATATATATATATATATATATATATATATATATATATATATATATATATATATATATATATATATATATATATATATATATATATATATATATATATATATATATATATATATATATATATATATATATATATATATATATATATATATATAATTCGTTATTTTATAATAAGTACATAAAACTGTAAAGCTTTATGCAGCTCTTGTTAAGAAACAACATTGCGTAAGCAAGATGTAGAAAGTTTTCACTTTGTATGAATCAGTTTCTTTGAAACTTTATTTGTAAATGAATGCCATAGTTTTGTACCTCGATAAGAAAAGCAGTTTTTTGCCCACTTAGAGGCACCTGCTACTCTATTCATAAGTTAGTTAACTATTGCTCAATTTAGTGGAAGCTTCAGTGCATTGAAAGTATTTTTGTTATTCAAACGCATTAGGGTACGAAGCATTGGATAATGGCCAAAAGTATGCAAAAATCGATACTGTTATGGAATAGCCTAATGGCATGTGTACAGTACAAGCCCACTTCTAATTAAATTCAGATTTCAGATTTCGGATGCGAACGCATTGTGCCCAGTACATATCCGAGGGTTTGCAATTCACTGGACGTTCGAATATAGACTTAGAACAATGAGTTCGTGTCCGAAATCCTGAATGCGAATTAATTGTGGGTGGGCCTTAAGTAAAAGCCCTATAGCCGAAAAATAATGTGCTTTGGCAATAGGACAACATCTCATTGAAAATTCAGAATGCTGCAAATATATGCTGATGATAATTTCTCAGACCATTAGGTAAGCATCATCGTACTTTAATCTAAATGATTGGAATCTACCTACACAACGGCTCAAAATCAGATTTCTTGCAAACAGAGTCTATTCTCTTCCTTGGATTCTTGAACTTAACGGGAAATTCATGGGCGCCTATTGGCCAAATAATGTGGCCAATAGGTGGAATACTTCCTATCACATGGGTCCATCCCCATCTGGTTTTGATATATGTCCGTTCAACTTTTAGTCATTGTCCGATCTTTCATGCTCTGATATAAATTACGGCAGGAAGAATACTTTCAGTATGCTGAATAATTGTCCACTTTCTCGAGCAATATGAGGTTCCCCATTACCAAATGAGTCTTCAGCTATGAATTAGTCTAAAAGCATGAAGCAAGGATGGAGCTAGATTTTCTAATTTATGTATTACATGTTAGTTTTTACGGTTCGTTGCACAAACTTTTGTATGACAGAAGTGGATAGTAGATACGAGATATCCTACGAAAGATCCTTGTGACGCTCCAAAGCTCTCATCCCTCATTCCCTGTTAAGCCTGTCGATTATTTTTTATTCCTTTTTAGCATCAAATTATTTTCTTGGTGAATAACTCGGGAATATGCATTCTAGGTATTAGTTATAAATAGCAGATATTGATAAAGAATCTGGACTTGCATACTTGTCTAATGCACCAGTTGACATATTTTGTTATTTGAGTGTGTCTCATTGAGTAATGTATCTATGAAATACTGAACACGATAAATGCCGTCGAGGATGATCTCTTAATTGACTATAGAAATGGCTACTCGAATCCATTTTCCTCCCTTACAACTTCACTTGATGTCCGAACAGATCCTAGTTCTGTAGGCTAAAGTTTGCAGTCTTGGAGAAGATCTTGAGCGCACCCCGCGGCGAATAGCATAACTGATCCAGTCCAATAAATCTTCGTAGCAAAAAGTCATGCTAGACTGGCATGTCATAATCGTAACAATAATACAGTAATCGATGCTACCGTACAACGCTATGACCTACAAGTTTCTTGGTTTATCTTGGAGAGCTCTAATATTAGGCTATTTAATACTAATATGTTGAATAGAATGTGTAACCGTATTGGAACAAGATTTGCGCCATCAACCTTATACTGTAAATCCTCAAATTGGCCCCCCTCTAACAAGCCCCATGCTAGGACTTCAAATTTTTAATAAGCCCCATCCTAGGTGATGATGAAGACTTTGATAAGGACTAATACTTAAATTTGGACTGTTATTATCGAGGTTAGGAGCTTTGAAAATCAGCTTTTTATGCGATATGTATCTGATAATTTTATAAGCCCCCTAGAATAAGCCACCCCCCAAAAAGCATAAAAAATATATCAGCCCCAGGGGGCTAATTCGAGGATTTATGGTAGTTAGAATGTTGCTGAAAGTCACCTGGAATTTAACAGAAAATACGTTGCTATCCTGACTACAGGGAAAATCAGCTCTTGCTACTCCTACTCTACTTGTCTTTTCTACTGTGCTTTACTTTTCTAGATACTCTATTATACTTTTGGTTGAAAAGCCAACCGTAGCTTTGTTTTTAATCGGAGTTCCTAATTGCCAATGGGAATCCTGTCTTACTAAGTAGTGGTGAGTTTGCCTTAGTATTTCAGCCCTTTGTCTTCCGCAATTTCAAACACTCTTCTAGTTGAATAGATGTTCTGGTACAAATTGCTTCACATTGTAAGAATGTCCACACAGTTTATCATATGTACAGAAGACAGTTTGTTCATGGTTATCTCGCGATTGGCATCATAACTTTCAGGTAGAGTATAGACCCTTAATAACTTTATACCGCTTGTATATCTTCAAAAAGCTCTTTGTTCAAATGTGGTCCTTAGTAGGTACTGAAGTAGAAGATTCGTGCTTTTTTGACTGGGATCAATGAAAGTAGACATGATTTCTTTTGTTTCAATTTTATAACAACACCTTAATTAGTTGTGGAGATATATTTAATAAATTCCTATGGAAAGTATGCCTCCTCTCTCTTAATGCTGCGTAGAGATTCATAATTCGGACCTACTTGTAGGCTCCTTCCCTCGTGCATTATCCTAAGGGGTGAAAATTCAGGGTTGCTCAGCATTTTCTCACAAAATGCGAACTTTGTAAAAGTGTAATCTTCACAAACCAAATTTTCTGTTCTCAAGGATAAATACATTTACAATAAATGGATGAGTGAGGAACTAAATGATTAGAGCACTCGTTTACTTGTCAGATATCTTCAGTTAATTCACTTCTGGAGGTTGCCCAGTTTGCAACTTTCTTTTTAATTAGTGTCGAATAGGAAAACTGGTGGCAGTGGCGGGACAGAAAAAGGCTCTGATTTCTCTCATTGCAAACGTATAGGCTTCAGGTCACTGGACAAAGAAGTAATGCAGCTCACATGTTTTCAATGCACTCACATATCTCATATTACATACAAAAAAGATAATTATCGGTTGTTAGTGCAATATCTCATATTTATATTGCAACTCCCACTGTTTGCGCTAGAGAACCCCACATAGCCACCTCCCATATTACGTAATGCGTATACCGCCAACACCGTGGGCTTACTTAAATACGCAAACTGTGAATGTATTGTTGTTAACAGAGTGTAACAACAGTCTACGGTAAAAAGGCAGACCATTTCTAAGATTTTTAGTGTGATAAAACCTAACTGCAGTATGATACTTAAGGAGGGAGGAAACATTAGTTTATAAACATAGAAAAACAAACTACAAGACACTGCACTTACACAACTAGATGTCGTAAATATAAGACTGTTCTAGTCGCTGGCTTTGATTCCACGGAGAACTTTTGCTTTGTTATCTTACATATGTGATTTACCTAGCATTCAAACTATCTTCACTATGCCTATTGATTTGCTTTGTGTGCCTTTAATCATAGAGTTACTTGGTTCCGTCCATAGTATAATACCTAAATAGTACTCAACTAACTATTTAGTGCTCATTTTCATACGTGATGCATGTTACAGGTAAAGTATAAATAGTTCTAGTACTTTTATACGTACAGATTTTATTTGAGTGTGTCTCTATGCTACGCATGTATGATTGATCTGCGCATCAAAGAAACTTTCTCAACTTGAAAAGACACATTGACAATACTCGATAGAAGTCTGTTGTCAGGAGCCGCACTGTTTTGGGTAGGAAACTGTTTCCACTAGACTTTTTGAGCTGATTTCGCTCTTGAATCGCGGGTCAGTTGATGGGCAGTAAACGCACTAGCTTTAGTAATACAGTGGGATGGGCCACAGTTTACAAAAGAAATGTGGTGCCCACACCTAATCTGTATTAACTTCTTAACTTTCCTTTATGCTTATCGTGGACAGATTTACCAATAAAAATCATGAAGAATATTTTTTCTTACCTGTTTGCGTTGTTCCTTTCCCTTCCATGTTCATTCAAACGGTTGTTGCTTCCTCTAAGAAATACGGGGTATGATAAGCTATTCATTATAGTATTTGATAGGTAGCATATATTTGGAATTCAAAGGCAAGAATTGTAGCACTAGACAATCAGTTTGGAACCTAGCATTTCACTCAAAATAACTCAAAAACTGCCATGTTATATGGTTGCATATCAAAGTAGGGCAAGTTTAACTATATTGGAAGAATACAGTAGATCATAACTATAAACGTACCTAGGATTTTGCAGATACATATCAGCGTTAACAACAAGCGCAAAGACACTCAGAAATTGCGCTACAGCAATTCGAATGCCCATATTGCTCTTGGTCATATTTCCCCCAGCTTGTTGCACTATACTCTCTCTTTCCAGCTCAGCCTCAAGGTACTGCTGATCCTCAATGTCATAAAGGTTATTTTGTAGCAGTATGACTTTTAGTTATTTACGGTTACGGTTGTTGGTTCTTTTCTAATTCTACGACTACAGAGTGGGCCGTTTGTTGATTCGTGCTCTTTTGTCTTCATTGTGAGTAACCAGCAAACATTCTATTGCTCAAGAATACTCTCCCACATTTTTTGCCGCAATAGATAATAGAGTTCAGTATACCGTGCCTCCAATAGGAACCAAAGGAGCTCTCTTCTCAGTCCTCTACACAATGGGGATACAATGAAGCCTACGCAGACCTCCTACTTTTCTATTATCTATGATTGGTCATTTGAGCATTAACGGAAATTGAAATACCATAGGGCCATTGTATATAGACCTTTTGTCGTCTTAGATTTGTTAGTTGCTCTCAAAGTAGCAGAAACACAAACGTAAGTCACTTTCAGCTCATAGGAAGACGACATTTGAAATCCAGTTTCTAAGAGAGAGGTAGGAATCAGGAGCTGAGTGTCTGAAAGCTAAAGATGGCTTTGCTACTGAAGTTCCTTCTCGCAGTTTGCATTGCTTATACGCAAGCCGATATGTTCATGCATAACCCGAGGTACGTTATTAGTAATGATGCACTATCATAGTATACGAACGTAGCATATGCTCTTCGTGTTTTCATTCAATTTTCATTAGCATCAACGAGAAAGCTTTTTCGCAGACATCAACGCCTATTCAGCAGCATTGGCCTGACTTCTTGAATTCTCATTGAACTTTGGTTTTCTATATTTCTACTATCATATTCCGATACTCAGACTAAATGAATTTTCATTTTCTTTAGCATGATTAATTGTACCCATTTTCATTCATATGATGTTGAGGTTTATTTTCTCCGTGATCGAAAGGGAGCTTGCATTACTCAAAGAAAGCTCAGGGAGAGTAATGCACTGGGTCATGCGCAGAAGCAGGTAAAGCATGATATTTTGGGGTGTGGTAGAACAGTTTTCAGAGACCGCGCCCTATCTACTGCTGGGCAGTGACCTATAGGTAGGGAGATTCCATTTTACAGAAAAAGCATATTATGCCTGTCAATGTTAATGACTTAAGTATGAGTTTCCTCCAATGGTGGAGCCAGCCATTATTAAATGGCAAGAGGGGCCTTGGAGCATTAACAGTTTAAAAAAACTTGAGTGTATTTACCCTTCTCATGCAACCCTTTAGCTCTACCATTTGTCAACTCTATGCATTTTCTGTGAGTATATGTGGGTAGTCTTGAATGAAAAAAATTTGCGACTCTTGCTGAGAATTTTGAAGCTATATTTGCAAAATAATGCAGCTCTTTTCGGACTGGTATACCGACTAAAACAGAACATTGCGGGTGTTGCGCCCCCACACCCTTGATAAACCCATCCCTGATGATGTGACATGGTTCAAGAGCACTGCTTACACGTAAGGTGATCCATTGCTATGAAGATGCAGATAAGGACGTACTGATGAGAAATAAAGCGTCATTCCTTTACTAAAATTCTGTTCATCCTGGTGGGTCGGTGTGGGCAGTAGGATTCCAACCAACGCCCACTAGACGTTAGCATTGTTGACCAAGCAATAAAGAGTACACTTTGAGGGACAGAGGACAAGTACGCTGCCTCGCAAGGACAAGCCGAGATTCATTGCTCTTCCGCCTTACTGCTTCTTTTGTAAAATTCTGTTTCGCCTTCTGTGATTTGAGTCAGATTACCATTATTTCCGCCTGAGCGGTGGCGGCATATGCTTTCAGTACATTTCAATATTGTTTGCGAGAGTCTGGAATCCTATGTTTTGAATGCGTTGTTTAAGTTATTGTTTCACGCAATTGCTTTTTACGACACCCACGAGCTCAGCATCGAATATTATTTGTACGAAATCAAATAACCAAGCCACAAGGGCACAAGGAGCAAAGAGTAGGAAATCACCTTAAGGCTCAGGAGTCAAGAGTTGTAGCATACGAATGGCGAATTCGACATGGCCGTTTGAAGCATCATGTGAGAACAGAACTGAGCCTACCGTAAAAAATCTGATTAAGCGCCCAGCACCTAATAAGCGCCTCCTTCGAATTAACACCCAGGTAAAACCCTTAAAGTTCAAATAAGCGCCCAGCACTTTTTGAGCGCCTCCTGCTAATAAGCGCCCATCTTAAGAAATTGGGCGCTTATTCGAAAACTATCCCGATAGACTGTGCTCTTATTCGAAAATTTTGCCTTCTTTCAAGTGCTTCCGTTATCTTGACAAAAGCCGGGGTGGCAATACATTTACCATACCGATTGATCTAGAAAACTTAACATGGCTCAGAAAAGACATGAAAAACAAAATAATCACTCTCAAAAACAAGTTATAATAGTCACTCCCCATGGGTGGTTACTATTAATTTTGAAGAAGCATAAAAGTAAGCTAAAAGGTATAAACTGGAAATTTCATATACCGTCCTTTTTTCTGTGTTCCAATTCCAAGGTAGGAAATTTCTCTTTGATTTTAACCAATTGTTCATCAAGAACATTTGCTGTTCGATTACAGTTTGTCCGGGCTGAAAATTTTGCTGGCACCACAAGCCCAACCTCCCGTTTTCTTTTCTCAGTGATTTTAACGTAGATCCCATTTCCTGTTTCTGCCTTCAAAAATTATTATCATTCAAACGATTGAGCGCCCAACACCTAATAAGCACCCACCTTGAATAAGCGCCCAAGTAAATAACTCAAAAATACAATAAGCGCCCAGGGTGCTATTTCGGATTTTTACGGTACTTTGCTTCGGCTATTGTAAAAATTCCAGTTGCAGGAACAGAGAGTAAAATAAAGACGCCTCCTCAATGGAATGCTAGTTTATTTGTCTTAATAAATAAACGTAGATAGAGACAAAGAAAGCTAGCTGTTCTTTATGTTTGTTAACATTTCAGTGTGGAAGGCGAATTGGAAGGGGGGTTAAAGGTATTCAGGATTCGTTTCAGGTTTTTTTGTAAAAAATGTGTAGTTCAGCTTAACTGCTCCTCCTCAGAAACCAAGTAATATTAGTTGTAATTAGCTGGCTTTATATTAATGATGATCGGTGTATGCAAATTGCTAGACGTAAAAATCAGAACGAGGGCAGCAGACGCTTTTCTATACGCATGCATGTTATACGAACATTGAGCTTTAGTTTCCAAAACCTCAAGAACACGGGCAGAACGTGCTCGGCCCCAGATGAGAGACTGAAAAAATTCATCAACAGTGTGGTGTCTTATGAACAGTGGGATTCACAGGCAATGAACAGCCTACATTCTTTTGACAAAGTAATACTGATGAAGTTGTTAATGAGCATCAGCATTCTTTACTTTATTTCAGAAAGTAGCCCGGTGAAATCGCTTAGACACTGAAAACTACTTGTAATTTCTCAAATATTTACAAAAAGTTACCCTTAGATATGAATAATTTTAAGAATATTTTAGTTTAGGTTGTCAAAACTTTAAAAGCATCGAGCTCAGCAAAATTGTCTGGTTCTTTTTAAAAAAGAGAGTAACTTTTAGCTGATTTGGCATTTAATCTTTAAACGATTAACCAATGTTCGATTAAAATATGATATGTCAGGGAATGTTGAACATCAACAGAAGATATATGCATGAAATGTATAAGGTCCCCTTAGTATGTGAGATTAAGGGAGGGACCAAAACGCTGATTTTTACCCACCCATGACAGAATACAGATTGAAATTCTGTTAGGTGTAAGCTATCAATTTTAAAGAGCCAATGAGCTGTTTCTGATCTATTTTTTATTCACAATCAAAGTAAACCAGAAAAATAATACTTTTAGCTAACACATAAACCTACCAAAGAGAGTTTATATAATGCAAAATTAAAGCCAATTTGTCTTCAGTGAATTTAGTAGGTTCCATATAAGGTCAGGCACCAAGCTTAGAGTGACTGGAGCTTTGCCCCCCCCTCCCCTCCCTACTAGACGATTGTTCCCCTCTTTGCTCGTCTAGTAATATTAAAGTGAAATTGTTTTTGCATAAAGCATTATAAAAAAGAAATTTTGACGCATCACAACAAGTAGCAGGGAATGTATTAGTAGCTATCAATCATTTACGTATATTCCTTACATCTACAAAGCGAAGCCCGTATCTAGCAATTTATGTTTATCTTTATTACTGAAGGAACAGCTCTAATTGTATAAGAGACCCTAAAGTGACATGTCCCAGATTATATCTAAATCTTTTTCTCCTTATCATCTATACTGTTGTTATTATCAGCTTATAGTTCGGTTGGCATCTTGCGCACATTTGAGCATTAAAAGCAGACTAATCATGACATGTGATCTATATATATATATATATATATATATATATATATATATATATATATATATATATATATATATATATATATATATATATATATATATATATATATATATATATATATATATATATATATATATATATATATATATATATATATATATATATATATATATATCACTATAGCACGAAAAAGCGGGAACATTGCTTTAGCAATGTTCCCGCTTTTTCGTGCTATAGTGAAGTTCTGTAGTACCAACAGACTTTTCATATATATATATATATATATATATATATATATATATATATATATATATATATATATATATATATATATATATATATATATATATATATATAAGAACGAGAGACGATACCTCGGCTGCATCTGTTACAACACTAAAGTGCTCAACAATTGAATGGAGCGTTATAAGAATAATAATAAAAGTTATACCCTACTGTCATACGCGACCGTCGGTTTCATGTTTCCAATCTTTAGGCGTATTCTGAAGATCTACGCCTGAAGATTGGAAACATGAAACCGACGGTCGCGTATGACAGTATGATATAACTTTTATTATTATTTATATATATATATATATATATATATATATATATATATATATATATATATATATATATATATATATATATATATATATATATATATATATATATATATATATATATATATATATATATATATATATATATTCATATATATATTCATATATATATAACAATTGAAGAGACGTGTACACTAGTAAAATACAAAGTTTGCCGACTAGTTTCGACTTTCTGTCGTACTCATGGCAATGAAACCCTCATGGCAAATATATATATAGCAATTGAAGAGACGTGTACACTAGTAACATACAAATTTTGCCGACTAGTTTCGACTTTCTGTCGTACTCATGGCTATGAAATCCTCATGGCAAATATATATATATAAATATTCATATTTGATTTCACTCATAGTATTCAAGCATAACTGCTTATGCTAAACAGATAGTCTACGTAATTTGATATACACCTACATAACATCGTCAGCTTTTGTCCTTCTAACGTGTATCTTTGTAAACAACTTTTCACTACGACCAATATCTCTCTCTATATTTTGCTTACATTAGGCATACCAAAATACTGGTTTTATCTTTCAAAGCTTTATCTGACTTATCATCACAATAATATCTCTTAAACCTACACGTTATGAAGAAAGTGGCGTCTATACTGTGTGGGCTTTAGTGATGGTACCAAGTGAGATGGTTGCCACAATAAAGAAGTAGCCATAGCTAAGAGTAATCGGTGATGTTTTGTTCCACGCTTTTTATACCACAATTGTTCATATGAGGTACGATAGGTGAGTGGGAGAATCCTTTGTTGTTCTTTAGCTTCTTCTACCTTATCTAATTAATATGATATGTAGTCTGTTTGTGGATTTTTACGAAAGTTGATACTCTTCCTAAAGCAGTATATGTTTAGGGCATTGAAATTTAAATAAGTATATAACATATATGGACGAATGGCCAAGTGGTTAGAGCGCTTGACTGCTGTGCAAAACATTGATGGTTCGAGTGGAACTCTCGGATCGTAGTTGGAATGCTCGCTCACTCAATGTCCACCCAGCAGCAAATGGGTACCTGGTGGCAACACTGGGAAGTTATAAGTGTCGAGGAAAGGAACTGGCCACCCTACCTCACTATGCCGGAGGCTCAGGATAGGTGTCCTCTCTATCAGGCACTCCACGACGTACAGAATCGTATATGGGACTAACCTATAAAAGACATAAAACATATAAAGTATATAAAGAAGCGTGCATAACACTAGAGAGTAAACGAATAAAATTTCACAAAATAAGACTACACCATTTGTGTGTTCAATGCCTTTAACTAGCTTTAAATCTATTTGTTCTTTTTGCTTTAGACAAAGGTACAGAGGTGAAAAGGAAATTTTTGTAATTGGTACTGTCCGTTGACGGGTAACGAGTGCCCAGTAATGGCCTGTGAAGAAGGGGGTCTTGACAGTTTGCCTTTAGGACAATGTTTAGGCATGTGCCCCTTTGGTTTATGGAAACACCCTTTTGCTATATCGGCAAGTACCCCAGGTTCCCAGCAAGGTTAGAACTGACTTTAGGGAGATGTCATGATTTATGACCGGGGTGGGACTGTAGATAACATGGCATGGTCACTAAAAAAATAGAAGGATAATTTTTTTCCATAGTAGTAGTGGAAAAGCATATACCATATTTAAGCATAAATATACCTTTGTTTTACTGTTTTCCATCGGTGGGGTAAAGAAAATTTGACTTAAGTAACTGGTTAGGAAAAATTTTTTGAGGACACATAGCACTTTCTCTTCGGCCCCCACCCCGGCCATAAATAATGACCATTCCCTTACTCCTATGAAATAGTGATTGGAACTGGGTGCCGAAATTATTGATGTGACACTCCCACAACCCCCTTAAACTGTGAATTTAGAGCCGACACTAGAAATTCATAGCATTCTTCTGCTGCTCATTCAGTGATAATTTTATCAGTTATATCTTAAGGGAAATAATTGCTATCCCATGAGACAAATATTGAAAAAGCAATTGAATGTTAATAGTCACACCTAATCATTGATGTTACTAAAATTTCTTTACTCATTTAACATTTCAAAAAACATTAGAAAGATGTACAAAAAGTTTTTTTGAAGTTTAATGAATATCAGAGCGATTGGATTGAGGAGGATGTTGGATACAACTGGGGATTATGTGTACTAAAACATGAATTCTGAGTTATTGAACATCATTTGTGTATATCTACCAGTGAACATGGGCGATTTCCAAATGTTCAGATAAACTAGCCCTTACCTTTATTGATATTTTCGCACAATAAATTCAATGATTGAAGACGTCCGTGTTACTCTCCTCTATTAGAAACTTTCAAGAATATACCAGTGGTATGCTAGGATGGTTACTGCAAAGAGCAATCTTCATTTTCTTTTCTTGACATACTATTGATCACCCTTTAGGTACATACTATGGCATTAACTGCAGCATATGTTAGTAACATAAAGCGTGGCACTCCATTGACGGTATTGCAATAATTTTTTGTCGTCATTGTGAGTTGATACAACTGTTTAAAAATATACTGCTAGGGCAATGAGTTACTAAAATCTTCATATTTTTAATACCAAATGATTTACTCAATTCTGTTCATAAGAATGGATATGATATATCATTCATTAAAACTGCTACAGCTTTCCATTGATACCAACTCTTGGCAGAGTATATTGAACTTTGGTTTTCTTAGACTAGGGATCGTCAAGCTCTTAGAAACTGAGAAAATATTTCAAAGACATTGAACTACCTTAGGCCATATGTTGCAATTAGTATCTGACTGTCCTAAGAGTGCATGTGTTTTGCTTTCTGTGAATTTACCCCCTAGGGTCACTATGGAGTCCCTCTTTTGGGACTGTAACCTCCGTCAACATTTAGTATAATATACGGTGTGATATAGTGTGCTGTAGTGTGGTATAGCTAAAGTGTGTGCTATGTTATGATGTATGTTGTAGTGTCGTTTAGTTTGGTGTGGCAGAATGATGTGTAGCACTGAAGTGTGGTTTAACGTCCTGAAGTGTGCTTCAAAATACACCTGCTTTAAAGTGAGGTATTTTGTAGCTAGCCTTAAGCTCTCACAAGAGATTTAAGCGCTATTGTGCAATGTCTTCTTTGCTTTACAATTTGAAAATTAACTGCAAGCATTGCTATTTCCACAGAGGAAGCAACAATCGCCTGAACGGTAGAAATCGTGATAGAACCAATGCAAACCGGTAAGGCCTATAAATAGACATAGGATTGTTGACAAGTTAATCACCTTTCTCTGTTCTACAATCACACTATTTAGCAACTGGTATTTGTTGTTAATATACGTTTTGCAATTTTACTTCATTGTGAGATTAGAATTTGATGTCGACATGATTCTACCTAGCATTGCGTTATTTGCAATAAAAGATCTGCTTCGCTTGAAGCCAACATTTTAGGAGCAATGATGGCTAAGTAGTTGATATTCTAACTTATTTTATTAGAAAGGTGAGTTTCATTGGGGAAGATCTAACCTTTGTGTTGGATCATCGTTGCCAACATTGTCAGCTTTCTTCGTAGCACTTAATTGGATTGTATAGGTTCTGTAGAGTTTCGAATAATTAAGCGAACACTGCTGATTAGAATCCTTTGTCAGCACTTTGCTTACCAGAAAAGGTGTGCAAATTTTCTTTATTTTCCAAACCATTCCAAATTAATTTGAAGCAGGACTCCTGAATTTGAGATTTTGTTTCACTGTTCTGTTTTCTAGTTGCGTTGTTTTATATGAAAATTATCTCAAAACCAAATTCTTATTCTGAAGTTATTTCTACTTGGAGCTTTAAGATAATACAATAAATATAAACGTGATTTTTAACGGATATAGAAGGGTCGTGATACAATATTTTTCTTACAGATTGTTCGACTCCCAGAACAATGCCAGAGGAGGGTATAACGTTGGAAATTTGTATTATTACGCCGGAAGCAAACTGCCAATTCAATGGACCAATCAGCACTCATGCAGTGACCCCAATAACAACTGTGAGATTATTATACAGTACATGTGTAATGACAAACTCAGAGATGGTACAACTGAAACGTGAGTTGGAATTTTTTTAATTGATTTATTTTGATCTTGTGATGGTAATTGCCATGTTATTATCATGTTGGCGAAGATAATCCAACTTGACGAAGCAATCAAGGTCTTGTAAATGATCGTCTTTACATTATGCGTTACTTCACCGTGGTATGGCATGATCTGTTGAGACGCTGAGGTTGACTCTCAACATAATGCGATCTGGTCATCATTATGATTGCTTTGCTGATTACCGAATGAATGTAAGATTTCTTACCAGTCGCAGATCATAGCAAAATCAGTTAATCAAGACCTTCAGTCAATCATTGCAACAATAATTGAATGGTTTTTTTAAATTTGTGTCCTTTTCTTGGGAAAAAACCATGGCAATTGAGACAACTAAGTCTGATTTTTGTGTACACATTAGTACCTTCTGTTGAATTCGACTCTTAATATTAATGGATTACATTGGCTTGAAATCCAGAGCTCATTACAGAAACCCCCACCAATTAATGCGTCTCGCAAACATTTCTCAGGTCATCTCTACTTCAAAACCTTCATGTGATCACAATACAAGCAAAGAGAATCTTGGATAGTAAAATGCAAATATAGGAAGTCTTACTTCATCCATCTTCTATTGTTATTCAACATGAATTAGGAACAAAACCATAAATCAAGCTTTGATAAGATCTATGATTTTTGATTTTGAGATGGATACTAACAGATTGCATCATTTGATTAATAGCACAATTCCAGAAAGCAATAGAAGCTGCAAGCGACGAAACTGTGATACCGATACAAGGTATGTCCTTAAATCAATTGAGATGAATTTGGATAATGCTACACCGTCTAGACCGTTAATGCTACTACTTTAGTCACCTTTCCATCTGTGTCTGATGCACGCCCATAGGGTAAAGTGTGGTCCGTATCTTTCCATTTTTCTCATCTGTGATTCTCGAGATTTTTCCAATAAAGGATAAAAATGTATTTTGGGTAAACTAATTTTTATTGTTGTAAAACAGTTTAAGCGACATGGAAATGAGGAGCTTTAGGCGTTGCTGTGTGATAAGTCTGTGTAAATTGCTGTACTAATCTTCGTAGCTTATATATTGAAATATTATGGAAGAGTATTTGCAAAAGTTTGAAGGAAATATTTCAAAAATAAGCTTTCAGAGTTACACCGCAAGACCCCCAACCCCACTATTAGAGTCCTGTGTTGTTTCCCTTGTAGTTGTCAATTTGCAGCATGAAAGGGACTTTATTCCTTTAGTTGCTAAACAAGGCACGGAGAGAGATAAAGCCCCTTGTCTATTCTGAAATATATTGTATAAGCCCTTTTCCAATATTCAAGAGAGTGTATAATCCCAGCTGGTTTGAGGAGAGCGTTTTAAAAGTTCTCAGGAAAGTGGAAACAATTCTGTTCTTAATTCCAAATGATTGAGAATTTTGAAGTATGACTTTTATGTAAGCCTTAATGGTTTACTCTGTTTCCATTGTAATCTTTAGGTTTGGAATGCACGAAGATAACCGCTATTATGAGACATGTAAGCGCAGGCAAAGAAACAAGGGGCTGTTTTTGGCAGATCAGGTTTGATGCTCTACATTGAACATGTATTTCTGTCCTACTTCTTCATTGTCCTCATCTTAAGCCCTTCCATATTTAAGGTTTTTGGACAATGTTCAGGCCTGGGAGAGTAAATTGTACAATAGAGGGAATGAGTATTTCAAAAGAAATGGAATGTGTGAATTAATAGGTTAAGTTCTGGGTGTTACTCTAAGCACTTTTAACGGGTGTAGTGGGCAGACAGTGAAGTCTAAGACCCCTCTAGTACCTTACACTCCACCAGACCTGTTTTTGTAAACACTATTTACCTTTTATTTACCTTTTCAACATATACCCACGAGCATCAGGAAGAAAAACACTACAATAAGGGAACAGCCACCTCGTATGTGTAAAAACTCTAATTCTAAAATGAAAAGTGATTCGGCCATAGGACAACATCTCATTAAAAACCCAGAATGCGCCAAAACATATTCAGACGATAATTTTCGGATCATTGGGCAAGCAAGATCGTCCTTTCATTTAAGTGTTTTGGAATCAGTTTACATAAAGACTCAAAACCCAGTCTTGTGTAAACAAAAAGAGTTCATTTTCTCACTTGGACTCTTCTAGTAAACAATGGTGAATAGGTGCCAAGAGGCCAATCATATGGCTAACTGGACACATTATTCATCATATCACGTGTACCCGCATATCTGGCTATAAATTTCGGTTCACCTTTCGGTCGCTATCCGACGTTTCATACTCTGACGAGTGTCGGACGAAAAAAAGCTTTTCAGTATGGTTAAAACATGGTACCGCTTTTTCGTGCTGTAGTGAAGTTCTGTAGTACCAACAGACTTTTCATTTACCTTTAAGTAGGATACACATAGTCATTGCAATGAGAACGATTGCATTATAGCGATGTCTTTGTTCATCTTACTGATTTTTTAAGAAAAGTCTCCTTTCTCCAAATTTATGTATAGTAGAAAAATTATTTTGATTATTCCAGGATCTTAAAGGAGATACTGCCAAATATACCCGTCAGAATGCTGCAGGGACCCGCAGAGGCTATGAATGTCCCGAGGAAAGGGATTACTACCCTTATTGGCATCCAAGTCCATGGAAGGTTGGTCTATATTGCACTTTTCTTTGAATGTTGTTTTGTACTCACTGAGTCTGGAAATTCACTTTGATCAAAGCGTGATTAGTAAGTCGATGCGAAAAAGATTTTGACCGAATTTTACTCTATATTTTATGCTCCATCTAGAAAATTTTTGTGAATTTTTTTCATTTAGGATATTGTCGTAATGACAAATGATGTCAAAAGATGTCCATATTACAAAGCTGAAAGTGAAAATGTGAAATCTCGTTGGGCTTGCAAAATTCCTACAGCATATTTTACCTGCGATGAATATCTGAAAAACCTTGAAATTCCCAACAATAAAGAACAATGTGAGGTAAGTAAAGCCGCTTCGCCATTGTTTCCATCTCAAGCAATGTAATTTGTCGATTGGCCTTGTCAGATTTTTGATATAGTATTTCCTTGAATAAGCGCCCGAGACGCTTATAGAGCAGTCAGGCTCGCAGAAGGAGCAGTTGTTCAAGGGAGACGAATATTCAAAGGGGGCACTTATTCAAGGAAATAAAGTATGTGTGAATGATCTCTTCGTAATACTTTAAAGCACGGGTGTCAAACTCAGGGTTTTCACTTAGGGCCACATCAGCTTTATATTTGGCCTCAATGGGCCAGATGAACAGAAACTACATTTTCTTATATTATTATACAACTGTTTCTGGATTTATTAAATATTCTTGTCAATGGAAGGGGTGGACTATGGCACAACCATTAAATGACAAGTATCATCTAGCAAAACAATGAGGTGATGCTGCCTATCCTTGAGCACACACAGGTTGATCTGAAATCATCATGAGATGCCATCTCACATATGCTCATGCTCATGTTCTGGAAATAACAGATGAAATGAGAGTTCAGTCCTTACATTGTCAGGCTCGCATCTAGGAATTTTTGAGGACTGGGGTCTAGTTCGCATAACATGGCACATCGAAAATTCTTTCAAGAGAATACAGCTTAGAATAATATTTTTGATACTTAGGATAGGCTGTACCCAAGGGGATTTTTTTAGAGAAGAGGGGCACAGTTACTCCACTCGTGACGATTACGAGCTACTAAGTGGCCTAGGGGGAGGCATGGGAAGGTTCGATGCTTCCTTTAGTGACATTGGAGGACCCACCTTGGTTGGTCTAACGTGACAGAAAATTTTTCAAATTTTCACACCTCTAGACTGGCCTAGAAAGGCATCTGTCAGACAGAAATTTGACTGCTTAGTATAGAACTTAATCGTGGATCCACGAAAAGTTTACGATGAAGAGCAGAATGACAACCGTCTTAAAAATGTTCCAGTTAAAGCCACCATCCTCCAATAGCGCTAAGCCTGATGGATGAAAAACAAGGCAACTTTGGTTAAACACCATGCCCGCAGGCAGTGGTGGGGCAGGGCTTACATGGCAAGCCACCAATAATTTGTGAGATTGTATTTCAAGATGTATTAAGTAGCTGTGTTATCACATAGCGTGATACAATGCCCCTCCACCAATCAATCTGTGTCAGCTGCCTACGGACATGTAAAGCATCATTGGCTTTTCTCTACATGGAAAAAACGAACAAAATAGACTAAGGAATTAATTACCAAGCTCTCGCCGCATAGACTTCCATCTTCTATGAAGTAAAAGACAATGCTCGATTTGCGTTCTTCCACTGGGATCTTTCTTTCATATCAGAGATAAGCAACGTCACAGTCTCTGGTTGTTTTCACTGAGGGACGATGGGAACATCATGAAAACTAAGTGATAGTAAGCGAGGAAGAGTTGTGAAGAAAGTAGATTAAATGCTATCATCTAGTGTGTGATTGCTGTCTATTTGCTGGAATGAAAAGTCGTAATCTGCTTGCAAGTGAGCCTAATCTGATGAATGCGAAGATAATGCAAAAAAGTTGGAATGCACCATTTATTTAACTCCACTAAGTCCAAGTTCATAACTCTGGAAGGGCCATGTCACTGATTTAGAAACAAGGATTTTCAAGATTTCACTGCTTTCAAGCCTAAGGATGATTATAATCAGATCTATTCAGCAAAAGTGCAATAAATAGTTCCGAACTATTCCAAGAAAAAGGGCACTTTATGCTTTTGTACGAAAAGGGCAGGTGTCCGGACCCCCAGGATACGCGCCTGACTGCTCGCCAGATTGTAAACATATTTCACTTCCGCATCTTCATCACACATCATTGCAGTCACACATACGCTCTCGTGGATCACATGAAAGTGACATGGCGGGCCCACATTTGGCCCACAGGCCTTGAGTTTAACACATATGTTTAAAGCATAGCGTTTAAAGCGCTCAAAGTAAGATGTCTTCCAATGTGCTCTAATTTTCCTCAAGAAAATTATGGCATAACGTCATCATTTATTGTTTGTTGCAGAAAATTCGCTACCCTCCTGGTGATCCCTTTGGGGAGAAGGCCGTGTGGTACGAGTTCCCCGCTAATGGCGGGCCTGCCCCGGATTGTGTGCTGTCTCCTTGGTCACGTGATAACCACAATGGAAATGGCCGTAATGGGTACATGAATGTCTACAACTGGACTGTGCCAGATATCCAAGCCCATAGTTGTGTTATGAGGATCAGGTTAGTGAATCGAGTTATATATTGAGATAGCTAATAGTTCCATAATTGGTCATATTGATCATTTTACGTTATAACATAACTATGGATACCGCACGACATCATGCCACTTCATAAGGCATTACCCTGTATATACCATTTTAAACCATGCCATTATATACCATGCCATTTCACACTATATTATACCATGCTATTATATCATATTATATCATGATATTATATCATGATATTATATCATGATATTATATCATATTTCACCAAATTATTCCATACCATTTCATACCTTACCATACCGTATAATTCCATACCACGACCATTCCATACTATGCCAGTTCATACCACGCCATCTCAAGTCATATTGTATTGTACCATATTAACGAGTAGGAGACAAAATCATACCATCTCATCTCATCTCATCTCATCTCATCTCATCTCATCTCATCTCATCTCATCTCATCTCATCTCACCTTTATTATTTATCATGTGTTGCTCAGTAATTCTAAAGAGGCTGCTTCTAGGGGGCCGTACAAAATGGACCGTTGAAACAGAACCTTTTCTGCGAATAGTAGTAGAAACAGAACAGTCTATAAATATGCTAAAATGAAGAAACAAGCTCTTTTTAGAATTTCATATCAAAACTCCTTTTTAATGTAAGATTAGAAGTTTCGTGTTTGACGTTGAAGATGAATTTTTTCCCGTAGCTTAGGATCTTGGAAGAGATAAATTTCTGTTCATTCTCTTTTACAGTTTTAGGATTTGACTGAAAGGATGGATCAGTGTCCTTTTATCTACTTCGTTACACATTCCCCTATTTTCACTATATTAGCTCTGTAATCACTATTGTGATATTCTGTAAGGATTTTTTCATATATTTGTAATTATGGCTGGCCATCCATAAAAACCACATAGGATTTACAAAACTGCATTGCCCTCTAAGCGCAAGACCTTTGATGTGATTGATTTGGTGTCTATTCATTTGCGAAATCGGCTTGTTTTCTGTTCACTTTAGTTTTTATTACGTAAAAAGGAGGATGGGGTTAGATCAAAGTTCGACGTCGTTCATCACTAAAGCGGAAGTGTATGTCGTGGTGAGACGATGTTGTTCGACTAGGTCAATAAGTAACTCAAATTTTGACGATGTCTGTTTATGATATTTTTTCGTTTTTACATCAGGTACAACATCTCTACTAACGATTACGATTCATGGAACACATTTGCATCTTCTAAAGTTAGCATTGGCAAAATAGTTGGCCTAGATGATGACTCTGCGAAAGGCAGAGGATTCAAATTCGAGAACAATCCTGTTGTGACGGTATCTAAAGAATCACCACGCCTGAAACTCAGATTGGCTATTAACACAGCACAATATGGAAGAACATTCCAGGATAGGTCAGTATCAGTTTCAGTGGGCATGCATACATTTAAAACCACACGAATGATTTTCCTATGATACTCCAGCTCTTGATTTATATCTGCCTTTTTCCTCAATTCTGACCTTGTTGTTGCCTTAAGATTAATCTTTGCTACGCACCATGACTTAAGTATTTCGAGACATTGATGATGAACCGAACTGTTTCTGTAACGATAATTCAATTTCCTTACTGATTCCAAGTAAGTTAGTCTCGACGTAAACCATACAACAGGAAAATTTCTAGCTATTCTCAATGATACTTCACAGTGAGTTTGTAACAAAGAAGAAGAAGCTATTTGAATGCAAATTTGATTATAAATAAGTGCTCAGCATTGTAAAACATTTTGCGCTTATCAAGTAACTTGCAAAGTATAATTCTCTCAGTGGAGAAATATGATTAGTTCACAATATAATGATAATTAGCAAATACTTAGAAATTTGCTATCTAGAAAGTGAAGTAATGCAAGGTGTCAGACAAGGTTATATCTTATCGCCGATTATATTCAGTATGCATACTAGTAAATAAACGTCATAAATGAAAATGCTCATTAATATACGATTTGTATATACTACTGTGATACTTGCTGGAATTGAGCGTGATTTGCGAACAGTTTTGGTTGATATCGTTATAATGTGTAAGGCACTTAGGATGATATTGAATGAAAAGAAACGAAACTTATGGATATTGCAATGGCTAGAAATTACATATTAAGATAAAAATTAGCAGCAAACACCTTGAACAAGAAGAAGATTTCAATCTTTTTGGATACTCATGTTTCAGATAATAGAAAGTTAAAAGAGAATAAGAAGTCGTAGTTGCAAAAACGGCGTTTTAGAAGCAAAAAGAAATTTTTAAAAGAAATATTATTTTTTCTGTAAAAAGAGCAAAAACCTAGTTACATCTGGTAAGTGGCAACACATACCACCAACACATAACAAATTATAAGGAAATCCAGAACAAGATTAACGCTTTGAAACTTTAGTTTGACGTAGAATTCTGAAGATTAATAGGAAAGATACAGTTAGTAATAAGAAAAGCTACTTAGTTTGGGAATTGATAGTTATCTAATGGATTTAATTGCAAAAAGAAAGACTGCATTCTTTAGACATGTGTGTGGAGATTTGAGTGGGGACGATTTTAATGCAGAGATGAATTTGGGCATTTGAGAGCATAGATTGGTTTAGAATGAACTAATGTTGTAACTGAATGGATAAAGTTAAAGATGTTTAGAAAATGGTTTCTGACAACTTGTGACTGTCATAGTAGTTACGTTAAGTGAATTAATCAAATTTCAAATAACTTCTTCCGGACTCTCTCTCTCATCCTACACCTAATGCTGATCATCTTTTGTGTTGCTATTCCCACGGAAACTTCTGTACCTTCACTAAATTCATGGCATACTGCAGCTTATTATTTTCTCTTTTGCATTTTCATCTATTCATCTTCTTTAAAATGTGCTCGCCTATGTGAGAACCAACAATTTTCTACCTAGTTGGATTGTTTCTCTTTATAGGAGTCACGTGTTCTCAATTGAAAAACGACCGACTGTATTGAAAGATGCCGTTATTCACAATGTCAATGTACGTGGAAAGAGAGGAAATATCGTTCAAACATACCCAGCCATGGAATATGATTATGTGCCAAATACTTTGCATGTCAATCTTGGAGAATTTATACATTTCCAGTAAGTATCTATTAATCTAACATGAAATGAGTTTACAAACATCAGGGATGATTTCTCTGTAATTAATCATGCTACACTACTGTTGAATTCATGGCACACTAGAGTAAATCTATTCTTTTATAGGGGTCTTTGATTCAGGCACTGGTGCCCTATAAACTATTGAAATTTCAGTTTATCCAACTCCAGTATTTGCAATGTCGGTAGAGTGAGCTTAAGAGCTATCCAGCATTCACAAAAAATCTATTCCCTCCGCTTTTAGTATCCCTCTATCAATCTCGCAGCTTATATTTATCTTCAAATATGCTAACCATTTAAGTGAACATCCCTTAAACGTTTGCGTGCTATATTATTAGGTATCCCATTTGCAGGGACATCGCTAGCGAAGTCAACCGTAGGGGGTGCAACATCATATTTTCGCAACTAAAAGGGTATGAGTTTTTACCAAAAGTGGAAGCGACACAAACTATCACCTTTTGAAACTTTTTCCAATTTCCGCAATCAGCTTGTATGTTGAACAACGATGTTTTTGCTATATTGCCACCAGAATAGGCATGATTTCCCAGTGGTTCCCAAACTGTTCAAATTAATTTTGCCTGGCGGTCCCCCATTGTATAATTTTTCGAGTTGTGGTCGCCTTGGCGAGACAAATAGATGCTATGATTGATATACTTTCAGGGGAACTCAAATATAAACGGTGATGAAGGTTAGTAAGACAAGAAGTCGAACAAACGATAAAAACCTCTCCTGGTCCTCTGAGATCTTTTACTGTTTGCTGTCCCTTGGAAACCTCTCGTGGTCCCCTGAGATCTTTTACTGTTTGCTGTCCCTTGAAACCCTTCGCGGTCCCCTAAGGGACTACGTACCCCCAGTTTGGGACCACTGGTCTAAGCTGAAACAGAGTGATAATTCTACATTTACCGCAAAATAGCTAATAGTTACCATGCAATTAAACATGATTGAACAAATGGAGCATTGTTGGGCTACGCTTGACGTTCAGTAAATGTTTGGAGAAATGCGTAATGTGTTTGAATAGGGCTTGAGAAATAATACCTTTTTTCTTGATGTTAGATGGACGGGATCTGACCACAACCCACAGAACAATGATGGCGAGGGAACAAGAGGAACTGACCGGTCAAATGTCATTTTACTTGCTGGCCCAGTCTACGATGAAGGGAAGCCTAAGGCTCATGTTTTTGGACAGTATGGAAGAAGTTACCCAGAACTGATTAGCAATACACCCTTAGGATTATCGAAAGAAAAAGTAAAAACATTGGCCATCCTTCACCCAGGTAATATATTCTTTGTAAGAAAAGTTAACAATATGTTTATAGTAACCGTGGAAAACCAATCGGAATAGATATTAAAGGATTAGAATGACTGAAGAGAAATGGGATTAGGTTTTGGGAGAAGGAGCTATACAACTTCGCAGTATTTAACATATCGTATTTCCTCGAAAGAGCACCTGGGACATAAATGTGAAAGTAAGGTTTTGAATGGCGGCGAGCCAGAGGCGTAGTGGCTGGGGCGTGGTGACTGGGGTATAAGAGGGACAGTGTTGAGATCTAAAACATGATTCAAAAAGAATTTTAGGAAAATACTGGAGGATCACGACACCTCTAGGGCAATAATTCGAGTGAGTTTCTTTTGAGAGGGCGTTTGAAGCAACTGTGCATAGACTTCACTATTCCTATAAGTAAATTACGCTATTTGTGGCAACTATTTATCATATATAGATCTAGTAGAGCTAATTACATAAAACCTACGAGGTGGTAGCAGCATGCAAAAGAACTAAGGGGTAACGGCATGGCAGTATAGTATAACAAAGAAAACTCATTGAGAATTGAAAAATTGGTCAAGGACGAGCTGCAAGATCAGCCATTGTATACCAATAAACATGGCAAATTCTTGAACAATACAGAGGAAGGGAGAGTTCACTCAAGGGGACTCATTTATAATATATGTCGGCGCTCATGCTAGGAGAAACAGTACTGTTGAATAGTGTCCGTGATCCATGATCTCCAGTGCATATTTTTTGAAATTATGAATGGAGCTAGGGACATGTAAAGTAAGTTTTGTTTTTAAGTTGTATTATCGTTTCCAAATGTTTTGTCATGATTGTCATATTCGAGAAGTCAGCAAAAGAATGCTTAGAAGTATTTTTACAATATCATTGCATCAATTTTTGCACATAAAAATACTAACCATCATTGCTTGAGATTTTTCGGGCTGCATTCAGTGCGTTATTATTTTTGATCGCTTGCATTTCTGTTATGCAACTACATTATATGTTTATGAGCCTTGATGTATTTGTATATTTATGCTATAAACAACTGACTGCTTTTTAAATGTCTTTTATCGTAGTGTTCTGCGATATTTAGAAGCTCTTTTATGATCTTTCATTTAAAACACTGTTCGCTCCAGAATGATATTTCCCCTTGTAGGTTAATTAGAGCAGATACTCTATGGCTGCATTGTTCTTTTAGTTTTAACTGTTTGTTATCACCTTAAATTGCCATCATTTTGTAGGAGCTGGCTCCCTCTTTAATGAGGCAGGAACATACTTTGATGCTAGACCTCAGAAAGCTACTCGAAATGGAACATATTTTTATATGTGCACAAGAAATAACAATTTTTCAAACAGAAGCCAGAAAGGTAAGATTGTTGTGATAAAAAAGAAGGGGAAAGCTGATGAGCCCGAAAGTGGTGAAGCATCACTAGATGTACTTGATGGTAGTATGAGCGATGTGGCTAAAGACGTAAATGATGATGGGGTGGAGGGGACGAATGAAGTGAAGGACGGTGGCATGGAGGAAAAGACCGATGAAGTAGAAGACGATGGCGCGAAGGAAAAGGCTAATGAGGTAGAAGACGATGACACGAAGGAAAAGATCAGCGAGGCGGAAGACAATGGCATAAAGCAGGGCACTGACGTCCTGAAAGACATTGCTGTGGAGGCATGGAATAAGGATACGAGTGATAGTTCGAAAATGGCTGATTGGGTAGGAAAGGATGATGGTGATATGAAAAAAGATGAACATGTTGGTGCGACAACTGAGGAAAAGACCACGTCAAATTCAGATAAAGTTGCCAGAGAAGTTGTCAATGATACGAAACAGATTGAATCTGCATTGAAAGATGCTGGGTAATTTATAAGCTTATAATATATCCTACCCTACTCCTATTTATTGGGTATTGATGCAGTATTTTAAGCATTGGGTCAATTGTAGTGAACATGCTCCTTAGTAATCCTATATTTTGTCCTATTAATCCATAATTGAATTTCTCGTTGCGTTTTGGTCCTTTAAGCTAAGCATATTATGACCATATCTCCCTTTCTCCCAGTAACATTATTCATGATGCGTCGAACGGATAAGCTAGAAATGTTGTATTAGATACTAAAATAGGAGAATGATATCGAGAATGTGCAAATCCGTATTAAAGCGAATCTAGAAAGGAAATGATGGCTGTTTGGTTTGCTAGTAAAGTATTAAATTCCCACGTTAGAATGAACGGAGATTTCTTCAGCTGTAAGGAAATAGTGTTTTCATCACGGGAAATATTCGATGAAGCTGTGCACTTATAACTATATGCAAGCAATTTGCTTTATGATTTTTACAGATTAAACTGCTCTCAGATGGCTTAACCGACATTAAATCTCTCTATGTTATTAAGAAATTTCAAAAGTCGTTCTAGTAAGTACAAACGTAACATTTTTAGCGGATAGATTCAATCGTTCTCCCTTTGGCTCTTATGGCTAATGACAGCATTATTATCTCAACAGCTCAAACGAGGATTTGGACATAAGCATATTGGATGGCTGACGAAAGCTCATTTATTGAAAAGCTTCTGCTAGCCAGAGACTGAAACTTTTATATGTACGCAGCTGTTTTTATACAATTGCTTTCAGTTTTATATTCTATTCTTATTTAATTGTTTGCTCATTTTGCATCTTTGTCTATCAATCCTTTTTCCATAAACTTTTGTAATCATGAAAATCTAAATTCCTTGGGGACCCTTGAAAGAGTTGTATACTCAATAAATGATGGACCAGAGACGTTAGAGCCTCGTAAAATTTACTATTCAGAATATTTAGGGGTATGATAGCTTTTCTTGACTTAGGACGCTTTGGACGATTTCAAACAATGGTAGATCATAAATGCACATGAACACTTTGACAAAGGAATACCTAATACTTATGACAATGTGACGTGACATTGACAATGGAAACTGCTTTACGCCATTCCGTTCCTTTGATTTTATAGCTTAAGACGTAGCTGACAGAGTGCTGGCTAATGAATCTCATAAATTTTTAGCTACATTTGGTTTGCTTGGTTTGTTTCTCGAGTATATGACGGCTATATTCAATATAAATGATCAATCAACATTTCTTGCATGTTTGTTGTTTATTCCACGGTAAATTTCAAAGAAAAACATATTTGCCCAAATTTCCATTGAGAACTGTTGACAACAGTTAGCTGCAACTTTTATTAGTATTTACTTATATACCTGACAAATGCGGCTATCAACTGATATAAAGTAGTGAAACATCTGCGTGAAGAGTTCTAACCAACTTGTTGTTGAGTCCTACCTGGTTAGAATTTACATGCAGAATTAAATGCTCATCAACAGAGTTTTTCACTTGATCTAATCGATCTAAATTTTGATTCGATCAATAGCAAGCAGGTAAGTCTCTGAAAGATTTTTATCAAATCTGTTGTACATTCTATCATCACTGATATTGTTGTATTGTGCTCATAATACTGCGTATAGAAGAAATTTGTTTACAGGTGTTAGCAATTGCTTCTGAAATTATATGACGACCATTTCATTAGGATTTGCAAATATTTATATAGAAATAGTAAAATCAGGTTGGCTTAATGCAATAGCAGAGTCGACATTTGTATTTGGACGTGGGCAGATAAATAGCGTGGTGCTTTGTAAAAGTACTTTGCAGTAACTGTCACGGTTGTCCTGAACTTCCATAAGAATCCTTCAAAGTACAGACCATTAGTAAGTTGTGTGAATGGCTATTTATTACCATTATGTCTCAAATTACTATGAATTTTTTCCTTTCTATTCACTTTGAATTACTGTGAAAGGCGTCTTCTGGATAAATTCAGTGCTCTTTAGTCTTTAGAGGAAGTCACAGTTGATATTTATCTATTAGTGCCTTGGGAATATTCCCTTTAACTGTATTCTGTAATATTCCCACAATTAGAACCGGTGTAAGTGGCTCAATTGATAATATTGCCACAAATGACCAGATAAACAATATTGCCATCTTTTTGTCCACAACTATCTACATTGCTATATTATGTTGCTATCTTGTATTCCTTGGGAATGCTAAAAATGCCACTCATCAAACGGAGTTCTTTCAGCAAGTTCCCTAGTACTTTTATAAGCGTGATTTCTCTTGATTTCATCACATGTGGTGATTCCGGATAGTGCCTGAAGATAATTCTCATTTATTCTTCCTATAACGATAACTGCAGTAGCGCTTGGAACCTGCTTACATTTGCAAAACCATCGCTAGAGATCATAAGGTAGGGGAGCTGCCCACAGAATGTAAATTTACTTGATTTGTCAACTGAGGTTTCACCAGTGGGTGCTGCACCCCTGGCACGCCCAATGGAGCTATGGCACAGGAGTTTTGGCTCTGAATGATAAGCAATGAGGCCGATATTCAATTTGTTTAAATGGTGGCTTTTCTGGTGGAAGTATACCTGCTTTCGTGTTCAAAATTGGAAGTTAACTCAAACTTAGAAAACTTTTTGGAGTATAATGGACATTTACCTGTAATTTTTTAGGCAAGGTTACTTGAGATAGATAGTTTCCTGAAACAGGTTCACTGTGCCTTCCAGAGAGAATAGATGACTGTACTTAAATGGCAAATGATATTTGCTATCTTATTTCATTAGCGTCCATCGCATACATAGTACAAGTAATACTGCTGTGTACGAATTGCCAATGGTGGCTTATATAAAAAATTGCAACAATTTGCGGTAGAAAATATGGTATATGGACGAGTGGAAGAGTGCGTTCGTTTCCCATACATAAAGTTAATTGCTTAAAGCATGTCTTGAGCAACGGCTAAGAGTTCAATCACTGCTCATTCAGTAATAGCTGGATATATGTGGAAACAGTGGAGAGACAAATGTGGCGAGGAAAAGAAATAGCCATCTGCCCTCGTATAGTCAATAGCTCAAAATAACTGCGCTCTGAAACAAAAAACGCATACTGGTCGTACAAGGTACTAAAATGTAGCTTTGATCACTAAACAGCGAACAAACAGACACTTCAAAGTATATTACACTTGCGGTTATTTTGAAGTTTGAAACTTACACTTATAGTATGCTTAAAAGTTGTAGACCGACTGGATACTCAAGCATGAAAACTTTGGCTTTGATTTTGATGCTACTTTTTAAAAGTAAGTGTGAGTTTTTACTGGCATATCTCTCCTTTCACTCTGCTTTCCTGCAAATTAATGTACCAGACAATAGCAATTTAGAATGCTTTGCTAGATTTCGTCAGGTGGGTGGAATGTAACGATTCTCCATGAGAACCTCTTGGGGTTAGGATAGTGAAGCTGTTGTAAGTTACAATACCCATACACAGTTGCATTAAGATCCAAAGCCGCTAGTTAAATTGTGGTATTTCCATTGAAAGCAGGATGTAGTATCAGATTGTATTATGGAGGTAAATCAAAACCATCCAACACTTGCTACTTGACTTACCATAGCTCATCAATGTTCACTGGTGTTTTAAGAGTGGCTATCGTTATGGCCAATGAAATGGTAGCACAATTTTCCTGCAATGTGATTCAGCCTTCTCAAACATCATCAGTCCCGGTTACAGACAACGCAGAGAAGTTATCAAATAATATTAAAAAGCCTTTCAGCTTCAACATATGCAATATATTTCAATCATATAAGTAATCATAGGTCAATTTTATATCAAATAGAGAATGTAAAACTACCACAGAATAGGTTGTGATAATGCTTTCAACTACTCAACTCTATGAATGTTACATAATGACCATTAGCAAAACTGGGTTAAGAACAACGCGAACTTTCGATAAACATATCTTGCATTTCTCTATTTTACAAGCTTGTCATTTCATTAGCATAGTAAAGGAGACGCTCATTTTCCTTTTGATTCAGCTATTTTGATACTCTTTATCCTCACAGTTCATGATGCCTCTCTTGCTCAAACGCCAAGTTTATTCAATAGTTCTCGCAGTCAGAACAGGAGCATCGAATCATCATACAATCTTCGACCATCAAAATCTACGCAATATCCTGCAAATATGCCAATCTCACTATTCATACCCATGCCAACTCTCATGCCAAACAAAAGTGCAAAGGAAAATAAAACATCAGGTAATCTTTATCATGTGATATTACCTTGGGAGTCTTCACCTAAATGCAACGTATGCTTATAGCAAAACCATTTCAGCATTCTGATTTAACAGTATATTTTCGGGTTAATTAACTATTCAAATTATAAGAAATTTACTTTAACTCTAAGCAAAATCAAGCAGCCATAGATGCTTAAGGGAAACGACAGCAAACATGCCAAAAGGTGCTATTAAGAAGTAAATCATTGACCTCTTCATTCATGAAAGCCTTCTTATACAAACGGGATCGGCCTAATCTCAAGCCTCTGCAGTCTTCCATCCCCATTAATCCTATTCTAGCAGTTTATTTCACCTACGTCTTTTGATTGCACTTCCTTTATTCTCTTCATCTTTCTTCTTAGCTAAGTATTACTTATCCCGCTCTACCACAAGTGTAGTCTTCCATGCCTTGACCTAGCTTGTCTCCTCACATGTTCAGCACTTTCCTCCCTTGGGCCCATTCCTTGAATTCTCCCTCTAAATAAACTGGCATCATTATATTCATTTTTTTACTGATGATGATTCTTGGGTGAGTCGAAATGTTAAAGTCTAAATCTTGTTCTTCCGATTGCGTCTAAATTTTCATCTACCTAATTGTGTCAATTTTTATTGCTGATTAGTCTAACAACTGTATTGTCACATTTACTTCGAAGAAATTTCTCTGTTTCTGTCGCTTTCCTGACTGATATCAAATTCCTCCTGAAGTTGCACTTTCCTACTCACTCACTCACTCACACACACACACACACACACACACACACACACACACACACACACACACACACACACACACACACACACACACACACACACACACACACACACACACACACACACACACACACACACACACATATGTAGATATAGATATATATATATATTTATACACACACTTCTTCCATCGTACAAATATATATATAAAATGTTATGGAGTAATTCCGAAAAATATCGCTAACAGTGTAATGAAGTGATTAAAATCGGCAGGAAAGATGTAATGCATGCTTGAGAAGCAATCCACTGCTTGGAGACTTAATTCGTGTATAAAAATTAACTCACATTGTCCCTCAGAATACTTCTATAGAAAGTATAAATCATAAGGAGGCATTTCAGTAGATGAGATATGTCTGGCACGTATGAGATCTGTAAGATTTGTAGCAGAAGAAAATCGTTCTTTTCTTCTTTCAAATAAACTCTGAACTACTAGTTCTTCATCAACAGCACTTAATGGTACATCTTACTCTACTCAATCTACAACTTCAAAGAAGTCACAAAAAAACACGAAACTAGTGAGTTTGATGATTAACATAATTATTGAATATCTCACAATGAAGTAATGTTATGCATTTAATGTTTGACTTGGAAATGCTTATAAAAAAGCTAGCTGCTAAGCAAGCATGATCTAACAATTTCCTCTCTACATTTTATTACTTTTAGCATAACAGTTTTGTAGAGAATTGCCTTTGAGCTCCGGCTTTTTGCATAGAACATTCTCTTTCAATGGGTCGATGAAAATTTTTTGCTGACATTAGAATACTGCTACTACTTATTAGCTGCGTAATGCTCTGAATATAAGACTGACTGAATCAAGAAGATCTCCAGCCCGCATTGTCATTATTAAAATAGGTTATTGATGTTCCAATGGGCGAGTGGCCAAGTGGTTAGAGCGCTTGACTGCTGTGCGAAACATCGATGGTTCGAGCCGAACCCGCGGATCATAGTGGAGATGCTCGCTCACTGTCCACCCAGCAGCAAATGGGTACCTGACGGCAACACAGGGGACGTTAAAGGCGGCGAGGAAAGGAACTGGCCACCCTACCATGCTATGCCGGCGGCTCAGGATACGTGTCCCTCTAACGGGCACTCCCCCAACGTACGGAATCGTACATGGGACTCACCTTTACCTTTACCTTTTATTATGTTCCTTTGCTGAAGTCAGGAGGGCGACCAGGGGAATATCATCGAGAACACAATCTTGGCAACTTTACTTTAATACTTGTGATAATGCGGTACCTAGTAAAAGCTTTTCATATATATTAAATGCATAAAATTCGTTGTTTTCGAATCTGGAATAGCTGATGAATGCAAGGACCCAACCTGTGATATAAAAGCCTAGCATAATCTGCTGTTGCACTTATTGCTTTTCCGCTATTTTGAAAATATGAGTTCCTCTGTGATATTCAGTTCTGAAATAACTGTAACTATCAGCATATACAATTAAATTTCAATGTTGGAATTTATGAGCGTAATATTGAAAGTTAAGACATTGTTTTATCCTACTCTTGTAGATAAAGATTTCTCTCAAGCTAATGAAGATCTTAGAAATTGAAAGCTACTGTAGAATGGCAGATATGTGCATCGCATTTTTCTCTCTCCTAATGCTGACAACATTAAAGTGAGATGCTTCATTCAGGCTGCTTTGCCTCTCTTTATTTATGGCATACTATAGCATGACCCTCTATGTCCAAATCATTTCAATATTTGTTTTCAAACCAAGTGATCAATTTCAAATTTAGCTGCAGTAATTAAAGTTATGTGAGAATAGACATGAAGACATGCCAGGAGGACGTTGCCTCCATGTTTATCATATGTTATTCTACAAGGAGTGAGTATAAACGTGATCGCACTATACTCTATTATCCTTTCTTAAACTTAAGTATCCTCCTTATTATAGCGCGAAAAAGCGGAAAGATTCTTTTAGCATACTGAAAGCTTTTTTCGTCCGACACTCGTCATAGTATGAAACGTGTGAGTATTTTACGTTTCATACTCTGACGAGTGTCGGACGATAAAAGCTTTCAGTATGCTAAAAGAATGTTTCCCCTTTTTCGTGCTATAGTGAAGTTCTGTAGTACCAACAGACTTATCCTCCGTATATATAAATATCAGGACACTCTATCAAAAGTTTACAATTTATGATAATTGCCATTTCGATGATTTTGAAGCCACGCATTCACGTGTACTTGTGCATTTTCAAGTTGACAACAATGGAATTGCAAGTAGCCAATATTTGCTGGTTTTTATTGGTGAGCTCACAACTTTCAGACTTCCAAAATCTTCGAAGTTCTTTGTGCATAAGAACTTTGTTCTGGCGCTTGGTGTCTACGATCTATTTTCTGGTGTTATTGCTCACAAAGATGTCAGAGGCAAAGTTATGCAGAAAAAGGTTAGCTACAAAAGTCTCTGTTAACATTTGATTGCCAATAAAAGACTCTTGATGTTCTTAATTTCCTAGGTTTTACTTTAAAAATTAGCTTGGTACATAGTATTGATAGCCCGCTAGATAGCTTGGTACTTATTTAGTTAACTGTAGTTTGTTAGTTACTTCGCACTTACTCAATATATATTTACATTTGTTTTTTGACTTGAATTTATCACGTTAAAATAATCCCTCTTTAGACAAGCTGTATGATAACCTTCATCTTGAATTATTACTGGATTCTGGTGGCTTATGCTTGGATGACTATTGAAGCCTACAACATTTGTGTAAAGCTGACAAAAGTGTTCGATACGAGCTCAAAATTTAGGACACATATGTACTACTTACTTTTTGGCTATTGTATGTATTTGACTTTTTTAAATATTAATATTTGAATACCAATAATGCTTTATAACTTCAGTATTATAAATTCCTCTTGTGGCAATTCTTTTGAAGTTGTTGCCTCAAGCCTTGAAGAAGATACGTCTAAATCGATGTATTGGTTTTAACCAAACCAAATGGTTGCGAATGCATCAAAATTTCAAGTTATATTATTAGGCGGATGCTCCATTGGTGTTGCCAATAGTGTTATTCTATTAGGGGTAACAACTGATGCTAGATTACAGTTTAACCAACATATCATATATATACCAACATATCTTCCAAATTTGTCAACAAGCAAGCAGCAAAATTAGTGCTTTCTAGGGTTTCAAACTACCTTGATGAAAAGCAATCGCTTATCATCTACAGCTCATTTATAACACCTAAGTTTAATTATAACTATTGTTCCTTAATATGGATGTTTTGTTGAAAATCTATGAATAAAGACCTAAACCGCACCCACAAGAGAGCACTTCAAATTCTACGAAATGACTATTCTTCTTCATTTGAAGAACTTCTGCGAAAATCAATTGAACACACAATTCATACAAAAAATTTGCGAAAATCAACGATTGAGTTTATAAATGTATGAACAATAAAAACCCATCTTTATGTGAAACATGCTTCATGAAAGGAGTGTTCAGTATGATTTACGATCAAAGAATCTGTTAATGTTGCCTCAAACTAACACTATTTGACATGGAAATGATAGTATAATCTTTCGAGGCAGCATTTTATGGTACTGCCTTCAGAATGTCATTAAATGCAAAACCTCCGTCTGCTGTTTTAAGAAAAGTAAGAAAAGTTGGAGTGGGTAGGACTACAACTGCAAAATTTGTAAATATTGAAGACGTTATATTCATCTTGCAATCATCGTTCTTTCTTTTTTAACAATTTCTTTGTATCTCTCGTACTTTTCAAAGCCATTTCTTTTTATTTAAAGATTGTGTAACTGTAAATAGTTGGTGTTAATTACTTTCATGTCTAAAAGCTATGTAAAAACCAACTTTAAACAATGCCATATTATATTGTTATGTTTTCATGATTCATTTGTTTTCACAATTGTTTTATCTTATACAATATCTACTAAGTATATTTTTTACTTCAGCATAGACTTGTTATTTCCCTAGGTTTACCTGGAGTCATCACAACGGCAGTTATTCTTGTATTTTATGAAGAAGCCTCAAACAACGTGCTGTATGTACATATTTTGACATAAATTTCAGAATCTCTTATAAGTAAATATCTACTAACTGATTTTTTACTGGTTTGGATTATTTCTTCATTGATTAACGTAACTAACCATCTTCATTATTAGGACATTATCAATCCCTATCCTTGTTTTCACAGCTAGGTGAAGGACCAAGAAGCAAAGTATAATAGGGAGATACTGCAAGTCGGATCATTCCATGGTCGATCATACAATCGTTGTTAAGTCAACATCTTAAAACTCTACAAAGCTTCTAAAGTTGATTCACTAAGGCATGTTTATTATGTAAAACGCTTTCTAATTGAGAAGTGTATGTCCAAGATGTTAGAAAGATACACAATATTTCAGGACTTTTTAGCTCCATGACTCCATGTACTTAAAGGTCGGCCAATTTTAGCATTATTAATAGATCGTAATTTTGCAGGATCCTGACCATGGCAATAGGAAAACTTTCAAGATTTGTTTCATGCAATTTTGATTCACTCTAGCATGTACTTTTAACCTATAAATTGCTTTCTCAAGAAATCTGCTATATTATTCAGATATATGTATCCAAGAATTTGAATTTTTGCAAAATTTTTCACTTTTTGATGCTTGGGGCATATTGAAGACCACATAGCAGGGAAAAAGGCATGGTAAAGACCGTAGTTTTTGATTTCCAAATAGAAAACTATGGAAAATTACTAGAAGGTGGGTTTTATAGCACTTAATGCGTAAGATATAAGTTGTACGACTCCTTGAAAATGCCACCAAGGCAAAAATTTACCGCAAAGTTGCAATTTAGTGGAAATTTCAACACCCAAACGATTTTGAAGATAACATCACCACCACTTGATTTTCATTATCCTAGAAGAATTCTAAGTCCATAGGCCATCTTGAAAAGATAGAGGGCTAGAAGAAGCTCATTTTCTCGTTAGAGCTCATTGAAGGCTCGATAGGTCCAAAAATCCTCCACTGGGCTAGGTCAAAATATACAAAAAGTGCCATGAAACTTAAACAGACATGACTATGACCTTCAAGCTTTCAGGATTTCTCATCCCAAGTTGGTGAATCAACTGTAGAAGTTTTATAGAGTTTTAAGATATTGACTTGACACCAATTGTATTGTGATCTACCATTGAGTGACCCAGTAATGATTCGTCAGTAAAAGTTTGCCCAATCTGCACTTGTATAGGAAGTAAGGGGGATATTCCCTAGTCACTGAGATAAGCTAAATCAACCAAAAAAATTTTCTATAGTCTGTGGCAGCAGATGGTAGAAACTTTTTATGTATCATTTTTCTATTAAGCATGTGCAAGTGGGTATGATATGATGTTATCTACACATCGTAAGCAATTATATCTAATTTTGGAATGGCATTAAAAATATAGTTATTAATCAGATAATGCAAATCACTGGACTCACAATAGATTTTTATTATATTTTTACATAAATTCATTTATTTTGGCTTTTAGAAAAGCCGATATTAGTATCATGATATCGGATATATCGTGATCTAACTTAATTAATATACTGCTTTATGTAATTGCTTTGATAGACTTTTTAAATTGTTGTTCATATTTCATTAGATTTGTCTTTTGTAGCTGTTTTTCATTTGCAAAAGACGATATATGGTTGTCCAGAGGTCCTGTTCTTACTTATCTATCTGTGAGTTAACAGAATTTTTGAATGATTCCTTTCTTGTGTTCTAAATGGTGTAAAATTTAGATCAGTCTTTATTTTCATTAGTATTTTTAAAAAGAAGCGTGTTTGATGTATGAACATTTTATTAGATTTCCTTGATACCTCATTTATCGATTATCTGATAAAGGAACAATGCAAAGAAGCTTAGCCTTGCTAATCAGAATGTTCGGATTTTACAATAAATTGTCCAAGTCTTCTATAATCCTAACTTTCCAATCTGCTGTATTTCCAGGGAGTCGTCTTTAAAAGTCACTCTAGCTCTGTAAATGAGTTTTAAACTTGGGCTTAAAACGCTTTAAAGTCAGTATACTTATAAAGATATAGATCAACATATATTATCAAAACAGTGTCTTGATTGTATTGATATGCTGCCAAGCTCAGAAAGGTTCCATTTTGCCTCGATTCAAGAACTTTATTAAATGTAATCAGAAGGTAACCTGTTAAAATTACTACAAAGATAGAATGAAAAAGAAGACGTTTTAGAATTAATTTTCCCTTATTGAATTAAGGATAACAATGCACAGTGTAGAGCTGCTCTTTTGTCAACATCAATTTTCAAACGATTCACCTCCACATTCTTAGCTTATATGAAGCAGTTAATTTTTCTTCTACTCTCTAATACGATCACATTTCTATTTTTTAAAACTTTTAATAATTCAATGTGCTTTACTTTTACAATCAGAGAGTTCACATTTTATTATAGTTTTGGATTTGAAATTTTCATTTCTATTTAAAACAATATATTTGTGATGCAAAACACAGATTTCTAATACTTTGGGGTTGCATCAAACTAGTTTCTACGACAGAATTCATAATAGCTAGATCGATTCGTTATGCTCATGACTGTCCCAATTGGCTATTTAGTTGCTGTAAATTAGCGATTCATTTTTGTCACAAGTGAGACCTTCCCTCATTAAGACGAGAGGTTCAAATGGCTTACACGCTTTTTTCTATAAGGAACCCAGCTAAAGGCCTAGTTTTAAAAGTTCCTTATTTTCGGACCTCTTTTTATCAAATTCTAGTACTAAAAGTTCCTTAATAGTTCCTTAATTTTCACTGCACATAGAGTGCCACAAAATGGCACAGACACTAGAAAAGCATTGAAATTCTGAATTTTACCTTTAATTCTGGCTAGAACTCAACCTCAAAAGCACAAATGCGACAGGAAATATGTTCTATATATGCAAAAGCATAAATTTCAATCAAGAAGTATCATGTCTATTCCAGTGATATCATCCAATGTAATGTAATCTTCACTGGCATCTGAGTACAGCACTCGGAATTTGAAAATGAAAAGTTCCTTAGGGATTTTTCCTTAGTAGTATAAGTTTTTAAAATATTTTGGCCTTCTACATGTAGGTTCCTTATAAAATGGTTCCTTATACAAAAAAGCGTGTATTTTCTTTGAGAGGCTAATAATTTTAATGCTACAAAAGACAGGTTTAAGATTAGATATGAGAAAATTATTCGTAGGCTTTTTCCATCACCACTAGCCATTTCAATGTTGGTCTATCAAAAGCCTTGGATATAACTCTTTATGGTAAAACATAATGAAAAGCCATCTTGAAATGTGCAATTAGAGAATGATGAAAGACGATGTCTTTGTAAGATAGATCTGAATTGCGGCACCTAACGATCTGCATTCTCATAATTCACAAGTGTCTACCAATATTTTAATCGTTAGCACATACTTCTCTGGCCTGATTGTTAATGTTTTTCATACATTGCACCTGTGCACATTGTTAAACATTATGCTATGCATATGGAGCTTTTTCCCACAAATAATGACTTTTTACCCTAAACCAACACTGGGAGAGGCAATAAAATATTATGACTCCTAATTACCATTCGCAAAACAAATAATGGAAATGCAGGTATATATCCTATCTGCTTAGTTATACAGTTTTAGTGCAAGCACATGTTAATGAGCTATATCTTCGAAGTGCACCGTGAATAAATATTGTGTCAATAGCTTTCTACGGAAGCCTATTGAAATCGTATTTTCTACTTGATAAGTGTACTCTAACTAACTATTGTATTCAACAGTTTGTCTCTTTGGCCTTCCTATATATTATGGGCTTGACATGCAAGCATATCGTTCAATCTAAGAAATACCAGGGTGGCTTCAAAAAGTTCATGTGAGTAATCTGTTCTCCTTAGTAATATTTCAATGATCCAAGTCAATTTTTCAACTATTGGAGTGAATGCCAATGGAAATACTCAAAGGAAGCTTTCTGTCAAGTGTTATTTTGATTACTAAAGTGCAAAAGCTCTGTTTGCTTTGGAATTATTTAGGGTCTGATAGCCAAGTATAATATTAGTTTATATCATATTGTATGCCATGACATGATAAGATGTGATATGACATAAAATGATATAATATGACATGATATATACACTTAGAAATCCAGTACTCTTTCTTAAGTTGGAATAAATTATAAGCAATAAACACCTCATACCCAGCTGTGATTAATTAATCTAGAGAAAACCACCTGAAAACTATTGCAAAACAGGATGCTATTGAAGTGCTCGCGTAAAAGTGACAATAACAATTTATTTGTTCCAAGTTGAGACAGTGAGAGAATATCCTGAACCCCTTCTCTAGCGAAATTTGTAATAAGAAATACGATCATATGAAAGCCCTATGATTATCAAATCTTCTAAGTACTTCATTGAATAAGTCCAATGGTATCTGAATACTTATTCCAATTACGCAAATTTCAAGTAGGCATTCTCATTTACCTCGTTTTTCCAATAGAAATAAGCACATTTTAGCCTATCATGATTGATTGTTCTAACTAGGCGAAACCTTTGTTCCCCTGTATAAACATCCATTAGTACGTTTGACCCCTTTTTCCTAACCTTACCTGAAGTACCTTACCCTCCTAAGATCTCTGATCTATTAGTCTACTATTTGGTTGCAATAGAATAAGCCTATCGATTTCTATAATTTATATATATATATATATATATATATATATATATATATATATATATATATATATATATATATATATATATATATATATATATATATATATATATATATATATATTAAAATAACTATATGTCTTGCTTCCAGTGCCTCAATTCGGACATTTTTGGTGCTATACCCGATTCTTGGTGTCGGTAATATGCTGTTCCTATTTTGGGAAGTTGCTCCAATTCCTCTAGCATGGACCTCCGTGATTTGCAACAGTTTCCTTGTGAGTTCGCTTAACAACAAATGTTACGAAATTTATTTCAATACTACATTGTCTCTATCATTGATTCGTTAGTAGCCACATAAGCTAAAATCGGAAATATTATATTAATTAAAAGATTAAGTACAAATACGGTCAAGTCTATTGGAAAATAAGCTATAGATGAATTGCTTGCATAGGGGAAATTTAATTACAATTGCTTTATAGATAGATTCTCTACCTTCCAGTTTCACTCTGTAACTGTTCTATTGGTCAATAAATTCAAGCGATAGATCGCGATCTTTCATAGCATCAATAGTGTTGACAAGTTTTATAGTTGATCACGTGACACTTAGTACTGTTACATATTCGAATAGTAGCAATTGGTTAGATTAGAGTATGGGCTAGAGTCTACAGAACATAACAATAAGAGAACATTATAGTATCAAGCGGGTTATTGCAGAAAGAAGCCTGTCAACAGGATTTTTAAGATTTTGTGGTTAAAGAGTATCTCTGAAGTATCATGTGAAGCAACGAATGTAACCTCAAAGTTCAGAAACCTGCTTCATGATCTAATTTTTTTGACTTGAATACCGCTAATATTAATAGCTGTCTTATTAACTTACAGGCAATGATATTCTTTATACTTCACATTGCACTTGATTCTCAGGTAATTATATACATTTTTAGCTTGATCTTTAAATATAATTGTGATTATACTTCCACTTTGAGAATCACATAGTATTGGTTTGGAGAGGCAGCAAGTACTCTAAACAATCTAAGCACTTGCCTTTACAGCATATACTCCCCTTACAGCGTTTACTCCTTTAGATCTACTGACATATTCCAGCTTGTGGTAGACGACAGACCTTCTTAAAAATTAATATAGGTAGAATTTCAAAGCTAGACTACCAAAAGACAAAGTCATCTTCTATAGCTACCTTCTGGTAAAATATTGGAATTACTAATTTCTAGGTACAAGATGCTGTGTTTAAAATGTTTGGCTTCAAACAGAGCAACACAACCCATTCAAGTATTACTAGCAGAAATGCAAGATCTCTCACAACAATGGTGCGAAAATTTTATATGCTTTCAATATGAATCCTAGACTTTTATCCATTTTACTTCACTTAGTATTACCATACTATTAAGAAAATTGCAAACGTAATTCAGAATATCAGCTTTCATCACAGTCATTGCAGATTGGGAGAAGTATGCCAATGAGTTAGCTGTAGTGAGAAGCTCCAGTTAAATCAGGGTGCTCTACTAGTAGCTTTTTGATGCGTTTCAATATCCATGAAATTTTCAAAAACTTCCTGGAATGCAGATATCTCAGTTGCAAGCTCTCGTGTCTAAAGTATGGTTTATCGCACTTCTCTATTAAGACAGTTTTCCTACCTGTGTAAGGTTTGCACCTAAAAGATGTCCAGTTATATTTTTGCAAATACAATAGCAGATACATCAGAAGCTGAAACACGTTTTGTATGGTAGAATAAGCTGGGTAATAAGATAAATCAATAAGTCATGACTGCATGATAGACAAGTTCATGTCTCGCTCCTAAACATTCCTGTGTTTGCTCAGTTCTCAATGTTACTTATTTCCCAAATAGGAATTTACTGTCTATGCAGCAAATATTGGGAGCTATAGGGTAATGGGTAGAAGCTATTTCTGCGAATTAGTGTGAAGTGTGGAGAACACGCTAGTCCTAAAAACCAAGCACATTAAAGTCAATCGTATCTCTCTAAATTTAAACTGCACTCATACCTGATTTCACAACGTAAATAAATTTTTCATTGGATTTTTGACAGGAAACCGGAAGTAAACATGATAGAAAGAGTAAGTATCAAAATATCTTAAGTAGTAAAGGGCTAATTTTGATGACATGCCATTTAACTAACTTAGTTTTTAATGCTAACTGTGTAATTTGTGAGATATCCTGGCTGAAAGAAACATTTGAGTGTTGATATACTTACTCAATGAAATGCTAGTAGTGCTAGTCTCTCGTATTGTAGCCCACTTATTACTAATATACTAGAAAATCATTATTCCTAAATAATTACTGCGTCTATTTGAAATGCAATAAAAGTCTTCTATATCTTCAACTATCGTGAAAACTGCACGATCTTTATAGCTGAGAGAAAAGTGGAGCAGGCCGGAAGACAGCAAACACAACTTTAATTTCAAGTCAACATCAGATGAAGCTTCTTGGTGGTTTTCAAATAGACACACAAAAATTTCATGGGGGCCAGTGAGATACAAATATATATGGAACTACCTAATTGTGCTAGTGAACAACTACAAAAGTTTTGCGTGTTAGCAGCATTACGTCAAGTTTGATTTATTTAAAGTTGCACTTAATATTCAATTCTTCTATCATTTGTTTACATCAAGTACTCGATGACAGCATTGTTCTATTCATTTGCCACGATATGAAGATGGGACTTGTGGTTTATCTTCCGAGCTCTGGACGTACAATCTAGACATCCACGGCGCTTTCTTCAATTAACCTATATAAGTTCTAAAGTCTAAAAGTCTGATCACTAACTTCATTTAGTATGCAATTATTTGCACCAAACGTATGTGCGTACATCGCCCGCAGGTTAGGCAATGGCTGAAAAAACTTGACCTACAATTTCTGTGATTTTGTTGTAAAAACGTAAGAAAGATAAGCAAAAAATGACACTAAGTTCAAAGAATCTACCTTTGAATGCCAACAAATCTAGAACAATAAAGAGTTGTGTCAAAAATAAGAGTTATTTACAGACCTAAAGTTCAAAATCATCACTCGTGTGTTACAGGGAGAACAACTTTGTCTCAGCCGGCCAAACAAGGTCTGCAATAGAAGCAGAGAATAATGAGTAGGTATTATAATATACGAATAACTTTACATATGGACCTCTTCATATTTATTTATAAGGGTTTAACTCTATAAATGGAATTAAGAGGCATTAAGTCGTTACAATTTTTTCTCACATGAATTCAAAGTTAACAAAAGAGCTGTATTAACCTCTGTCCAAAGTAACATCTAGTGGCGTACAGTACTTCTTCAAGTATTGACTTGAGTCACAGAGTTCATGGGCACTGAGCAATTTCTCGATGATATCTGTAAAGCAATCCATCAGTAGTTGTGATACAGCGAACGTAAAATTCTAACAAAGGGGCGTAAAGGGAATGACCACAATATCCGATAACAAAATGGAGGATAACATAAAGCAGCTGAAACTATTGCTCTGGCCGCGATTTCAAGCGCGTAACAAAGATCTTCTCCTAGCTGTGCTCGTCCAAACGTGAGGTTTGAAGTTCCTCTATGTACACCTCTAAAATATTACTATATAATTGAAATTCTAGGACAACAGCTTTTTTAGCTACACGATATTTTATCATGTTGAGAGTTTTGCACAAGTAAATGTGCAAGAATCTTCCCGGTCTTGAAAGGCGACGTAAATATTATGCACATGTGCAGTTGACACAAAGTCATAAATTGAAATGATACCCACCATGAGGAATTAGTAACTCCCGATACTTGTCATGCAGTTGATCAAGGGTTGACTTTAATGCATGCTAAGAAATTTTGAAATGCAAGAAAACCACATTTTACGTTATCATTTCAATGCTACAATTTAAAGTATCAATTGCAGATCAGGCTAAATTGATTGCTTGCTCGCAAATTTACTTTAATCAGATATAATTTCTAGCTATACATACATATAGCATGCGTCAAAAAATCTCATACACAAATGCATGAGATCAAGCAAAAACTAAGTGGAGAATGAATGGTCTATCAATGTACTGTCTAGTTACGTAAAATATCTGCGTACTATCCAGCCACGTAACAGACATAGGCAGGGGTTATTTTTCCCCTAAGAGCCAATGAGAGGTTTTCAAAAGACAGGTCGATAAGACAATATTCTCCTGTAAACAGGTTACTATTTATCTTTTTAGCTCTGTCTAGATTTTGGAAACAATTTCTAGCGTAGAAGTGTCCGGGAGGGAAGTATTTGTAAGAGACTGTACCGCTTCGTTAATTACTGGAGCTATCATCATAAAAAATAGCACTGTATTAACAAACCAACATTCAAAGATAAGTTATTTCCTGCTCTAAAGAGCTATCAAAACTCCTACGTACACCAGATACTCGGTTAAAGACATTCAGGGGCAGATTTAGGTAAGATGGTTTTCATTGAGAAATACTAACAAAAACGGTAATAATTTTATGAAGTTATAGAAAGTAATTTAACTTCCCAACAGTAAAGGTATATCTGTCAGTGAAGGCAGTGTGTAAAAATAATTTGACTTCCAAACAGATTACATATAGTATGGAATACATACCTTTGGAACACGTGAGATTTGGAAGGCGAGTTTTAACGTCATTGCCAGCGCTTCTGATAACTGTAAATAACAATACATTTGGTAGACCATAAATACAACGTTGAATAAGGTTTTATTTGTGCCTTAACATTGGCAAACTTCTGATACAATGGATAGCCATCTAAGAGTATCAGCATTTTACATGGTTCGAAGGCAACACAGCAAGAAATGTAAAGGGCAAACGTACAACTGCTTTCTTCCAGTATACCAAACCTGCATCATTCACTAACCAAGTTATTGGGAGAATATCATCTAGTACGTTAAAAGAATTTCAAAATTTCTGGTTAAGAAATTCTTGCACTCGATTCCAAAGACTTGATGAAGACACCTTCTACCTCTCTTGAATTTGCAAGGTTTAAGAATTAATAGCGAGGAATAATAATAGCCTACCAAGTTTTCTGTCGATGCTGCTAATTTGGTTTCATCAGTTCTAATTGCAGGAAGGTCAAGCACGCGGTAATACCATTGGTTATAGAGTCTTTTGGGTATCTTTTGTATTAATTAAAGGTCACTCACTAAGAATAAGTAAAAAAATACCGAGGTACAATGGTCATTCTGACCGAAAAATTGCATTTTGCAGAAGTGAAGCTAGATGACTAAAGGTGGTCATACCTACTGCTATTCTCAAAAATTCTAAAGTAGTTCTCATTAGGGGCATGGAAAATGACAAGGTAATGAAAGATATAATCCTTCAAAAGAGGATATCAGTTTTAAAGTTCAACAAATGAAACATTTACATAAAAATGATCATTCATAACTGCATTTCCCTGATCTAGGTAAATACCAAGTGATTTTGAAAGTTCTTCAGAATAGAGCAGCTATATCACAAGCTAAGTTATTGCGAGATGATTTCAAAAAGGATGGCATATTGCAGCTTTTTCGCAAAAAAGATACATGAGTTTTTCCTTACAATCTTCACATATTGCTCTTTTAGATTGTGAAGAATGGCTATCGGAATAAGCTAAAAGTGACCAAATCATCTGTCACAAACAAATGAAGTGTACTGCAAAAACAACTATGTGACAGTAGCTTAAGGCTTTACGTAAATTAGATGTTAAGCGGAGAACTTGTGTATTGTTTTTGGATATATTGCACGGCATTTCGGAAAAAGGCTGGGACGACATTGACTAGGAAAATTCATTGCTGTCCAAGGAATGACCAACAGTATCATAGTTCTCCTCTTTTCATCGTTCACAGAAAACTTAGGGGAAATATATTATGTACCTAGGCTTTAGCTACAAACATCGAAAGAAATGATGATTTCAAATAAACATTGGGTGCAGAACATTCCAAACATTTCAATTTCCATATTGTCCAATAAAAGTCACAAGTCACTGCGATATACAGTGGACAACCATCAATCTTCAGAAATAGAACTCAGAGCAGACCATACATTTGGTTTGTTGGAGGCGTGACATCTCCTCCTCTGCAAAGGCTCAGCTGACGAATCAATGCGAAATGTCGTATCAATTGGCAAAATCCTTTCATGGAGTCAGTTGACAAACCAACCTGGCAACAACCCCTTCTAGGATTCTCTCAGGATGATCCTGGCAAAAAGATTATCATAGTATGTTATATTAAATTGCCATGCTAGTTCCTTTTCGTTTCTTGTAGGGCAAACCCGGTGATAATACATTAATCATGAAAATTGTCTTACATTTCATGCCTATAAAATTGACAAAAAAGAGATTTGCAAATTTTTAATTGTAGCAAAATAGTAATATGCTTCAGTGAAAGTGAAAAGATACATTTCCAACAATCACCAAAATCTTTGACTCCTTCAAAATGGGTCTAAGAGCACAGAAAAAATATCACAGCAACTGGCAATCAATGACAATATCTCAGTTTTGAAATATCTACAATATAAAGGTCAATAATGCCAGAGATTTTGGTTCAGATAGCAGTTGAAGCCAAATAAGACAGCGAAAAGTGCCATCTTCAGATAGATACTAAAAATAGAATATAGTACCCTGGTTGGGATGAAAATAAAATTGCAACAGAAAACTTCAAGTCAACCCAAAGATAGTACTGGATATCTATGGTGCTTGGGCTAGACAATATCATTTGCTTAAAATTATTAATGATACCAGACATTGAAGCTATGTACTGGTGAATAGCCAACCATATTGAAACATGTATACTCACAATTTACTTCACCTTGGAATAGTAAATTATGCTGAAACCTCTCCTCTACAAAGCAATTCAGTTACAAACTTACCCTCTTTTTTGCTTTAATTCAAGGTCTTTTATAACATCAATTAGGACGTTAAAGGATGCCTACAATTGTGAAGCAAAATTCATACAAAACCTGACTATATCAAGTAGTATAATTGCCATATATGTTGTTTCTAAATATCAATAAAATATGGCAAAAGGTAGAGAACTTCTGTTTCTTTAGATCAACAGGAATTAAATGAGACATAATCAACTGTGAAACCCAATCTTCATGGTGACAAGGACATAACATTTCAGAAGCAAGAATGTGCAATAAACACACATATCAGCATAAAGTAGGAGACAAACTAGCTCATCAGAATGAAATATTATTTAAGAAGTTCCTTTTACCTCCACAAAATGAATCAAATGCTGAGGATATATCAACAAAAGTCCTGTGACTGATTCTGCTTGAATATACTTTTCATATCGTTTGAAAAATCTCTCATAATACTCTAGAATGTAAGCACTTGCTTAATGACATATACATGCACTTACTGAGAGGCTAACCATCAGATATCAAATAGGAAATTTTACAAAATCTGAGCTATATGATGTGGCTCATTAACAAATAAATGTGCATATACAGAAAATTGTCACATTGGGCTAACTTCCTAGCTTAATAAGGTCACTGTATGCAAAGCATTCTTAATAATAGTCATGCCCTTAAGATTTGTAGATTGTCCTATTAGCCTTCACATGAAAAATTCCCTTGCATGCATGTGTCATTAATTAAGAAAATAAAGATGCATTCCTTTCAGTTTATACATTATTGTCATTGGAACAGTGGGAAACAAATAAGTATCAATAGTGGATGATTTGGTTATTATCTGCCTGGCTCATACCCTCAATAATGTAGTAATAAGAAAGCTTTTATTAATGTATAAATGCTTTGCTTGATTCATGACCATAGGCATAGGAGGTGGACGAGAGGACTACAGCCACCAGTTGGGCAGAAATCAAGTCCATTCTGACAATTTCTTCTGACAGAGCAAAAGCTTCCCCTGAAACTTGGTGTAGCTCAATACAGCTAAACAATAACTCATTCAAGCAATCTGTCAATGATTCAGGCAGATGCATTTTGCACCCTCCTAAATGCAAAGTCCCCCTGACACCCATATTCATAACCTACTTATAAATGACTGAATGAATTAAACTGATCAACTGAACTTACTACCTCCAATTCCATCCTTATCTGATTTTTCTGAGTCCCATTTTGCAATGAAGATAAGCCTGTGGATTAGTTCTTTCTAAAAAAGGAGAATTTTTACTTTTTGCTAACAGGCATAACAATATATAAAATCACTAATCAATACTACCAGATTCTGCATAACAGTCTATAGAACATAGTAAAACTGAAAGAGTTGCTGTCTACATCTATATGGAGTAGAAAAAAATTAATTAGCAAATAAACATTTAAGAAGGTGCTCCAAAATTATTGGAGAGAAAAATTTAACATTTTAACAATACAGATGAAACCTTCTAGGCTGAAGAACAAATAACATGGAGCTTTTGTCTACACTGTTTCCTTCAAGGCACAAACAAATATGGAAACAGATGACCTTAATACTGTATTCATATTAGGTGTTGTATGATATTTAGAGAGGGAGCTATTGTGCATGCCATACCACCAATAGGTAACATCATATGGTACTTAAGTACCCCCACATTTTATGGTTAACATGCACTTACCAGACTATATGTAATATATAAGCAACTTGGAGTATAAAAGCAGAAGACTTTTTCTGCATCTATTAGATATTTGTTAACTTCAAATAATCATGTTCTTTCAAGTAACACTACAAATACAAAGAGGTATTAATGCATAAAAATTTTAGTTTCAAATTATAAGTTATTAAAAGCCTTTAAACCTTGCAAATACCATGCTCTTCAACAAAAGACATTGAACAATTATTATTGTCAATACTATTATGAATCACGATTATTATTGTCAAAACCATTATCAAGTCATTGTTGCTATTTATTGCTACTTGTTAATGATTGTGAATGGAATGTCCAACTAATGAAAGAGAACAACTCCGTAGTTGGCACTAAATGCTAACAGTGGAACATTGAAACATACCAATATTTGCATGCTAATATATATAATTGTAAGAAAAATCTGAAACTTCTCTCGCTATTTTGATGCCAATGTATTAACTACCGTAAAGACTCGATTAAGCCCCCATCCTTTGAATAAGCCCCCCCCCCCGAATAAGCCCCCGCCCATAAGATGGTTTCTGGCAAATAAGCCCCACCCTCGAATAAGCCCCCACCCTCGATTAAGCCCCCATGGGATTTGCTTGTACTCAGAATAATACAGGTCAAAAACAAAGGAAAATCAAAAGATTCAGCTATTTATCTGTTTATTTGAGCTAATATTTTACCCGAACAACTGTCTTCACAACTTTCCCCTCCTTGGTGCTACCTCTATCAACATTCAGTTCAAAGTGATTCAAAGTATTTTTCTTTTCTATCAGTACCTTGTAAAGAATATTTGATATTCTTTCGCTCTTCGTCTCTGCATGGTATTTCGCTGGGACCACCAATCCAACTTCTCGCTTTCTTTTCGCAATAACTTTCGCCTTCAATGTATTTTTGGGTGCTGTATTTAATAAACCCCCACCCATAAGATGGTTTCTGACAAATAAGCCTCTGGGGGGGCTTAATCGAGTCTTTACGGTATACTTATCAGTAAATCGAAAAAATAGGCCACTCCATAAATGATTGAAACTAAACTGCAGCCGTGAGATACTCTTTCTGATCGCCACTGGATCTTCAAGAAACCATAGATATAGCTTCTCATTTTCTGAAGAGAAATTGAATGAATCTGGTAATTTACCCTTTTCAAGGCTTCAGTCCTTGACACCACTACATTAAGCAGTGAAGTTCTGAAATGATTTTCAGTTGGTGTATCATGGCCAGCCATGTTGCATTTGACCTCGATTTGATCTGAAAATAAACTGTTTCCATAGAAACGATTTCACTTAGCAAGACACATCAAAGATCAGCCATAGATCATCGGGTTATACGTAAATGGCATTGTTTGGTGGAAGAGGATATAGTCTCTGTTCAGTGCTATGTTGTAAAAGTGGTATCTATTCATTCTTCTCTTCTTGATCTTGAGCATGGTGCATGGTGCTGTCATTGTACTCCTAGTAGAGCCATGAACACACACATGATCTAAACTTATCTTTCTATACAACTTCACTATTTAGTGGCCACTGGTTCGGTGAGGTGATTTGCTACCCGCTGTTTAAGCTCTACTAAAACATATGGTGCTATTGACAAATGAAAACATCGGTTACACTTTACATTCGATACCGAAACTCAACTAAATTTACTTCAATAAACAACTAACACTATATCTATATAAAATTAACAGTATTACAATGTATCCTTAATGTGTAGAGACCAAATTATGGGTATTGTGAACAAAGTTATAATAATAATAATTTGTTTCATACTTCATTCATATATTTCTTACATTATAATACAATATCAAACCTCACTATTACAGGTAGTGTAAATTGACTGGCCTAGTTACAGGTCACGAATAAAGAAACAGAAAAAACAACAAGAAGCTACAAGTAACTAGACTGAAATCAAATCGGAACAGGTCCAAGGCTTTTCTCTATGGCAAAGGTAAAATGTGTTGATCGGATTATTGTGTTAGAGGTTTTCCTGATAGCAAGAATAAACTGATCTTTATTCGTATCTAAATCTTTATACATATGAAGACAAGGCTCAGCAGAACAACCGAATATACCAAGACAGCTAACAGACAGATTTATCACTTTATAGAGATAAAATCGAGAGTTTAATATTTGAAGAAGCTGTTGGTACTTTTCTTTTTTCCTTTGTGAATTAATATTCAAATATGTTTCAAAACCCACCGTCAATTCGAGCACAAAAAGTGTTCGATCCGCAGTAACAAGAAGAAGATCTAGACGGAACACATCACAAGTGATTATGCAAAGAGAGATAAATTCTAGCAGGTCAACATATAAGGTAGAACAATCGACTGTAAAGAGTTTGCAATAAACTGCAATGCTGAATTATGATGTCATGTATAATGTCCTTCATCAAGGTAAGTTTTGCAGCCTGCAAAAACATGTAGTATTCTTTCAGGACGAAAGTAGAAGGAACAATCGGAAGTTTGGCTAACATTCACCCTAGCAAGATTTGCACGGGTTGCTAATGAGTTATTCAAATGCCTGACAGCGAAATTAAAGATGTTACATGGCATGTTGCCTTGAACAGTGTACCAGACAGAGTTTTCCATTTTAAAGGAGTTATCGAATAGCAAAGAAAGAATGCTACCCTGTAAAGTTAGCTCGTGTTGAAGGCGTTTAGTATGTTCTGTTCAAACTGGCTTTAAGAACACTCTTGGTAAGTCTACATAAAGCATATATTGAATGCTCGATCCTTCACAGGGGTTTTTCCAAATCGACCGAATGTTGTTACTTGGAGAAGACTTTAGGATATTACGAGTTTGACGTTGAAGAAATTTCATAGAAAGAAGTTGAAGATATAATCCAAAACTGATTTTTTGAGAGGATTGTGACACTCAGTGTTGCACTTATCGGGAGTTTAAGCCTGTCACGAATATAGCGAGACACTAAATTGTCAAGATGTTGTACAACCCAAGTCCTTGAGATATTGGTAACTGTAATGTCCCACGAGACTTTGGAGAGAACGTATGTTTGATAAAGGCGCAGTTTATTTTGAGGAAGAATGGGTAGAGAATCGATTTCAGAGAGCAATTCAGAAATGGATGATGTTAGGAAAGACATACTGTATAATGGTGTTCTTGTTTTGCATCTAAGTATCGTCTGCATAAATGCTTGATTGTCTATCAGTTCAATAATTATTTTGATAAAGTCATACCTTCTAAAGCTTTTAGTAAAGGTTGTATAGTTCAATTTTGGTGGTGACTTGATATTCAATTCATGTGGATCTTTTATCACTGCGGATTCTTGTTGTGACTTGGGAACTGGCTCTAATGGTACTAAATGCTCACGATTACGACAAATATCCTTAGTAGGTGTTTCAATTATGTAAGATCTTGGAGCATCTGCCTTCTTAACAACTGTGCCTGTTCGATCATGATTGGCAATATGTACTTTAGTAATATCTCAATATCAGGGAGCTGTGGCTTCAATTATGCAGGAAATGTAGGAACTGTAGAGCGGATGTTTCTACCAATTAAAGGCTGAGCTGGTGAATATGCACAAGCTAGCGGTGTAGATCTATAAGCTAAGAAACCTTTTGCTTGGTCTTGTCCCTTCTTTAGTATAGACTTTGCTTTCTGTATTGCGCGTTCAGCTTCACCGTTAGATTTGGGAAACTTGGGACTGTTCGGAGATATCTTGAATCCCCAATCATTTGCGAATTTAGCATACTCAGGAGAATCAAATGGTGGACCATTGTCGGATCGTACCTTTTCAGGGGTCTCATGCCGACTATATATGGTTTTGACGCACCTTACAACTTCATTTCCTCTTTCGTTCTTTTATTCATTGCAGCTATGTCAATGAATCTTGAGTAGTAGTCAATGAAGATCCAATAATCAAGTGAATGGCATTGAAAGAAGTCCATTCCCAATTCTTGCCAAGGGCGTTCAGGGAAAGGATTAGGACACAACGGCTCTGGTCGGTTGACTGTATGCTTCAGGTATACCTGGCAATTTTCAACCATATCCTGAATTTGCTTTGACAAAGCAAGCCACCAAACTGCTTGCTTGGCTCGTTCACGACATTTGTTGATAGCCATATGGGCTTTACAAATCTTATCTAGGACTTCAAGACGCATAAATGAAGGTATTACAATTCTTGAATCTTTCATCGATATCTTGTTCTTCTATGATTTGTTGTAGTTTTACCACTGAGACTTGGAACGAGTCCAGTACAGAGCAGATATAAGCCTCTGTTTCTTCATTAAATTGGTCAGCTTCTGTAAGCACAATATTATTTGGCATCAATCTTGACAAAGTGTCCGGAGTGCACATTTTTTTGCCAGGTAGATGAAGTGTGAATCCTATGTTGAATCTCGTCAAATGCATCCGAAAACGATGACTTCTAAGCGGTAGCTGGTCAAGGCAATGTGTTGTTAGCATTTTTAGCAATTGCTTGTGGTATGTATCTTCAAGTATTGCTTTTCCCAATATGTAATCACTAGCTGGTTTACACAACCATGTAAATGCTAAGCATTCCTTTTTATAGGCAAATAACGTGACTATGTATTCGTTTGTGCTCGTGACTTCATATTTTGAGGCATCACTGCATACCTTGGTTTTTCGATTCATTTCATAGAATGCTAATACTGGTGGTGCTGTCAAACATTCTTTCATGTCCTTAAATGGATTGTCCTTGTCATGACTCCATGTCCAAGAATTCTTTTTGCTAAGCAGGTCTCTCAGTGGTTTTGTTTTGTTAGCTAAATGATTGGTAAGCTTGGGTAACTGATTTACCATCCCGAGAAATGATCAAACTTCCTTAATGTTCTTGGGAGGAAGTAAATTAACTATGGGTGCAATTTCGCTCGGGTCGGGGTGTGATACCATTGTCACTTGCAATGCTACCCAGTACTTTGACTTCAGATTTACAAAGCTTGCACTTTTCTAATTTTAATGTGGTGTTTGAATCAGCAATTGGTTTGAGCGCTGCTTGCAATCATTCATCATGAATTGTTTGGGTTTTAAATTGTTCTGAGCCAGTGGAGATTCGATAGGGCAATCTTTCACAGCAATATCTGAACCAAGGAGTAATGATGGTAGTAGCAATTTTGATTTATTTTTTAACTCTCTTTGCTAACGGAAGAGTTTGCATCAAGTTTTGTGAAAATCCTTGAATTGCTAACTTTACCCAGAGGGTAATCCACTGATGGCGGAAGGTGTACCTCTCTCTTAATATTTTCATTCAATTTTGTCAGGTCAATATCAATCCTGACTGCTCCTGAGCTTTGGGCACAACCACCATTGGTGCACACCAGCCGGTTGGTTCATCTATCTTTTTGATGAAGCCCATTTCCAACATTCGGTCTATTTCTAGCTTTGTCTTTGATAACAAAGAAAGAGGTGCCTTTTTTGTTGTAGTTAGGGCAGACCTTTAAATAAGTCTGGATATTGGTTACGTATGTTGTTTTTGTATTCTTGACAACTGATTGCATCAATCTTGTTTATAAGATTAAGGTCCTGACTAGCATGTTGGCTTCGTAATGGTCTCTCTAGGCCTTTCACCAAGTATATTTCATTTTCAACACTTTTTCATAGACTACAAGCTTTGCCTTAAATTTGCCTATGCAATTTAATTTATAGTTGCTTGGTCCTAGTAGTGCTTTGTTGGTGGGCTCTAGTTTCACACCAAGTGTTTGATAAACTTTTTCTGGGAGGACAGACACATCAGCACCTGAGTAAAAATTAAAATTAACAACTTGTTCATTTACTTCAATGCCAGTTTTTCATGGACTGTCATTATCTGAGTCCAATTTATCAATGTAAATCTCTCCAAAAAAGAATTCCTTATCATCTTCATCTTCTTGTATTTCAGTCACAGTTTTTGTTTTGCAACACTTACCCCAAGGCACTTTTTCTTTTGCAACGATTACAAATAGACTGTCTGGTCGGACACTAATTTCTTTTGTGTAGGCTACCACCACAACGTTCGCATTTTTGACTTTGATATTTTACACTACTATATAGATATGCACTCGCAACATAAGCATTCAACGTTCTTAATTTGATCTGAGTTGAGATCTTCTTGCTGCTGAAAATGCTGTTAAGTGTCTTATATTCTTCAAGTGCCAATATCTTCCTTCTGTTGGTATCTTCTTCTGATCCAACTAAACTTCCTAGAGTTTTGCACTTGTTCCATTCTACATTTCATCTGTTCATTATCAAAGCTTAAAGTTGTACTCAATAATGATTTTGGACATGTCTGGTAAGAAGCTGTAGCTGATTTTGACGTTGTTCGTATCAAATATGTTGTGGAGCTCATGTGCCCTTGGTAAGAGGTTAACGTGTAGACTGAGGAACTTTGTTGCGATGTTAGTTCTGATATTCAGGCTGTACTGAGGATTGAAGCAAATTATGTTTCATGGTATTCGTTCCTTTTGCTGTTGGGGTATGCATTTTGCTCTGTTGTATAATATGCTTTCCTTGTAATGACTCTTGGTTAGTGCATTGTTATAGCAGGGGCGTTGTGGCCAAGCACGACACTGGGAAATTTCCCGTTGGGTCCCGATCAGGATGACTTAAAAAATCACTATAATGTTAAGTGTGTTTTAAATTTTGCATTGATTATGCATGAAAGGCAAGTGAAAAGATGCAGCTGGAAAGCTTAGCACTAGTTACACTATGTCTCTTAGTAAAAATATAAGTATTCATTGAGATTGAAGGCGTTTTTGATGGTGAAGAAAGCAATGAGGATATTGCAACTTGCATGAAAAATTTAAATGGATGATATTCCTTCTTCTCAAGTGCTTTCAAGATGCTTTGCAACCACAGCCTCGATAACACAGCTTTCTCTTAAGTTTATTTAGCATACAATTTATTGATAAAGCTGTCTGAAACTGAAAACTTTTTCAAAGCTCGAAATAACGTTTTTGGATTTCTATGGAGATTCTAGAACACATCTCACGTTTTCTCAAATTGTCTGCGGTTGCAAGGTTTTCAGATCATTTAACTAACTCTAGAGGAGTAGCAGAACCACGAGTGTCTGATTCTGATCAATTCAACAGGAAAAAGAAGTCTGTGAAATTGCAACAGATAATCACTCTGAAGTACAAAATCATCTCTTGAAAAGTAACCCTGGAAAATGCATTTCCCATCTACCTGGCGAACCAAAAATTCAAATCGTCCTCCTCGGCGTCAACCATGGTGGCGCCTCGGAAGTCATATGGCTATTCAGACTTGGTTGGTGTTTCATACATTGTCAATTTGACTTTATCACACTTGTAAACTTGATGGTTCAATAATTCTCTTGAGAGCATTAGATTGAATTAAGCTATGAATGTAGCTAATATTCTATCAAATCAAATCGAGTTGATGCACTAATCTTAGGAGTGTCCTAGACTGATCCCCAGAATTCCAAAGCTAAAAATCTGTCCTGGTTTTGAGCTACAATGACGCACAAAATGAAAATTGCTTTTTGCTATTGCAGCGCTAAATAAACTGAAAGACTTCTAACTTTTTAAGCGCAGAATTCATCTCGCGTATTTCATAGCAACGAATTGCCTGAAATGAGGATACAATTATATTTCACTTTGACTGAATGCAGGTTTTCAGGAAAGTCATTTGTCTCGCTTTTGATTTTTCTACATTTGTAAGCTCACTTTATCTCTCTCATTTTACTATCCGACTTGCATGATTAATAATATTGGTGTCCTATGTCCATAACAAATGGGCCCCCATATCATCAAGGCCCCTATGTTATAGTATGATGAGCATTGCTTGATGGAAGATATCTTTGATTGACGAAGATTTCCTAATTTTTTGCGAGATCACGCCCAGGATGCGTTTACTGTAATGGTTTGTTTTTGGGGAGTGGTTAGAGTTAACACAGATGTATATAGTTGGGCTGTTAAATTTAGAATATGGTTTTATATACCCCAGATGTTAAATTGAAAGTGATATCTAACAACTCAAAGATTTTCAGGTTTGTACCTATAGCAATCCTCAGACTAAATGCTTAGGTCACTGTCTCAGAATAGACCACTGGTATTACGGTCATACATTTATTATGTTGTATCAGAGACATTAATGGCCCTGCTTCTTACAAAGTAAGCAAGGCCTCATAATGGTATTTAAAGAAAATTAATTGTTTTCTCGTAAACCTATGAAACTTCTCAAGATGACAGATTGACAGACACTAGACCAATATAGTCAACTTTAACCTCTTATTTGCTTATATATTTTTCTTTTTGATGAGATTATTTCCGAAAGAATTACTAGATCTAACTCGATTTGTGTTTGCCCTTGCGAGACGTGAAGGTCGAAGTTTCAAAGAATACCAATATAAATTTGGACAAAATAGATATGAATAACTTGTGTTCTCTCTAAAACGAAATGCATAGCGGACATTTTATGAAAATCACACGAGAGTCTCAAAGCAGTCTCGTAATCGTAAGTCACATGATTTAAAAGAAAATAGAAATATATCGGTTCAACACTGTTCAGTCTCTACTCTCTTCATTTGCTAAAGTCTACGATTCAAGAAAGGAAATACTATTACTTTACATAGCATACATGTTTCCTGCTGCGCAGCACTAGATTGCTTCCATGGTATTCTGATGTCAGTGATTTTTAGTTACAACTTTAGGGATCACTGAAATTGATCACAAATACTAGGCTCTACAACTCGTAACTTCTAATCACAGCAACAATCTCTTGAGAAAGATCACCACGCAGTATGCACCAAATGTAATCAGAAAACAACAGTTTATTCCATTTAATGTGTTTAGAAAGCTTCTCTACAATATGGCAAGTAAGTAGTGGTAAATTGCAAAGCCAGCTTAGTACTATGTCCCAGGGATACTTTTCGACTATTAAAGACAGATTTAATATCGAGTTTGTGGGTAATCTATCAAATAGAAAACTTTCCATGGAGATAACTGACTCAGCAAGCATTTCCGTATAATAGACAAGTCAGGCATATTGACGGTAAATGCTGTAAAAAGTTGCAATGTGGAGCAAGATTTTAGCCAGACTACCATGAATCCTATTTGACTAGAAAATTACTTGTAAATAAATTAGTAAGGAACCTAAGTCATGCTTCAGAACTAAGCAAGAATGTAAGATTACAGTGATAAGAGAAGGACACATGTTCATAGTAAATACACACATGAACACAAGTATGAAATTAAGGGACGCTTCGAAAAAAGTCGCAAAAGCCCATTATCATAAAGAGAGATTGCCTCTCAGACCTTGTGAAATCATGAAAAGTATAGCACGTAAATTAAAAATTCAAATCTCATCCTAAAAGTTACTAGCTTCAGTTATGGGTCACTAACAAAGCATTTGTTGTCATAGATTGTTCCTGGAATCAATGAAAATGATCGTAAATAGTATACATTGCACGTTGTAACTTTAAATCACAGCACCAGTCTGCAGATAAAGATCATCACGGCATTACAAACAAAATGTAATTAGAGTCACTAATGGCACATTATAAAGTAACCGTAGGGTGATTTCCTTCACATTACACAACGTTGCATCTCTGAGTTGATCACATCTGCTCTTAAAGACATAGAGTTGCAGAGCAGGGGCATTTTGTCATCAGTATATTTGAACTAGCAACATGAAAAGTTTTCTTTGCATTTTACTGTGTATTGCCTCTGGTACCTTGGCACAAAATCCTGAAATCAGTTCTGTCGTAAGGAGGATAGATATAAAACGCTTAGAGAACGTGAAGTCTATACTTCAGAAAGGAAATGTTGGATTAGGGATTGTTTCAAGATCTTTAATTATTGCCTCTCTCTCGAAGGCATTACGGGGTGAAGACAATGAGTCAGTTCGAGAAGATTTAATCCAAGCAATTATAACGTTGACAGTCGTCGATATCGGTGGTGGTGTTGTCTATTCTGGTTTTATCGAGCTCGCTGAGATCATCGCAACTGATAACGCTTTTAAAAGTACTCAACTAGCTATTACAAACTTTGGAAAAAGTTTAGTTGACTTGCCTTACGATTTAAACTCAATACGGAACGAAGACGTTACAGGACTCCTCAAGCTCGAGAAAGATAATCCTCTGTCAACTTTTGCAAGAGACGTTGACAATCTAGATCTGGACCATCCTGCCAAGGTTCACATCAAAAAGGCTCGAAAATGGGCAAAAGTAAAATTTGGTGTGCAAATAATAGCACCTCTCTTCGATTTGATAAGTATTTTTGTGAACGCAAGGGGATTAGAATTGGCAATCCGCTCCTGTGATACTGACTGCAACGAGGTTGCGATTGCATCGTCCGTTTTGGGTATTGCATCTGGAGTAGCTGGAGTTTTATCTGGTGTTGCGACCGTTATTGCGTCCGGGACAGCTGTAGCACCTGTCTTAGGAATATTTAGTGCAATACTAGGTCTGCTTTCAACCATCTTGGAACTTTCTCAATTTGAATTAAGGTCTATTTTTAGCCCAGAACAACGTGCTATTCTGAAAAGAGAAAAAAAGATGGAGAGACTTGATGTCTTGTCAAGAAGTCAACTCTACAGTTTGCACAAGATCCTGCACGCAAATGATGTGGAGAGATATGATCTATACATTGCCAATCAAGGTCATCTTCCTAAGTGGTTTGATGTCCCCCCAGCTTTCAACAACCTTCAATTTGGAAAGACGCCAAGCGCGAGGCCAAGAAAGAAAGCGCCTTTGGTGCAAAAGTGTGAAACTCCACACTTCGGAAATTCTACAGGTGGTTTTAACCTGCTAGTCTGTCCATACCTGGCCGAAGGAAGAGAGCTTCAGTCTAAATTTTATACAGGTGGAAAGCTAGGATACAGCTTCTATGGCTTTACATACAATGCTAAAAACTACTTACTGAGGACATCTGGAAACAAGCCGTCATTTACTTACCCACTGTACGTAGGATCCACAATTTTCATTCCAACCCATGAGATACAACTAGAACGTCTTACAGAATTGGGAGTTCAGGCAAATCTGCGGGGTCTAGACATTGATACAGGAATTAAAGGAAATGATGATGGTGCACATGATGACTTAGTGGCTATTGGTGATATGCCATCACTTGACGCGGATGCAACTGTGAAGATTCGAATGGGGAAAGGAAACGATGCCCTGAACATCGACGGTCGATTAGGAGCTTTTTCTAGAACCAATGTCCTCGATGCAGACTTAGGACCATATGGACATAACAGTTTAAGCTTCCAAGCAATCGGGTCGAATTCTCAAATCACAGGGGTGAAGTATGATGCCAGCACAGGTTTGGTTAAATTTAAATTCGGAGAAAATCAGCAACAAATTCTTGGCCACGTGCAACATGTGGAAAATCTTGTAGCCTCACCATTCAGAGATGATATCACACTGTATGCAAACAAAGCTGGCGAGAAAGGCATTGATTTTAGGGTGTTAAAAGTCAATGGGCTAGCTATGTACAGGGTAAAAGTCTCTGAACTTGCGATACAATCCCACACGAGGCACTTCCAAATCAATGACAATTCTCAGGGTGAGAATGGATGCAGTGGACATGTTCCTGTCTTAGCATTAACCAACTTTTTTAGCGATGCAAAGACCAATGACATTCTGTACAAAGATGGTAAAATACACATTTATGGGTATCGCAAGGAAAGAGGTAAGAGACAAGATGTTGACAACATTTCACAGGATTATGTAGTAAGGAAAAGCTCTATCCACAAACGACGAAAAGAATGTCCAGGAGAAAAAGGGGGAAACCCTTCGAATGGTTCAATTCAAAAAGAGCTACTAGCAACCATACAATTCAACACCAAATGTCCAGGTGCGTAAAGTTTACTTTGAATTTATTGCGTAAGCTCGTTGTTAGACAGAAAAAACAATTTATACCGCAAATGTTTTATGATCAAAATGACAACAACATTAGATACCAGCATTGTTCCATTTTTACATACACCTTACTGCCGTGCCAATGACACACTTTTGGCAGCATAGGCCTAGATCATAAGACCTATATAGCATGTGTCGAATTCAATTGTTACATTTGGCATATGTAAAGGCATTTGACTTAATTAAATATGACTATTGTATGGAACTGGATTTCAATGCTTAATTACGACAGATTTGGCCAAAATTAATCAAGGAATACTACTCGATGATAATATAGTTATAGAGTACAAGTTGGTATACCATAAGGTTCATGCCTTGACCCCATTCTTTCCTTGTCTATGTCAATGGTCCACCATGCAGTGTCAAAAGTTGAAATTTGTCAATGTATGCTGACGATATCGGCCTCTCCGATAAACGTAAGGCCCTAACTCGGCTTTATAAGGCTATGGACGACGATCTCATGAGCCTTGAATCCTGGTTAAAAGGAAATAAGATAGCTTTTTCCTTAAACTGTCAGGCTCATGACTGTTCTCAGAGTTAAACTCGCGCGTTTAAAAAATGTACTTGTGAGTATGCCTCCAGGTTTAAATTCCACAGTTAAACTCTCGAACGGCGCGCGCACTTAAACGCACGTTAACTCGCAGTGAGTACAAAGCCTAAGTGTTTCAAAAACTCGCACAATGCTCATTTGCTCCAACTCTAAACATAGAAATCTCATAAATTCCTATGAAAAACTTATTTTTTTTGAAGTAATGGATAAAGATTCAGTAATAGTTGAAAGAACAAAATACCTTGGAGTCCAAATTGATCAAATATGCTTCATTAAAAGTTTCGAGAAAGAGATATCGGATTTCTGAAATACAGTAAGGTCTTCATTCAAACTAATTGCTTAAATAACTTGTATAAAGGCATTTTGGAGCCATATTTCCACTATTGTTGCTCTGTCTGGGGATGCTGTAGTACAACAGAGAAAGACCGCTTGCAGATGCTCCAAAATCGGGCAGTAGCATTGATAATCGGCAGTAGTTTTACCACAGTAGCTGCGCCACTAATTGATATGTTAGGTTGGAAAACAATTGAGGAGCTGACCAGTTATGAGACAAGTAATGGTATTTAAGGCACTAAATGGTCTTCCTCCTCAGTATTTGACCGAACTTTTTTCGAGAAATTTGCAAGGATCTTTTCATTCCCACTGAAAAACTTCTCCTGATTTGAAGTTGGCATTATTCAAAACTATAAATGGCAAGGGATGCTTTTCTTTTAGAGGAGTAAAATATTGGAATAGCCTGTCAGCTGAGCCCAAACAAGCCAGAACGCTATATAGCTTTAAAGCATCTATATAAATACGTTTTTCTTCTTCTGTTTTCCTTTTGCATCATTTTTTATTGACGCTAACATCGTACATTAGGCTATTATCTTAGTTTTTATGCTACTTTTAATTTAATTTAGTGTTTAGTTTAAGTTCTATTTTAGCTGAAGGCCCCTTGTAAGTCAGTATTTGCTAAAAGGCTGCCTTCTTACTAGAAATTTAATTGAATAAATTGAATTGAAAGCATATGCAGTGGAACCTAATATGCACCAAAGCGCCAAGCATAGTTAATTTGACATATAATATGGTGTTTGGTACGAATCGATTTTCATTTCAATAACATTCTGAATATTATTCAAATGAGGTTCGACACGTGTGAAATATGACGTATGGCCTTGGCCTTAGGTCAAATTTGACACCACTCTATATTTTATCAGTGATATTGCATAAAGCTATGGTAAAGCGTGATATTACCGCAACTTAGAATGGAAATTGTGTGAATATTAGGTGTCAAGACATTTGTCTACAGCAGCGTTAAGAGTGTTGCTAAATGAAGAAAAAGATTGGAGAAGACAATAGAGCAAAGAGTAGAAGTTTGTAGCAATGTGGAATTTTGATTTTCTATAGAAGCGTGCTGCGCTGGCCACCTTGTTCGATGATATAATTCGTATTGAAAAGTTTTCGAAGTTGTTGGAAAGTTGTTCGATGGACTTTCCCGGATACTCCCGGATATTCATCGGGAACCATTGCTAAAGAGGACTTTTGTGGCGTGGTATTTGGGTCAAAAATGGGCCGTCGCAGTCCTACGGCCCGCTTTTCAGCAGTATTAGCTACTATCATGCATTCCAAAGGGCACCTAAATGCAATTAGAATTTCTTTGATTAAGGAACATAAATACACTCTGGAATGACACAAATTATTACGCTTATCTCTGCTTTAGGTGTTATTGAGGCAAGAACTGCATCTGGAGAATGTGTGATGAGGCAAAGAAGGCTGTTGGAGCTTGATACAAGATTCTTCTCGGGAGAAAGGCTCATTGTCGACTTCAACCAACGAAAGTATCAAGGAACTTCGTTGTCTGACTATGCTGTCCTCAAATGTCCTTCAAGTACTGTGAACCAAGAAACAACTATTGAACTACGTGACAACAACAACATCCCCCCTCATTATCTAGATCTTTCAAATTACCTTGTGATTGGAAGTGAAATGTTTCTGGATCCTTGCAACATTGATGGAGATGAAACAAACATGAAGCTAGAAAGGATTTCAGACGAAGGTCCTACATTTTTGCTACTTGTAGAGTCCAGCACAGAAGGCACGAAATTCAACAATGCAGGAGGTCGAATCGTATTAAAAGGGGTTGACAAGATAATCAATGAGTACGGACAAGTCATATTTGATTTGGCAAACTATAGGAATGACATTACTCACAATTTCTACGACATTTATTCATCTAAAACAGCTGAAGTCATAGTAAAAATTATGGGACGGCCGCATTCAGAGGAAGTCAAGAACAATATTCTCACTTGTATCCTAGACAAAGGGAGTGTTTCAAAGGAAGAATGTGAAGAGTTATTTAAGGGAAACAGCAATGGATAAGAAAGATCTGACATATATCCCTTGCAGATAGAGATAGAACTGCCTTCTGTTGTACGAGAAATGAATCGAGAATCTAGTAAAATCATCATCATTTCATAGTCTTAGGTTAATTTGTACATGTCGTTTGCAAAAACCTGTGCTATGTAGCGATTGTTTGGACTTACGGGTTCATATTAATTCATTTTTCGTTTGTTATTGAAGTTCATATCTTCATATTTTGTATCTTCTGTCTCCGTCTGTTGAGTTCAATCCGTTCAGTGGAGGAAAGTTCAGTAGATTATGCTGCGATCTCTTCTCTTTTTTGTTTGATCTCTGTCTTCTGATTAGATCTCCGATCTTACCTGATCTACACTACTTTTATTTATTTTTTCTGTTATTTTAGTTTTGCAATTACCATATTTACTTTTATTGATATATATATATATATATATATATATATATATATATATATATATATATATATATATATATATATATATATATATATATATATATATATATATATATATATATATATATATATATATGTATAGCACGAAAAAGCGGGAACATTGCTTTAGCATACTGAAAGCTTTTTTCGTCCGACACTCGTCAGAGTATGAAACGTCGGATAGCGACCGAAAGGTGAAACGAAATATATAGCCAGATGCGGGTACACGTGATATGATGAATAATGCGTCTATTTGGCTCTATGATTGACGCATTATTCATCATATCACGTGTACCCGCATCTGGCTATATATTTCGTTTCACCTTTCGGTCGCTATCCGACGTTTCATACTCTGACGAGTGTCGGACGAAAAAAGCTTTCAGTATGCTAAAGCAATGTTCCCGCTTTTTCGTGCTATAGTGAAGTTCTGTAGTACCAACAGACTTTTCATATATATGTATATATGAAAGTAGATATGCTAATTGCAAAACTAAAATAACAGAAAAAATAGCAAAAAAAGAAAAGCATCATAATCAATGTTTAAATGAAAGTAGAGAGGCTGCTTGTTTGACTTCAGATTCAAGGTTGTTACACTGATGAGCACCGCGATATGCAAATGATTTTGCCCATTGGCTGTATCTCGTTTGATAATTTTGGCTTAAGTTGGCCTTTGAATTAGGGCATCAGTGGGTGCATCATAGCTACTATGTATTGCTATTCTTGTAGCATGAATTTGTAACTTCTGCAGTGTATACAACCTGGTATCCCCACGATTCCACCACACACAGAGCTACCGTGGCTGAAATATGACTCAACAATACCTCTATAGCTATGGCTAAGAGTTTCTCGGGGTAGCAATTTCTTAGCATATTTCAAAAACCCTAAATCACGAGATACTTTAGCACACACAAATCTAACATGCTTATCCCAAACAAGATTCTGATCAAGTTGAACTCCCAAATATTTGGCTTTTCAACAATCTCAATTTGTGATTTATCAATAACAAAAGTAGGGGGCTGTACTTTCTTATCAGGGATCTTCTTAAGGTTTGGCCTAGGTCCTACCACCATTGCTTGAATCTTAGTCAAAGTTAGAGATAGCTTAATTCCTTGAATTCATTGCTTCAGGTTGTACAAGCCCCTATTAAGTTTTTCACTGAGATCAAGAATGTGATAAGATGGTGTCATCATCATAAATGGCAACCTGGCTGTTTTGCAAAAGAAATGGTAGATCATTAATGTAAATCAAGAACAGTAAAAGTCCAAGACAAGAGCCCTAAGGAACTCCACAATTGATATCATCAAGCCCCGAGGACACTCCATTCACTCTGCAAAACTGCACTCTGTTACATAATTAAGATGCAAAGCATGTATTCTTAAGGCCGATAACTCCATACTTCTCCAGTTTGTAAGTTGGATTTCATGGTCTATGGTATCGAATGCCTTTTTAAGTTCAATAAATATCGTTGCTGTATACTGACCCTTATTAATGTTAATATACCAGTCACTAGTACAATTAAGCAGGCAAAAAACAACAGAGTGCAAAGATCTAAACCCAGACTGCTTATAAAAAAAGTTTGTTTCTGTCAAAGTAGTCATAAAGCTGATTGTAAATTAACTTTTCGAAAACTCTTGAAATAAACGGCAGTATTAAAATCGGTCTATAATTAGATTGATCGTTAGCTTGGCCACTTTTTAAAATTGGGGCAACCCTAGCAATTTTCCAGCTGTGTGGGAATACACTAGTTGCAATCGAAAGGCTAAATATGTTAATAATTATAAGCAAACCAATGTTCAAAAATGGTTAGAAATACTATCAGCACCAGAGCCTTTAGATGTTTTTGAATGTACCAAACATTTCCTCTATCTGACACATGTTAATTGCTTTGAATTCAAAACGTAGATTTTGTGGGTTAATCGAGTAATCATTCTCCAGAAGTAGATAAGGTGTTTTAGGTATCTTGATACTAAGGGTATTGCCAATGCTATAGAAAACGTTCAATGGCTTGTTATATGTCCTAGTCTTTCATCATCTTGATCAGTGAATCACACAAACTATCAAGGACACAGAATGTGCTCATTTGAACAGTCAAAAATTTTACTGCAGTTTCTGAAGATGGTACATGGTACATGAGAAAACATGGGGCTTGTGTAGAGCAATTCAATAAATATACGCAGCAGCGATATACCGCCATCTTGAAAATCATATAATAATAATAATATACAATAAAGGCTTTTTTTAAAGTTGGCTGTTTTATCTAGCAATGGGCTAGTTATAGCTAACTATAAAATGTACATAGGCTTAATTAAAACATAAACTTATTACACTTAATTTAAGCATAAACATATTTTGCATAATCTACAGCTGCAATCAAAGATTCTAACTTATGTAATTGGTTGTTTGAAAAATTCTGGTGATTGGGACTCTTTGATTTCGATTTGCAGTGTCTGCTATAACTTTTTCTAAATAAACCTAATGGTGTCTAAGCCATACATAGCTGTCTTAGCATTAGGTAAGGCAAGGCTGCTGTTTTCACGAAAGGTATATGGTACATCTTTTGCCGCAAATACTTGTGTCATAAAAGCTGGGTTTGAGTTATTTACTTTTTGTAGACTTTTGTCAGGAGCAGCTGTAGATTTCTCTAGTGTACAAATACTGAGTAACTGTTGTTGAGTAATTCTTGGAAATTAGAAGTACCAGCCTTACTTTTGTCTTCTTCTTCTTCTAGTGTCATGGCATCAAATACCGTAGACGAATCATGACGGTGCTCTCTCTTTCCATTTTTTTTATCTCTTGCAACATTGCCTAGCTGTCTGCAATCTTCAACTCTCAATCTCTCCTTCATCCAATCTAGCATCTTTTATCTCTGTCTTCCTCTTGCTCTTTTCCCTGCAATTTCAGCCTCCAAGATACTCCTCTCTATGCCTCCTCCTCTCAACTCATGCCCAATAAATCTCCACTGTCTCCTCTTGATAGTTGTCAAAAGCCCTCTTCCTGCTCCCACCTTATCCAAAACTACTTCATTTGTCAGTTTCTCTGTCCATGATATCCTCATCATCTTTCTCCAGAACCACATTTCTGCTGCCTCAAGCTTTTTTCCATATTTTTGCTTAATGTCCATGACTCACATCCATACAATAGCATTGACCAAATTTAGCACTTCAATAAACGCGTCCTAAGTCGGAATCCTAAGTTCCTTGCACACAATACGTACACTTCTCACATCCATAAATGTTTGCTTTGCCTGACCAATTTTGCATTTAATATTCATATCAGATCTCCCATCCGATGTTATCCAACTGCCCAAGTATTTGAAATGATTCACTTGCTTTTGTACAAAGACAATTAACAAGGCTTTTGAAAGTTAGCTTTTTTTGTCACTCCAAGAAGCTTCTCTTCGTCACTTTCTTTTATCAAAGATCTAAAAATATTTATAGTTGCTTCAAGACCTTTATTTCCAAACACAAGTAGTTTGCGCTTATCTTTATTTGTTTTCATACAGTTTTTGCAAACCAATAAGTTAGCAGACAGGCATCTTTTTCTGGTGAGTTTAAGATAGGAACTAGTTCTGTACCACACATAAAGATATTAGTATGATCTGCTTAATTACAGATATCAGTATCTTTCACCAGGTAAAACAAGTAATTGACATAAATGTTGAATAAGAGTGACCCCAATACAAAACCCTTGGGGAACATCAAAGGAAATGTTTTTCAGAGTGCTGAATGGGCAGTTTATTTTCACCCGTTGCTGTCCCTCGGCCAAATCACTGAAAATTCGACGAATATGTGCATATTATGATTGAGCCTAAAGGACTAAATAAAAGAAAACATCGCTCGGGAACTCTGGTGGTCTCATGTGCAACAAGTGCTACCCCTTGTATCTGCTCCTTGTAGGATTGGTGTTAAACAATCAATGGCCATTCCTGGGAGCTTCCCCAGATGGTTAGATATCATGTTAATGCTGTTGGCAATGTGTTCTTGAGGTTAAGAGTCCATATATTTGCAGAGACATTCCATTACATGATAATGCTTGTAGGAGAGAATCTATGGCTGTTACTACACAGAAAACGTATGCAATGAAGAAGGACCATCAATGCTACTATCAAGTGGAATTTCAACTCATATTGCTTGGTACAAAGTACTCTCGGGTGTTTGGTACAATGGGAAGACGCTTATTAACTTTTCAGGCTTTTTCCCACCCCCCTATCTTATCAAAAGCCTATATGAATTATATGTCAAGACGTAATTTTTCATTTTGTAATTTCGAAAAAATTTCAGTAGTTTATAGGCTACTAGTAAGTGGGCACTTTCAGGTGAGAGGGAGCGGATAGCTCCCGCGCACCTAAACTGCCCTTTTACAAGGTAGTCTCTAAACTACTCTAGATATTTTGATTTAAAGAAATTTATTTTATAGTATATGGTGTTTTAATTAATTATTTTGTATACAATGGCTTAAAATATAAACGAGTTGTTCAAGGATATTAATTAGGAAGATAGTGATGATGTTATATATAATGTATTTCTACAAATTGATTATAGTTCATATTATATATCATTGAATAGTACTGTTAATATTTATCAATTTGAAGGTAGTGATAATGTTTATATAAATCATTTTAGATATCAAGTTAATCAATATCTAGGATACTACATGACAAATTGGAAGCAAGACCATCATGTAAATGCTATATGAGTTTAAATATAAAATTTAGTAATCCAATTAATGGTGACATAATACTTACTTCTTTTATTTCAGATATTGCTTCAATTACTGCATCTAGTTAATAATTTAGATCAATGGTATAGTGACTAAGTTGATATAATTTATAAAAGATTTCAAGAATATGAAGAACAAGGATTAGGATTTTTAATTGATAGAATAAATCTACAAAGATTAACTATAGATAAAACATTGCAAATTACAAGAAGTTCATATATTCCTCTATCAAAAGTAATTTGCATAAAACAAGCAATAATGAATGCTAAAAATAAAGATAATCGATAGTATAAATATACAATGTTTTCATGATGCTGAGAGGGAATCTCAGAATACAAACAATGGGCTAAATGAGTTAAATTTTGAAAATATATACTTTCCTATAATAATTGAAGATATTGATAAATCTGAATCTCAAAATCCATACTTTGTAAATGTATTTTGCTGTAATGGTACACAAGTATCTCCTTTTCGTATTTCAGGAAATGGTAACCAAGATAATGCAATTAATTCAAGATAAAAAGTATGATATAGGTCATTATAGCTGGATTAAAGACATAGCTTATTTTATACATAGACTAATGATAATGATAATACTAGAAAATACTGTTTCAGATGTCCACAGTGTGTAACTACTCAATATTAATTTGATAAACATGTATTATATTGTAATAGCAAAGTTATTATACCTAACAAAGGTACTTATTTAACTTTTAAAATTATCAAAAACAGCTAAAGTTCATTTTGTAATATATGCTGATTTTGAGTCATTTATTAAAACTATAGACGATATATCTAATCAATCATGTGATCAATCATATACTAGAAAATATCAACACCATCGACCATCTTCATTGTATTACTGTATAAAATATATAAAATTTGTTTATAAATATCCAGTTGCATATAGATCTCAATCTAATCAAGATGTAGATAAAATATTTTGTGATATGATTGAAAAAGAATGTTGTCATATTTTTCAAAGTTACGAAAATATACCTATTAATAGAGATACTATCGATCATGAAGAATGCAACAGTGCAGTGCGGCAGATTGTTATATATGTAAAAACCATTTAATAAAAGATTAATGACTATAGCTACTGAACTGACTCTTAGATTTGTGCTACAAAACAAAATTTAGACAATATACGGTGAAATACTGAAGAAGACAATATATTTTTAGAAAAACCATGTATAGCGTGGAAAAAGGTCTGATATGAAAGGTATGGACCACTGTCTTTTTGCAGGCAATTATTGTGACCAAGCTCATTCTAAATGTAATATATAAAAAAACGAAAATATTCCATAAGGGGTCTTTGATTTAGCACGTACGCACGAAGGGGGAGAGGGGGGGTCAAGCAAATGCGTACGAATGCGTACAAGGGGGGACGGGGGACACATGAAGTACGTACGCAAAGCAAAAAATTATCAGCTTTTTGCATACATTATTTCCATTTGCAAAGGTCCCTTCACAAACAATAAATTAATGAAGTACGTATTCAATTGAAAGTACTTCTAGTACAAGGGTGTCAAACATACGGCCCTCAGGCCGAATCCGACAATGTGGCCCCTAGGAATTTTGAATAAACTGAAACCTAGCGATATTTCTCCCATTGTAATAGCGGCATTTACTAGTGGCATTTACAAGGCTGAACACCTAGTTTTTCGCTTTTGCCTAGCGTGCCAGATAGGAAACATGCGATGAGTTATGTATATTTGAAATCCCCATATTACCTAGCCCTCTCGGGTTCCGTCAAGCTACCAGGCCATTGTGGCGCCATATTATACCCTATGTGGCCATTTGTTTCAACAGTATTATAGATTTTTCATGAAATACATTTGAAGTGATCATTTTAATTTCTCGTGAAAGCTTAAAAAGTCTTTCTCCGTGGTTTTAGACGCCTAGAAACATTCTGTTAGAGATGGGGGGGGGGGGGTGTCAAAAAATCAAGAGTATGTACGCAAAGGGGGGTGAGTATCAAGCGTACGTGTGCGTACGAGGAGGGCGAGGGTCAAATTTTAGCAAATTTAGAGCGCACGTACTAATTGAATGACGCCTAATTTACCTAGTTATGCTGTTTATTTATTAATCAATCAATTAGGTATTAGTATTGTAAAATGGATTGTATACCAAGCAACGAAGAAAAGTATATGTCATTCAGCAAAACAAGTAAATTAGATAACAAAAATGCTAGAAAAATAAGATTTGTTGATAGTATTCATGGCTTCTAGTTCATAGTTTTGAATCCATAGGTTACTAAAATTTTTCAAATATTATTATTTGATCAATCAGATTTTATGAAGCCATATATAGGTACATGATCAAAACTATTTACTCAAAAAGTGTAGGTTTTTAAGCTCCATCCAATAGCGCACGGATAAGTCCAAGTTGGTAGGGAAAAGAAGTAAAGCTGAACAAATTAATGAGTATGCCAGTAATAGTATTTTTGCAATAACCTGATGTTATGAAACTAGAAGGATCTTTATTGTCGATGAAAGCATCAACAAAAAACTTTTTCCATAGTGAAGTTAGTGTTATCTAATTGTGAACTGAGAAACTCAACAAAGAGAGGAATGCTTAATGCTCATTGTTAAAAATTCAAAAGGTATCATCAATATATCTATGGCAGGGCCCTTGTAGTTATTAAGAAATAAATTTTCATAATATCCTAAGAAAAGGTTAGCCAAAACAGGTGCAAGTCGAGACCCCATAGCAACTCCATCTATTTGGTCATACACTTTACCATGGAAAAGAAAATGAGCTCGAGCAGTGAAAATTTAGAAAAGTTTAATAAGATCAGCCTTGGAGAGCTTGGGCATAGCGTTTCCCTCTGTAATGAAAGAAATAGCAAGATCTATACAATCTTTAGGGCGTATATTAGTGAACTAACTCACTACGTTAAAGTAAACCTTATATTTATTAGAAATATCAATAGAGCGGAGTTTCGAGGACAAAAGAAAAAGATTTGGAAATAGTATATATGTTGGGTAGATGTGGTTGAAGAAGATTGCAAAGATATTTAGCCAATTGATAGTTGTAAATGCTAAGAGAGGAGTCAATAGGTATAAACGGTGGTACTACACTAGGAGACTTAATTTCATGTATTTTAGGCAGCTTTAAGGATTAGGAGATAAGGTAGTCTTAGAAATTGCAAAAAAGGCCTATGCATTGGGACAAAAAGTAAAGAGTGCATGATAGTTAACAAAAAGAAGGAAATTCCATCTTGTAGCATCTGTGTTCTTAACACAAAAAGTAAGCAAGTGCACTGGCTTACTTATTTGGGAAACTTTGTTACATCAGGCGGTAGGTGTGACAGGGAGATCAAACGAAGAATTGCAATGTCAAGAAAGACTTTTTCAAAACTAGGAAAAATCTTGTGCAATCGATAAATCACCTTATCAACAAAGCTAAGGGTACTGGAATGTTACGTGTTGCCGGCCGTAAAATATGGAAGTGAGACATGGACTGTTTCTAAAGAAATAGAAAGTTAGACTTTCTGAGAGAATGAAAGACTTTTTGAGGAGCGTAAGAGACTTTTGCCCTGAGAAACTGGATATTGACCTGCGAAAATGAGATAAACAGCTGAACATGTTTGAAAAAACAGAAGTGTAGTGGTGTTAAATTTCAAAGATCTGTTTTCAGAGTGTAGACAGAAAAGTTGAATATTCTAGAGTTAGGGTGGGATTCGTATTCGACCTGCGAAAATGAGATAAACAGCTAAACATGTTTGAAAAAACAGAAGTGTAGTGGTGTTAAATTTCAAATGGTAAAGGATTAAATTTTCCTGCGAATTGTGCAGTTCAATCAAAATTTTCACCTTTGGGGGTGTCACACCTCTCACATACCCTCTCCTGTTGCTGCCTTGCAAATTGTTGTCTTTTTCAATACGGTGCCTGCTTTCAAGTGAGGTTAATTGTCGTATCCGTGAAGGGCATTGATCTAAAAAGAAGACTGAATCGAGCTTCTATTGTTATTTATTGAATCTCGGGGATTTTTAAGCGCGCCATCTTACTTTGACCCAACAGCTTCTAACGCCCACCTCACACGACAGATTTTTGTCTTTCATGGACGAAGATTTTTGTTGTTGGTCTTTCAATGACAGACAAATCTGCTTTGTGCGGAACCTAAATACGAAGCTTTTTCCTTTCAAAGACGGCCGAGACTCAACATGTTTTATGTCAAAGACTGTTTTTGAAAGACCAAATCTTCGTCTTTGGGTACCGCACACGGCTGATTTTTGTCCTTGAAGGACTAAAAGCAAACATCTTCATCATCGAAACAAGCAATAAAAAGTGCGGTACTACTTACCAATTACTTATTTATCCTTATTTTTCCCTCGATCAACATTGAAGAAACTTCCGCCCATCCTATAACTAACGCTAACCCTAACCCTGACCCTTACCCTGCACAAAACCCTGACCCTAACCGAAAACATATGTAATTGGTAAGTAGTACCGCACTTTTTATCGTTTGTTTCGACTCTCTTGATCGTAAGGAGTAATTTCGTACAGAATTTAACGCGATTTGGCTGTTACCCTAAACATGTTTCGCGCATGTGAAGTACATTTTGCCATCTTGCTTCTAGAACATAGTAACCATAGCAACGTTTATTTAGAAACGAGACACACGTAACAAAATGAGCAAGAAGCGCTTATGCCTAGAGAAAGATGTACTTGTTTTCTCTTTTCAACTTTGGTATCGACTGCATTTTGTAGAATATTTTGCTGATCAGCTGCAGGTATGCACAAAGACATGGTTTTTACGATAAGTTTGCCTACTGTCTAATGAGAATCCAATTTCCACTACAAATTAAACAGCTGTATACACCATTTACTGCTGAACTGACTGATCATGCGAAGAGCTTAAGAACATACAACAAATGGAAGTGACAAACGTTGCCAAGGGGTACTAAAGGCCTTCTAGAACAACCTGCTTGCAGTTAAAGTTCCAGGTCTGTCCTATAATTCGAGTAATAGATACGCAAGAGTTTTCCATCTCATGAATATGGCAGAAGCACAGGGAGAGCCGCTGTCGCCACCTCATGTCAATGTAGACAACAGCAGTGTGTCTGGCAGATCTAATAAAAGTTTTAAGCACCTAGTGAGAGTGCTTGGCCCAGCATTACGAGCACATTTGGGTGTTACCAGGAAAGCGAAGGTGGGTGAATCCAAAAATACTAGGTTTGTAGCCGATAGTTAACCTACAGGCTCATGGAGCAGTAGCTCCTACAGAGCATAATTGAGTTCTACCGTCATAGTCTCGCTTTTATGTTTATTAAGATTTTGCTGAACCCTCACATGAAGGAGTTATTTGTTAATATATATCCAAATTCTATTTCTCGCTCATCTTTCTGGTAGTATTGGTGTAGTATCAAGGAGTATTGGTGAGAATAGGAATAAACCTATGCAATATTATTTTTTAGGACAAATCATCATCAAATCAGTCAGTGATAAACCAGGCTGGAAATGTTGCTGGGTATGCAAGTGTTGCATTTTGTAATTAATCCTTGGATGTTTCTTTTTTTCATTATGACGCATTATTTGAATCCAAATTCATAGGTTAAACCATTGATAAGAGGTTTGATTTTGTGCAACAGTACATGGCATTTTTTCATTGTTGAAAGGGTTGCAGAAACACCTGAAATTTTGTTACTAATGTTATACTCTTGTATTCAGTAAAAACATTTTCTGTAGTTTTGCCCTGATCTAGAACATAAATAGTAGTTATTCTGAAATCTTTAATTATGAATCTTCAAGCTTCAAGTTAGCTTGTCTTTGGGCTGAAACACACCCAGATAAGCCCAAATAACCAAACACCATCATTTTTTGGCTGAATCAGTTTAAAATGACTTGAAAAGTATCTGCTCCTCTCATGACAAACCAGAATATATTTCTCTTATAAACTTGATTGCTACATTACACATCATGACCCAATCTATGTCATGTCTCTTCTTGAGGGAAATCTGATTGTGCATACAATTACACTGTCTTGGTCAAATATGTGGTTTGTGTCACTTCCTTTCTTGCGATCTGGTTGGGATATATACCAAAACACATCTTTTAGTGCAAGAATGTGTTTAAGCATGTGCAATGGCTAATAAAATAGTAGGAAAGAGTTTACCTTGAAATGGCTTCCTCATTTGCCATTGCTCATTCTCTCATCATATTACAAGAGAAGGAAAGATGGCAGCTTTGAAGCAAAATATACCATACACCTTGAGGTACTGTTGTCCTTCTAGGATGGCAGCCATACTGTTTGGCATCTAGGATCCCTTTTGATATATCAATTTATTAGCAATACCATTTCTTTTGATGATGATATTATTGCTGTTTCCTTACAATCCAAGAATTGATTTGAATGCTAGATTTTGTGACTACCAGTGTTATAAGAAAATTGTGTTAGTTGAGGATTCGATTTCCTTTACCATTAGAGTTAGAACAGCATTTCATTTTTGCAGCTCATCTGAATTTGAGTTCCCACAACTTGAGGAAAAGATGGATATAGGTCATTTGAATGACTTAATGAAACGATTTGATCAGCACTATGATGAACAATTTGCATCAAATGAGGTAATGGTTTTGAAAATTAATTAATGCCAAAGTTTTAGAGCTAGTTTTCATCCATTTGATATAAAGATTATTACAACTTCTCAATGGTGCTATGGATTAGTTGACCTGACTAAGACACTAATGACCCAGGTTCAAGACAATGCTATAGTGAAGAAAACTTCCTACTGGATAATATCTAGTGGAATATCTGTTATGCAAGCAGAATTTTTTAAACATTTTACAGAAGCTAATCATCACAGATTTTTAGAGGACATCTATTTTCAGAGTATAGAAAGAAAAGTTGACTATTCTAGAGTTAGGGAGGGATTCTGGCAGTTTATATTACATAATTGCATTCTTGAAAGACTTAATGTAGAGTTTTTTGATCTGCAGTAGTCCACTGTTGTTTCTCCAGACTTTGGCACTTTATGTCTAATCTGTTTATTTTCCTTTACCTCTACATTTGTCACAATTTTGTGTTAACTTTATTGATCTTCTCTTTGCAGAGCCAACGCTATCCCTTAATTGCTATAGAATTTGTTAAATATTGTTAGTAGGAATGTTCCCCTTAGGTAACATACTTTCACCCCATTCAGACTTTTTTGTGAAAATATTATAATGCAGGTGTTATATCACCCACACATATCAGCCTAGGAGGACAATTGGGTGATAAACATTTTTGCATCATAGGCATCCCCCAGGAGTGCATCCCTAAGAAGCATATTGTGATAGCATGTCAACATTTTATAAAACATTTTTCTTGGCCAAACATAGTTATTTTGACATGCATGATTAGCACTTTACACCTACTGTACATCTAACTGTGATGGCTTTTGATCAGGAGCATATTGCACAGAAACAGGTGAATCAACTTCCTTTAAAGTCTTTGCTCAGGAAATCTTTGTGAGATTGGTACTGGTGAAAATATTGAGCTGAAACATCTAAATTTAGGAAAAGTGTGTGTTATATATATATACATATATATATATATATATATATATATATATATATATATATATATATATATATATATATATATATATATATATATATATATATATATATATATATATATATATATATATATATACAGCTTCTCCAACACCCTTTTCTCTTATGCTAAATGTAATTCCCCTTACATTCAATTTCAAGTGCTATCCATTGTAAGTCCAGTTTCATTGTGTAAAGTGCTCTATTGTCGTAAGTTAATTAGATATTGTTCCTTTGTTTTTATCGTTATATATGCGCTGTATGTACCACAAATGTTATAATTGATGAGGGCTTGTGCTGAAACGTTTTAAAAGTTGGAATTTTTTCTTGAGGGTCTATGTATTTCTTTAAAAATTTCTTTATGATTGGAGCTATTTGAATGTGTGTGTGTATATATATATATATATATATATATATATATATATATATATATATATATATATATATATATATATATATATATATATATATATATATATATATATATATATATATATATATATATATATATATATATATATATATATATATATATATATATATATATATATATATATATATATATATATATATATATATATATATATATATATATATATATATATATATATTTGGGCAATGGCATAATCTATGAGGTTATGAATGGGGCAGTGAAGCTTCCCTTCCCTCCATTAGCTTCCTGGTCATCCTTAGGCAAGATATAGTACCAGTTAGCCTCCCAAATCAGGGATACGATCCTCTATTGGTCAGCAAGATAGAGGTAGTTGATATTGGCGGAAGAGCTCTCTGTTAGTCAACGGTAATTTCAACAATCAGTGGTAGGCAGAAGATTTCACCTGAAACAATGGCTAGCACATCTGTCAATATTATGACATTGCTGGATACAGTAGTTCTTGGGGCCTACTGTGTCTATTAGCCCCAGAGGATAATCAACATGAGTATCAAAAGTAAACTTTTGTCAGATCTTGGCAAAAGGGGTGCTGCTCGAAATACTTGGAGCGGTAGTCTGGCCCGGTGGATGTCTTGTAATTCAGAGGGCAAGCGTGCACCGTCATCAAGTGACCTCTGGAAAATTGCAACCTGGAATGTCAGGAGTCTCTATCGAAAAGGAAAGCTTGGAAATGTTTGTAAGGAAATGCATAGAATGAAGATTGATATACTTGGAATATCAGAAACTTTTTGGAAAGGCAATGGGGAATTTATGTACGAGTTACCCAATGGGGAAAGGTTTAAGGTCATATATTCGGGTGGAGAGAAGCACAGAAAGGGAGTTGCTTTTATCATAGGGAAGAGAATTATCAATTCGGTGTTAAGTTATCAGGCAGTCTCCGAGAGGCACATGACGCTAAAAGTATCTGGCAGAGCACGAAATATACTAATACATCAAATTTACGCTCCAAATATGGATGATGATGATGAGGAAATAGAAAAATTATATAGAAGTATTGAGTTGGAAAGAAAACGACAGAAAGAATGGAAAGACATAGCGATAGTATTAGGAGATTTTAATGCAAAAGTAGGAAGCGAACGGTATGAAAATACAGTAGGGCCATATGGATTAGGAGAAGTTAACGAGAGGGGACAGAGATTAATTGAATTTTGTGAAAAAGAAAATCTTTTTATTTGCAACACATGGTTTGAGCAGAAATTAAAATCAAGAAGCACATGGAAGCATCCAAATGGGAAGGATGAGAATCAAATTGATTATATTCTAGTAGACAAAAGATATCGAAACTCTATTACTAATGCAAAGGCAAGGAAAGATGCAGATTATGGTTCAGATCATGATCCTGTTTGGATGACCATCAAATTTAAGTTTAAAAAGCAGAAAAGAAGACATGTTCGCTTGAGTTGGAATCTAGAAGCACTGAAAGATAAGGACTTACAAGATAAGTATACGGAAGAATTCAGTAAGGAATTAAATGAAAATAACAATAAACATGACTGGCACAAATTGAAGGCATGCTTTACAACAGTAGCAGCAAGGACTTGTGGAAAACGTAAAATGACTAAGAAGCAAAATTGGATGACTGAAGATATCTTGGAGGTAATGGAAGAGAAGCGCAATTTTAAGCATGATAGGTTGAGATATGCAGAATTAACAAAGGAGATAAGAAAAATGTGTCGTAAGGCTAAAGAAGAATATCACGAAAGTCTGTGCAAAGAAATAGAATTAGATAAGAAGCACAACCCAAGAGCGTATAATATGATAAAGAAGTTAACAAACAAAAGAATTAGTAGCAATAATAACATAAAAGATAAGGATGGAAACACACTTACTACAGAACAAGACATACTGCTACGATGGGCAGAGTATGTAGAGGACTTATATAATGATAAAGATAGACCTCTTAAGATAACACCTCAAGTTTCACAATATATGAAGGTCCATATTGACAGTGAAGAAGTAAAGAGCATTATAGCGTCATTACCTAAGAAAAAGGCTACAGGTGCAGATGCGATCCCAGCAGAGCTACTGCAGTACATGGGAAACGATGGTATTAATCTAATGACTAAAATAATTAACAATTGCTATAACACTGGTGAGCTGCCTGAAGATTTTTTATCAACAACATTTATAACAATACCAAATGTTTCTGGAACCCAAAACGGTAATGAACATCGAACCATTATTTTATTTTCGCATACGTCAAAGGAATTGTTACAAGTAATCAAATCAAGAATTACACCGTTGATTGAAAACAGATTGGGAGATAGTCAACTAGGTTTCAGAAAAGGTAGAGGTACTAGGGATGGCATTTGCCAGCTTAGATTCATGTCAGAGAGATTGATTGAAAAGAATAAGAAATTATTTGTATGTTACATCGACTATAAAAAAGCATTCGACAAGATAAAGCATGTTGCCCTCAGTAAAATGCTTGCAGAGTATAATGTTCCCAACGAAGAGATAAGATTGATTAGTAGCATATATGATTATCAAGAAGCACAAATTAGATTTAATACTTCATTGTCTAGAAAAGTGAAAATAAAGCAAGGTGTCAGACAAGGATGTATTTTATCACCAATCTTATTCAATATGTATAGTGAGGAGGCAGTAAATAAGGCTCTGGAAAATGACAAAGGCATAGTTATCAATGGAAAAGGTTTCACAAACATACGTTATGCAGATGATACTGTAATACTTGCTGATAGTGAACAAAATTTACAGAGAATGCTAAATAATATTGTTAGAGTATGCAAAGATTTTGGAATGGAACTGAATGATAAGAAGACAAAAGTTATGGTAATTGAAAAGAAATCACAGACCAGGATCAAAATTGTAGTTAACGACAAGCAGCTTGAACAAGTAAAAGATTACAGGTATTTAGGTACAAATATTTCAGATGATGGAAAGTGCATAAAGGAAGTAAAAACTAGGATAGCATTAGCAAAGACGGCGTTTTGGAAACATAAAGAATTATTGAAAAGCAATGTTAGCATGTCTCTAAAACAGAAGATGATACGAAGTTATATCTGGTCAGTGGTTACATACGGCAGTGAAGCTTGGACAATAAATAAGGAAATACGGAACAAGATTAATGCTTTTGAATGTTGGATATATCGTAGAGTTCTTAAGATTAGATGGACAGACAAGGTTAGTAATAAGGAGGTACTGCAAAGGATGGGGATAACCATGCATTTAATGAACTCTATTGCAAAGCGAAAAGCTGCATTCTTTGGACATATTTGTAGAGGCTCGAGTGGGAATGATGTAGTGACAATCTTAGAAGGAAGTGTAGAAGGCATAAGATCACGAGGTGCTCAGAGAAGAAAGTGGTCAGACGATGTGAAAGATTGGCTCAACATTACAGACTACGGTAGTTTGAAACGGACATCTGAAGATAGAACAGCTTGGAAAGTGTTGATTGACAACTTACGGTTGCCGTAATCGTCACCTTAAATGAATGAATGAATATACCTATATATCTATAAATAATTATGTATTTATTTTCATTGATTTTACATTTAGTGTTTTTTCTAGCGTTGAGTATGATCACTTTCTGTCATTGTATTATGATTGTCTGCTTTAGCAACAGTCTTTTTCTCTTTCCAGGGTCATGTTCTATCAAGAGAAGCAAGCAGGCCACAAGGAAGACAGAAACTAGCATTTGGGATGATGGATGTTGAACAATTTAAAGCTACTTTAGGAGAGCTATTAGGCATCCCATCTTGGGAAGTGAAGTTAATGTCTGCCCTAAATGAGCAAGCTGAATTGCTTTTCAGAAAGGTATGTCAGTTTCAGTTCATATATATATATATATATATATATATATATATATATATATATATATATATATATATATATATATATATATATATATATATATATATATATATATATATATATATATATATATTAATTTCTCTACATTGCATTTATAGATGTAACTACACAAACAAATAACTTAACTAGAATGATAGTAATATTATAGAAAAATTAATACAGTATACAAATGCAATGGAAATACATTGTATGTAGGGAACTTTTTTGAGGGAGGAGCTCTCTCAATAGGTAGACTAATCAAGGAGAGAATCCCTGTACTATTTTTGATGTATCTCTCATCCTTGGGATCTTCCTTTTGGTCACAGTACATTTATGAAAAGAAGAATAGTCAATATTTCTGATTTTTTCTGTGAGAATTGACCTAATTGTGTAACTTACAATGCTTATATGCTTTGTGAAAAGCTAAGATTCTACAGTACTGGCATAAACATAAAGTATTGTCCAGAAATGAAATAGCTCAATCACATTTGTTGCCATTTGACACAATGATTAGCCAATGATTGCTAGTCAGATCAACCAATCAGGCTGCAGGAAGATAATATCACAGCTCAACACCATAGTGTTTTAGTATTTGCTTTGCCAATACCGATTTCACAGCTGGAATGGGAAGATATGTCTATGAAATATATGAAATGCCATAAATACCTGCATTTATGCAGCCCTGCATATACAGGCCTTGTCATTTAGCGCGTGCGATCGCACGCGCACGCGCGAACAGATTTCCTGAGAGCTCATTGACACCCCCATTCCAATTTTTTCATTTTCAAACTTTTTTGGCTTTTATCTTTCCCCCGTGAGTTACATGATAACGTGCTGACCACAATTATCATCACTTATTTCTGACTTTCGAGTGCAGTGTTTAGCGTTTCATTAGAGCCATTTCGCAAAATTGTTTTATTGTCAATCAAACTAGCAATGACAGGTTAACAGGATGCTGATGATGATTCTATGGGCAGCACGGGCATTTTTGCAGTTGACGCCGATGGCGAAGATTTTGAGGACGATTCTTATGATGATTCAAGTGATAGTTCTGCTGATGATTTTGATCCCTTTGATTAGCCGAATGATGAAGAAGTGTTTTACGTTTAAAACCTAAACTAGTTTCTTTCTCTATAACACATTTTTTTCGATAAGTCTTACTTCTATTGTATGTTTTTCCTCTTTTGCATTAATTCTTGATCCCCTTTGTCCGTAAGTAGAGATTTTCTTACAAGTGCGATTGCACACGCAAATAAACTTGCGTGTGCTAATTACCGCACGCGCGGTATTTTCCTCCTGACAAGGCCTGCATATAGGCCATAACCCTAAGTTAAGTGATCCATAATGGGGAAAATATATTTTCAGGTTTTTCAATTTTATCAATTCTGCAATATTTGAACTGATCTTGCAAAACAGCTTGATGGAAAGAAATAACAGATTATGAACAAAAAGGGTGCCAAGATTCTTCATTGATAAGCCTGTACACAAACAACATGTTTGAGTTCATTCTTACTTTTAAAATCTATGAAATTCCCCGTCTTCTGACTATTTAAAGACGTCTTGCCATCCCTCCTTACTCAATGCTGTTCCCTTTCTGGCAATACAGGTCTGCATCACAATCATCTTTGTCTTCAAGATTTGTTGCAAAATAATGTCAAGTACTGAAACAGCACAGAGCTCTCAAGTTGCAAGATTTCCATCTTGTTCCAAAATTTTTAAGGCACATCTAACATCTTTAGGCTGGCTCACCATGCATTACCATTCTATTTCCTGAAGGTTGAGGCTTCAAAGAAGCATAGGGAGGTGTAATTCCCAAGAATCAAGGAAACGTTCTTAAAAGAGTACAGTGACTAGGAAAGAGTAAATGACGTTGTGAGAAGAAGAACCAAGCAGGGTCTCATGACATAGCTCCAAGCAAAATTTTGAGTACCACCCCCTTTACTTTGGTATTGAGTGCATCTTCCTAATATCATGCTTGGCACTTGCCACACAGGACTTTGGTACTTTTGTGAGTTGTAAGAGCTATTCTATACAACGGAGCGATATGAATAGAATATTTTTTGAAGAGAAATCCCTTAATTTGATTTAAGGGCAATCCTGAGGATTATCTTTCTGCAAAAGTAGGGGCAATTGCTTCCCCATACTACCTCTGGCTTTGTCATTGATCACATAGGGATGTATTATGAATGCATGAGATTTTTTCGTTTGCGTGTGAGAGTGAGAAATGACGCAGATACGTGAATGACAGCAATAGGTAATATTTGGTAATATTCTTCTATGTTTCAATAGTTGGTGAAAATAGCAAATGTTCTTGTATGAACTAGGCTTGACTTTTCCCTTAGAAATGATGCACTCCACACATAGGCCACACCCCCTATTTTAGAAACCAAAATTAGCGAAAGAGATGTGGCCTATATGGGGGCTTTTATGGTAAAAAGATTTTGTGCGATATGTCATGTATAATCTATACTAAGTGCAAAGAAGTGCTCTTTCATAAGTGCGATTTAGTTCTGAATTAGCAGCCCTGTCATTAAACATCCGTAATAGTGGACAATACTTTTAATTTTAAAGTAGTATAAGTGTTTATTAAAATTTCTGATTTGATGGGATCAATGTAATTCTTTACTCATTTTATGTAATTCTTTGCTCGTTTAAAGGTAGTCTCTTATGAATACTTTTGATGATGAAATAAAGAGAGCTGGTACCTTAGTAAAATTCAAAAAGTGGATCGCAAAGTGGGATGCCAAATTGTGTAATTGTTTAATTTGTAAATAAGGGTTTAATTGTATTATTATCTTATGTATTTTTGTGAAATAATTGGTTTTAATTAATTTGTACTATCTATATATTCTAACCAACTTTAGATATGATTATGAGTATGAGTATGATTATAATTATGATTATGATTATGATTATGATTATGAGTATGAGTATGAGTTTGAGTATAATTATGATTATGATTATGATTATGAAACAAGTGAACTGTCTGTGTATATTTGCCCCCCCCCCCCCCATGTTATCATCACAGCACTGTTGTATAGTAATTTGAGAATTGTTTAGTAAATCGCAAGCTGTACGTTATTAGATATGCAAGTAAAAAGGAAAATAAGGAAATGAAAAGGAGATAAAATATCTTCACTACAGATCGACAGAAATCATGAAGGCGTTATAAACTGGGACAATTTTTGTACATACATTATCATGCGCTTCCAAGAACAGGATCTTTCTAATTCTACACGAGAAATCCCATTCATAACGAAGCCAAGGGTTTTCAGGTTCCCAAATATAAAGGTATAGTATGCCTGTTCTCTTTATTGTTAACTGTAGAATACGATAGTGTCTTTAGTCTACATATTTCTGGTAGTTTGATTTGGCAACGAATGGTATTGTTCTTCCCTGTCTGTGCAAGATGCTTGATGGCAATTTATGGGGGCTGCTTATCTATAGTGTTCTCATTTGCTAATGCTTCTATATAGTGTTGTTACTAATATATCAAGATTGCATTATCGTGTGTCGTCCATTTTTTCTCTTGCTTTTGAATTTTGTATTGCACTTCCTTCATTTAGTACGCTTGCTACACGTGTGCTATCAGGCATGTTTATGAACTTATAGAACCTATGATTCTATAACACACAATGTAAAGACTTTCACTTGTATGCCTGACGCTGTATACATACGACCATTTTCCTAAAGAGACTTACTAAAGTTCATGATAGGCAGATGATGTGATTCAACCAGAGGTATAAACGAGATGCAACTTGAATCAATAGAGATTCTTTATGCAGTAACTATAGGATACTTGAAGAAAGATCGAATTTTGTTTTCGATGCTTCTCTTCACAAGAATCACATTGCAGACAAGTCTCGAATATGAGTAAAGAGAAGTCAAGTGTTCATGGAAGCTACGGATATTTTTTCTCCAATTCGCTAAGCATCATTAACCTTTAGCTCTCGGTAAAAAAGAGAATCTATTTATCGTTTGTGTTGTGTAAGCATATTGAGTGATTGTAATGCATACCTAGACTTTTTTATATGGCGTTATCAAAATATATATTAATTTTGAGTTTCGTAAACTTGCGTGTTTCCATTGTAGGAGACGATATCAAAAGTGATGATAGACTATAACCCTACACGATACGTAGCTATAAGCAAAGATGGACTAATTGGGGTTTGGAGTACTAGCTTTGAATTGACGAGAACCATAGACATTGGTACTAAGATTGAAGATGACATCATAAATTCGAGAAGGAGAACAAAATTATGGGTAACTGATGCCGTCTGTATGCTCAACGTTCACAAACTAGCCGTTGCGTCTACAAACAGAGATATTAGTTTCTTTGATATGTCTACGCCTACTTACAATGCGCTGTTTCACTTATGTGGTATGTATCAAAATCTTTGGACTAGTTGAAGTGTACATTTTGCTATGAAATGTAGGAATTGCAAAGATGCCTACTACTTTGTCCACTATAGCTCACAAGCCTATCATACATGTCTTTAGTGATGCTTTTTCGCCACCCTTTTTCATTTCTTATTCTGGGAGCATGATTTTGATGTTTTTGCAATGGTACCTCAAGGACATCTGTTGATAGACATGTATCAGTATAGGTACTAACCTAAATCATTGATACTAATCACTTTTTCATGCTTCGCTAATTTGAAGATGCTGTATAGTTGGAAGATCTTCTGAGCTTTTTCCTCATTTTTGTAGCACTGCCACAAGTGCCGATGTGTTTGGAGTACAATTATAACAAAAAGGTACGGTTTTTGGAACTTTTATCGTCAGGAATCCAGAAGCATTTCTTATCACTCGTATCCATAAATCACATGATAGCAATTTTCTAATATCATTTTAATGATTCCCACGTAAGCTAGAGAAAAGACGCCAACTTACTATGAACTATAATATTGATCCTTTTTGTTTGCCTATTATGAACTATGATATTGCTCCTAGTGAAATTGGTATTATGTGGTCTCATTTCTTACCAGCCTGCAAACTCTAAGCTACTTAGCCCCTTTTAGGCCTTTTTATCTTTTATACGTGTTATTTATCAATTTTATTTTTACGATTTTGAGTTACTAATTAAATGTTATGATTTGTATTTCCAAACTACCTATGAATCGACGCAGAACAACAATAATATCTTTTTTTTCTATTAGAACAAAGCTGGCAAAAGCATGTTGCTCTTTGGCACAGATAGAGGAGACATCAACATTTTGATTTTTCATACTCCAATCAAAGGCCTATTTGAGAAGCCATTCAAAAAGACTGACACTGTGTGGCGCATTTTTTTCAGTGTAAGTTGCCTGTACCTCATAGTGACGTCTATCGGTAGCAATGCTATATTCTTACTCAGATAGGGTAAGCTAAAACTTGTGTACATTGGTACCCTGATAGATTTCCCAAATTGACATGACTTGAGAGTTTTTATCACTTTCTGGTATACTTCATGGTGCATATCACTTTGTTCGTTTTTCCACGTTCTATCTACAGCATATATTTCATTGCATAGTTTATATGTGTAAACATATAATTGTAATTCATTTCATTTCGAGCTATCTGATTTAGCTTGCCTTTTGCGTAGGATTTTACAAATACATTTTTAATATTGTGTTTCGGCTTTCAACTTTTGATCTCAAGTTCTTTTCTTTAATTTTTCCCACCAGGATTTGTCTCAACATTCTGCCCTGGTATCTCACACAGTCTTACCACGTATTCATTCTGACTGGGTAAGACGTATGAGCTATTTGCCAGAGAACGAGATGCTGATTTCGTGTTCGAACAGTAGTAAGGAATCGCTTGTATTTAGAAGTTTGGATGAAAGAAAGAGAAAAACATATGTATTCAAAGTTACCAAGGTATATATTCACTTTTGTTTGTATAAAATGATGACATAGACTAGATCTTTACACTAGCAGCTGTGTTTAATGGCCTAGTTTGAAGAGGGAATTTGCATACATATTCATTATTTTCTGCAAGTATCCTTAGATACACAAACTGTTGGGAACAGAAGTAAACAATTGCAGAGTAATTTGCACAATCACCATTCGTAAGATATCGACCGTTTTATTCAAGCTGTTTACTGGTTAAGCTATAAAGTAAAAATATATATATATATATATATATATATATATATATATATATATATATATATATATATATATATATATATATATATATATATATATATATATATATATATATATATATATATATATATATATATATATATATATATATATATATATATGTATGTATGTATGTATGTATATATAAAAATATATGTATGTATATATGTATATGTATATGTAGATATATATGTGTGTATATGTGTATATAGATATATTCCTACTTTCATTTTTCTCCATTCACATATAATGTAGTGATCATAAAACCGAACAAACTTTTCTTAAACAGTGAGTGAGAAAAATTTCCCATCTACTTTACTTTTTGTGGGCCGGAAGGGCTGATTTCAGTCTGCAGAATGTGACGAAGCTCCTTAACCCTGATATTTCAGCACACAAAGCTACATAAAATGAGCTGAATCACTCGGAAATGGTATAATATTCTGTTTGAAGCAATAGTATGCCATAAATTTTCCAAATAACGGCAAAAAGTGTTCAGAATTTCTTTACTCGAACAAGTCAGTACTCTCTGGATGGCGCTTGGCTTGCACCGCTCATCATTAATCATACCATCATTGATAGAGAATTTTAAAGCAATAAGTATTCTTTGAGCCCCACAATTGTCAGAAGGAATTATACTGACATGTCCACAGAATGTGCTGTATGTTATACAAAATTTGTTCATTTTTGTGAATAAAAACAGTTGATTTCTATCCTATTTCTGAACTGATCTAAACGTAATTATCTGCAAGAAACTCTATAGAGCCTGTCATTGAAATTTACACTATCTGCTTTACTGTTTGATTTCCCTGTTCGTTGCACTCATTGCTATTCATATTCAGACTATTGTAGTAATATTTTGTATATCATCCAGCCGCATTTCTTTTGTCTTTTCATAGTTCTCGGCAATGATTTGTAGCCAAATATTAGAATGGAAACTGAGTGTTGAAGTCCATTTGCGCATTTACTTTCACTGTTGAAACTTTTTGAAGGATCTGATTATGCAAAAATCCAGCTGATATGAGACAACTTATGCATAAATTTAAGAGATATCCTTAGAGAGATAATGGTCTGGCAGTTGTGTTTCTTAGTAGCAGAATAGTCAGCTAATGCAAGTTTAATATATATCAATTTGGATCAGCAAGGGTGGCTTGAAGCAATGTTGTTGCTTGGTTGAGATTTAGTCACCCTTGAACTTTTATAAAGTTTGATTTATACTTCTTCCCATTTTGATTTACCTTTTGGTTTTGCCAATATTGATTGCATGTTATTCGCTGTGAACTGAATCTAAGCTTGATATTGTGTACTATTCTCAGTACTGACAGCTGACTTTGTTTTACCTTCTCATATTTGATACCCAGGATCCAGCGTCATTTGACATCATTCGATATCATTTTGTCTTTTTGCAGTTGACTTTCTTGTAATATTCTGTCATATTCGAAGAGAAAATTCTACAATCAACCATTTTTCAGTAGTTTCTCTTTTTCCCCTAGGGTATCGACTGTTTTGATTACTGCAAAGAGAAAAACATCATAGCCACTGGTGGCGTAGATCATGTTGTTAGATTATGGGATCCCTATGTAACTCTCAAACCGGTTGCGATTCTCAAAGGTCATCAAGCCTGTATAATTGATGTTGCTGTACATGAAGAACTTAATCAAGTCTTTAGCTATTCAAAAGATGGGGTATGGGTAACACTTTTATTTGCTCCGCCTTCTCTTTAGCTAAACCTCTAGTCATTGCTTCTGCAACCCGGAAGAAACCGTTGAATTGGTTCGTTTTTATGTTCAGTGTTGTTTTGTAATAGGTTCAGTGGTTTTTTCAAAATATGGAAGGTTATGTCTTCTTCCTATTAGCAGGGGATGGTTGGCTTACTTGAACCCTTTTCCCTCCAGCATCTCAGCAAGGTATTGGGTAGTGTATGAAATTAGAGAATTAGATATTGTAGACTTCGGACAAGCTGTAAATATAGGAATGTCTCTCTATAGAGTTTGATAATGTTCTTCATTTGTGGAAATTTTGTGGTGGAGGCCTTGGTATTGAACATTGGCCTGGTCACAAGCTCATTGTTTGATCGTTCTAGATTGAGGCTGAGCTACTAATAATGTCCTCCCTGCTTTTGATACCTTTAGAAAATATCACAGATGGAATGGAATGGATTTCAGGTTCAGTATAGCCAATGATCTAAGTTTAGCTTCGATGCACAGTATCGATTTCATGAAACAGAGTGTGCTCATTGGGCTAATTAGACCCAGGTTGCCTGAAGTTTTCTTTCTACTGTAGTTAGATTTTTCTACTGTAGTTAGATTCCATTGAATGATATATAAAAGAATCTGATAATTGTAGACTTCCGATTATGAGTATTTTCTTATTTATAGGTTTTAAAATCCTGGCACATTACAGACCATGTATGTATACAAAGCATTGCGATTCGTCTGCCATTCAATTCAAAATCATTAGATCATGGAGCATTTCCTTTCTTTTTACCACCAAAGTCATATGGTACATTGGTAATCTCAATTGGCGATTGTTTTGCTGAACTAAAACTTGGTGCATCGGCCTATATTAAAAGACAGAGCAATACACATTCAAGACCTTTGTGTTCTGCTCTCTATAACCCGGTTTATAAGCAGGTATACACCTCTTTTCACTGTTGCTAACTAACTTGCGTAAAATATTTCGATGACCTTTGTAGAATTGTTGACATTGTTAGGATTTTGCTTGGGACGAGGAGTTTACTAAGTAAAAGCGCCTACTGCTTGCTCATATCCACCCAGTTCTGTACTTTTATATAGCATTTGATCAGGTATCAAAACGATCGGACTTTTATCGGTGATCCTACTCAGCTTGATGGTACACTAGTTCACATAATTTTTAAAGATTATTTCACACATTAACCTTCATCAATACTCCAGCAACGCCAGCTGCTTGTCTCCCTATATCTCCGTGGCTTTGGGATGCTTCCAACAATGCATGAAAGTAGTTTTTTCTATTATGTGGTTCTCCTTGACGTGAAGTTTGACAAGACCATAGAGAAATTTCTAAAGTTAGACTCGAAATTAGCTAATTGATGGTTTTTTAACAATGGAACCGTTTTTATTTATATTTAAAGCTACATTAACTCACAAAGAAAGCTGTTTTTTTGTTGTCAGAAGGCATTATGCTCTTGTAAATTAATTCAACATATTAACTTTTGCTAGGAAGTAGCCAGACGATCTGGTTTGTCTTTATCTGGGTATGTCTTACTGTTAATGATTGATATATGGAGATTATACTTTTTGTGCTAATAGGCTCTATATATCTCAGATACATTACGTGGAGGTTGATATACTGTCTTATCTTATTTTGTTAGGTCATAACTGGCTCTGAAGATTCAGAAGTAGTTGTTTGGGACATTGAATCTGGAAAACGGATGCTTCATTTGAAGGATGTACACGACGGTGAAGAACTGTCCTGCATGGCGTTAGATGGACTTGGAGAGCGCTTAATAACTGGTGCTAGAGATGGAACAACTAATGTAAGGCATTGTGTTGACATTTTTTGAGCACTTTTGCGAGCAATTTACCTATGGAGATGCTAATGAATTGAGATTTAGAATTTTTGATGTTATTTTCCCTGAAGTGGTACTTGTTACTGGCTTGGGGAGTGTCTAAATATGCTAGAAATAAAAGGTTGAATTTTCACCCTGAATGTGAGAAACATCAATATGCGATGTTCAAAAGTATAGAAACATGAGAGAAAAGCGAAGATATTTCAGGCATTATGAGGGAAATGGACAGCAGAATTCTGTTATATTAGTTTGCACTGAATGCTTCCAATTGCACCTTTTTTCGTATACAGATCTGATTCACCGTATTTATTAGATCTCTATACAGATAGCGATGGTGAATTTAAGAGCATTTCTCTAAGCATTAGACTTGATATTTCTCTGCTATATTACATTAGTAAGCTGTAATTAAGGATTTCTTTATGTGATCTATATCTATACTGCAAAAAGTGATTCATTGATAGATGTGTTTGGTTGTCACTAATTCTCGTGTAAATATAATTCAAATGTATCGAATCATTATCATATTTATAGATATGGAATCTAACAACTGGATTATTAGAAAAGAGACTAGAGCCGTACGAAGAAGCAGAGATAACAGGAATTATTGCCTTTCCAGAGAGAGAACAAATTTTAACTGTAGGATGGAGCAGAAAGCCGTTGATTTATAGTGATTCGCTTGAGGTATTAGAGAATAAAAATTCGTGAATAATCTTTTGATACTACAGAACTTCACTATAGCACGAAAAAGTGGGAACATTCTTTAAGCATACTGAAAGGCTTTTTTCGTCCGACTGAAGCTTTCAGTATGCTTAAAGAATGTTCCCGCTTTTTCGTGCTATAGTGAAAAATGATAACTGTTCGTAACGTTCTACATTAATATTGACGACGTATGGAAAAGTTGCACAAAAGCCTTCAAAACATTTCCCATCTTGCTAGTTTCCTAATATTGATAGTTGCTTTCTGTCATATAAGGTACCAGAAGTGACTATTGCATTTTGAGCTACAATTTTGCCATGATGGAGTATGATAACCTTTTTGGTATGTTAACAATGAAGATTGCAAAGATGGATAACTTAGACATTTGCATGCAAGCTGCTGCAATACGTAGTAGAGGTATGATATCACAGAGTAAGAACGATTTTGGTCATCCCATGTCGATTGTATAAAGAACATATAGGAACGTGTGTTGTGATGCTTCCTATAAGCTGCTTGTTCGTTCAGTGACATCCTTCGTTGATCCATGTTGTAGGCGAGTATCAGATTTAACGTGCAGAGAACACGGAGGCAGAGAGAGGAGACGGTGATGTTGACTGTACTCTGACTCTACTCTGACTGACTATACATTACAGATAACATGAATATATACATAAACATTGAACAACCCGAAATAAACATGAAGTACGTACAGGAAGGGTTAGGTGCTTGTTAGTGGATTGTTGAATAGGCCCATGGTGTGATGATTGCGTAGAGAACAACAAAATAGGAATGACCAGATGTGTGATGACAGAAGTGACGCACGGTGATGTCCCAGGTGTGTGATGTTGTGAATGTGAATGAATGAAAAGAAGGAAAAAATGCAATTGGATAAGAAATGGCCTAAGTTACAATGTTTACGCTTCACTACAAACATACATGCATGATAGTGATAGCTGTTTAGCAAAACTACTATCATGCAGCAAGAGTGAACATAGTACTTTCAAATACTGCATAGTTTCAAGGAAATCTGAACTTTTCATGTGAGATTTTGTGCTTCTCAGTCATCAATATAATGATTCTCTCCCAGGGTGGTACTTCAACAGCAGATGCCAACTGGTGCGGACAAGAATCTCATGCTGTGAGTAATATCACATCTCATATCACTACCTCACACCTCTATCGATAAATGTTATTTGAGATCCTTATATCTTTCATCAATTTTATATTCAAATAGTACACTGGTACATCCATAGTCATATGACATTGAAGTAATGCTGAAGGCACTCTGCCAAAGATTTCTGAGTAGCTTGTAGTCATGCATCTAATGTCCGTAGCCACAAATATGATATACAGTGGTCCCAGCCACTAACATGGTAGCTTTAGAATATGTTAGCTTTGATAGCATTGTATGAACTGTGATGTTGCCACAGAACTAGTAGGAATACTACTAATATAGCCACACGACCCACTGAAGCTAGAAAGCCATTTAAATAACTATTTAAATGTCTAAGGCTGGGAAGGACTTCTCAAAGTACAATGTAGACAACACATGGTCCTTTATGAATGATATTCTATAGGAGGCTTTGAACAAGTTTGCACCAATGATTAAAAAAGAGGTAAATGAAAACCTGCACCCTGGCATTCTGCCGACAGGAAAAAGTAAATGAATCACTAGGATAAACTTTTGTGTAAGTGGAGGAAAGACAAAAGCAATATAACTAAAGATACGTATGGAACCAAGAGGAATCTAGTGCATTCACTTATTGTAAATACGAAATCAAACCACACTACACGTCTATTGGAACAATATTAAAATGATGCTACTTTGTTTTGGAAAGCATTAAAACGAGTATACCTATCCAAAAACAAAAATTTTCATGTGGAAATCCCCATAATGCTGTGCAGGGGCTAAATAAATTATTTAGTTGTGCCGTTAAGACAATACACAAATCAGAACCTTCCCATGCATAGACGTTGCATAGAGAAGTCATAGTATGTTGAAACACAGAACTAAAGTGCGTTTTCGCTTTGAGTACATTCCAACAGTCGAAGTAAGTAAGAGGTCGTTTAAACTCCACCTGTGTGGAAGAGGTTGTTTGTGGCAAACTCCACCAATCCCTCATACAACCTAAGGAGCACGGACACCGATCTTACGCTGCCAAAGAGAAACACCTCGACTGGCCAGAAAAGCTTTTCGTATAGGGGTGCTAAACTTTGGAATGGCCTCCCAGATCCATCAAAGCGAGCCTCTAGCCTGATCTCCTTCAAGAGCTTGTTGTAATCACTTTATACTATTGAGATTTCAGTCATCTCCTTTATTTTATTCTATTTTTTCCTCTAACTAGTATTTTTAATTTTTCAAATAGAACATTATATGTACTTATTGTAATTAAGAAAGTTATGTTGGATTTTACTTATTGTAATTAAGTTATGTAGGATTTTATTCCTATTTTGTAGTATATTTAGATGGAGGGCCCCTTGAAAAGCAGCTACGGCTGAAGGGTTACCCTCCCTAAACATTTATAATAATAATAATAATAAAGCAACTAAAACCCAGTAAAGCAACGGGCCCAGATGACTTTCCACCCAATAGGATCAGAGAATGTACTGATTGTCTTGCTATACCTCTATCGCACACGGTCTCTCTCTACTAGAAGTTTTTCAAATAAATGGAAAATCGCGAAAGTCGTACCTTTTTATAGAGGTGGCAAGAGCGATACGTTTGAAACTACAGACCGATATCGGTACTGCCAGTCATGGCTTAAGTTACAGAGGGGATAGTGCGCAAAAGTCTTTTCGATCATTTGAATAAGCAGAATTTGCTCACATAACTGCAAGTTGGATTTCGTCAAAACAGATCCATTGAACTTGCTGCTACTCATTTTCCTGGTGATATTTGGAAATAGACAGATAATAATAAGAATCTTGTTGGCTGTGTATTCATTGACTTCAGTAAGGCATTCGATACCCTTTTTCGCACCAAGCTTTTTGCGAAAGTGCCATGGTATGGCATAAATGACATTGAGTAGAAGGTTGAAAGTTATTTGTTCAGTAGACAGCAAGTTATTTTTGTACAACAACCATACATCAGTTTCCAGTTCTGTTGTATGTGGAGTTCCCCAGGGCTCGATTCCTGACCCTCTCTTGTTCCTGTTGTTCTCAAACGATATAGTTGATAATGTTAACTGCTTCAGCATCATAATGTACGCAGTTAATACTGTCTTGTATAAACAAAGAAGAGGTCTTAAATGTGACCGAGGCAGCTGCTATAGGGTGAAGCTGCTAAAACGATATACTACTAGACAAAGATATTGCCAGTTGGGACATTTTGCTGTCTGGTCAATCTTACAAACACTGAAACTCAGAAGAAGAGGCTTCAGTCATTGGACATTAGTTCAGGAAAAGGTGTAAATAGAAATGCTCTTGTCATCACAGTTCAAGATTACAGAAAATGGCATGCCTGTAAATTTATCAGAAAATGCCTGGATGGTACATCCTGTAAAAAGTTTTATGGCTATTTCACAGAAATCGAACACCCAACACAATGGAACACGTGTTTCCTGAAGATTTCACTACTGAGAACTGAATTTGCAAAGAAATCAGCACTGTTTATGGCCAACAAATTTGCAATGACCTGTCTATGGAGACAAGAAAGGAGCCAGATTGTAGTCTTTTGAACAATCTGTTTTTAATATGAACATTTACTCTGACTTTATGTTCACGTTTCTTTTTACTTTGTAATTTTATTATTTTTAATTTTATCATTTCTATCTATATCAGTATTAGAAGCACATAACCCATACTGATATCAGTATATTAATGCTGACGTGGTTATCCTGTGGTGCTGTTGGAAGTATTCTCATATTATTATCATAATTATTATTATTTTCATTATTCAAAATTTTTTATTAGGACATGATTACTGTAATTCTGTGAGTTTTTTCTTCATGGTTGATCGTCGTGGCTATCATCTTAAAGTTCATACTATAACTACGCTTTCCAACTGATGTCTCAATTTTCTCTGGTAATTTTCTCTGAAGTCAATACTATACAAACTGCCAGCTAGCAAGTAAGAAACTTTCTGCCTCATATCATGCAGTTTTTGATTTGACATTTGTGGAGTCTGTATCTATTATTTCTAGCACCTTTACCTCGTAGTTGTTAAGTCTCATTCTCATATTTTCAGGATGATATTTTATCTGCTTCATATTACCCACCCAATTTGATTGCAACGAGTAGCTTTGATGGCGGGCTCTTCATATGGAGTTTGGAAAGAGAAAAGATCTTTCGAAAGCTGAAATCAGGGAAACAACCTTTGCTGTAAGCTTGCTAATTACAAAAAACCGCATTTGATTCTTCAACTTCTGTATAATCCTTTAACTTTGAAATACACTCTGTGTATGGTTTTCAATAAATGATCAAGTACAGCAACTTTTAGAGTAGATTTGAAAAGAATTTAGTGTCAAATGCAAATATTTTCTGAAGATGCAATTAAGTTAATCTTTTTTCCCCTCTTTTACTTTAGAAAACAGAAAATTGTAGAACTTGGTTTGGTTCACAAGTGAGTTGATTTGTTTTCCCACTGTAATTTCTTGCCTTAAATTGTTCCTTTTTATCTTTTTTATATCTAGTGGGCATGTTGCTTATCATAGTGTGTTTGTTTGGCGTTTTGCCACAATCACATAATCAGATAGCATCATTTATGTAGCAAAAAACTTTGTATCATTATCGTACATTGAGAGACATCGAACAGCTTATTTTAATTAGATAGGAATGGAAGCGGACGAAGCATTACTGGCAGGGGGATGTTAGTTAGTTTTCCGAAGGCTTTCGATGTTACTATATTTTCTGAAGAAATCAATGTGGTTAACCGACCATTTCTTCAATCGAACTCAGTTTGTTCAATACAATGGATACTCCTCAGTAGCTGTGCTTATAAGCTGTGCCTCAGAGCTCATTTATTGGACCTCTTATATTTATGGTCCAATTCAGTGGTGCACATAGAATCCTGAGGAAGCCAATCGTCATAGCATATGTCGCTGATACAGTCATATACATGTCTTTTAGCCTTCTAAATGAAACTGAAACGAAATTGAGAGAAGACATGGGTAATCTTAGATCCTGGTCTGACAGCATTGAATATGTAATTAAACTGAAGAAGGGAAAGACAGACAATGGGTTTTTAGAACAACAAGGATATTTAGCGAACTTGATATGAAAATAGTGGATATTAGTTTGAATGTTGTACGAATATGTGGAACTTTTAGCAACAATTACCTCTGGTCACATAGATCAAGTACTGGAACTCAAAGATCACATTTAAAAACTTGCAAACAAGCTGTTCGTCGACCATACCTATTGAGAAAACTCGGATGCTTTATTTACCCTGCAACAGCAAAAGTAATTTACAGATCAATTGTAATTTCATATTTATGCGTAATTGGAAATGATCTTTCTTGCTCTGTCTCACTCTTACAAGACCAGATTTGACAGTACCTAGCGCAGAGCCACACGTGTTATCAAGTTAAGAAACCAGCTGGTTGACCTACACATACCTTACATTGGTGCACTAGTTGAGAAAAGAGCCTGTACTTTAGTTTCTGATAATTTTATGCCAAATTTCTATGGAAAGGTGGAAGACTGTTGAGAATACATATGGAAAACGATATAGGGAGTTTGGAAATATCAGTAAAGTTAGTATGAATGAAAGTGGAATAGGATTATTTTTTGCTTTGCTGCAAAAGAATCTTATAACTGGCCCCTACAGCCAAGGAAACTTGAATATTTTAATATTTTCTTCTCTTTCAGCACTTTTTAGACATCAATTTTAATACTATTTAGTATTGTAAGCTCTTTTTTCATTTATTTTTTCTTCTCTTCATATATATACTCTTCAAGTCTTTAACTAGCAGCTTTAGCTTTTATTTTTGCACAGTTTGACGTTGGTAATAACAGTATTGTAAATATTGAGATTAGTCTATTGAAATTAATATAAATCATTATCATCATTGTGTATTTCATGGTGTGAACTTCAGAATAGTTGAGTTCAACTGTTTAATTACTATGTAGAATGATTTGATTTCATGTCAAGGTAAAAATATCGTTTTCTGCTTGAACGTAGCACTGTCATTGTGTCAGAGGTTTTACACATTTGACAAGGATGGGCTTTTTTGTCGTTATCAAGTTAGTATTTCTTTGATGTTATATTGAGGACCTAAAATCACATTTCAACTGGAAATTTCCTCCTCTTTTTAGTGACACAGATCAGTATTATCCCATTCAGAATGTCCTCTTTTTAACAAATCGATCATATCAAGAGAGTGCCGTTCTGGTTAGCACTGAAGGAGGAAAAATAGAATTTTGGCCTGTTTTTGGTGTGACCAAACCATCAGGTAAAAACATAGGCCTCTTTTTAGTTATTAGTAGTAGAATACTTCAAGCATCGCTTATATTTAAGATGTTTTATAGTTCCTGCTTGATGATGATTCCAGTTTACAACCTGAAGCCTCTCCAATAAGTAAAAATGCATGAATTTTTGTTATCTCATGTGAACTGCATTCTTGAAAAATAAACCGTTGGATCAAAGAGGCTTGTTTTGTATGATGCCTGTCATCAAATCTGCCACCCTTTACTGTTCCGTGAACTATGCTGAAATAGTATCCTAGCATGTTTTGTTTCATTTTGAGCAATTTACCATCCTTATTAATTACCAACTTCTTATCACAGCCTCATTCCACGGCGCAAGTACACCAGATGCTACAATTTTATCAATTCACACTGACAAGCTGAACCATTACCTTATCAGTGGTGACTCAAAGGGTGTTATTGTTGTTTGGGATATCAAAATGTATTGCAACGTAAAAACTTTTCGTGAAGTTGTTGATGAGGTGTGTGTTTTCTGTGTGTTTCTTTTTTTCCCTAAGCTATTGAATGCTGAAATGTATAGTCTTCTCTGCTCAGATTCCCAGGACAAAATTGAGCTTCTTGCGTGGTTTGCACCTTTTGGGTATATCTATTCTCCGTAGGTGCTCAACCGCCGAAGCGGTAGTCTTATACCAACAACAAATACACAATCACCAGTGAAGTTTGCCAGTTGGCGTGCCCACTTTGGAAGTGTAATAAGTGTTCAGTTTGTGGCTCACGACTGTGGTTCCTTTGTTGTTTCTGGATCTACAGATGGGTCTGTGAAATTATGGACATTGAATGGTACCCTAGTTGGCATGTTTTCACAGGTACGTAGCACTTTTTCTATTTCTTTATAGTGATTTGATCAAACTTGATGTAGATAGAGATTATAGAATGAATTACAGAGTGCATGAATATTAATTTTGATATATCCTACCAAACTTTAACTAAGAAACAGGCCAGATATAGCAGATCGAAGACTAGCATTCTCCTGGAATGAACTTTCCTATTTAATTTTGAACCACTGGCAAATTTAATGGACAATTTCGCTTCTCATCTTTTATAATCTTTCTAACAAGAAGAAAGAAGTTATTATATATGCATACTTCGATGTTTGTTCATTTGGCTATGCTTCAGTACAATGTGCAGAACAATTCTGTGATCGTTCATCGGATACTGCTCCTTCTCGAAGATATAATTTTCTGTCATATATTTCTTTGCCGTTGTAGTTAAGTACCGTGAGACTGCTTCTCTGCTCTGCAGATCAGTGTTTATTTCCTCTTCTTTTCTCTTGTGGATTGACTTTATCGTCTTTTTCAATTGCATTGTTTTCAAGTAGTCAAATCAATTTTTAGACTTTGTTTTCGTGTGGGTGACATCTATTCAGATTTTAATTACATGTTATTATATATTGACATCATAGCTGAATGAGTATTTCTCAGTTTATATTTGATTTTTGGTTGTTCACAAATACTCGTCTTTTTCCTTTAAAATGACTAGTTCTTGCTTTCTAGAAAACGAATTGGGACATATACGACGAATCAACATACCAGTGAGTAGTGGGATAATCTTTTTGGAGGATTCTATGATAAATGTTTTTAAGGAAAAATACATTTGTCTATTTTAGTATCTTAAAAGGGAGAATTTATATGAAAGATATTAGTTAAAGAGAATGTCTGAAGAGAAATATTGTTTAAAAATGTCTGAAGAGCTTACAATTACTATATAGGTGAGAAAAAAAGTCAGTAGGAATACTGCAGCTTTATGTACCCATTTCTTAGTTGGTTCAAACTACTCTTCAAATTTGCCTTCCTTTGCCGTTATCGATGACTGAACAATATGAGTTTATGAGAGGGGTCCTTTCTTTGATGCTCATGGACCGCATACCGGAGCTATTATTTCTGATGATTTTAATGTTATCGGCCGTACCTATAATGAGCTATCCACTGATATCTTAGTTTGAAGAATACAAGTCAATGCAGTTGAAGAAGTGGACTGAAAATGTGTTTTTTAGGAATAGAATGTAAACATTTCATTCGAGTTAGGTACAATAGTAGTGGAAGATTGGATGAGTCTGAAGATCGGAGAAAGTTGATAATGTAGAAAGTAACTTGGGAAGCAGAGAAAAACCTATAGCCGATTCATTTGGAAAGCTCAATGATTCATTTTTCAGTAGTCGAATGGATAAACAAAGCTTAGCTGAGTTTCTTATATCCCTCCTGTCTTAAGTGTCTAAATCTAAAGACAACAACTAGATGTTTTGTGCTGTTTTGCATCAGCCTGTTTCAGTTGATTCATTGTTTCGCAATGCCGATTCTTGTGAACTGAGACCTTAATAGTTTACTTTCCAAACTTCACTCTCTTGTGCAGAACTTTGCTCTATAAGTATAAGAACACAAGAATTATAAGAACTTGACTAGTATTGATTTGAGGATCGAAAACTGCGTTTATTCTTTAGCTCACCGTCAAAGAAGAAAAGACGGTCAAAAGCGAAAAACGATTTGTTGCGAAGATCAGGTATGTGATTTGGATTTCTTTGTTATAGAAACCCTTTAATGCAGAATTGCAATTAGTTTTTAGCTCTTTCCATTCAACATTTTCATTTAACATAGTATGATTTATTTAAATACAGAACATTTCAATTTTACAATTCTTAGTCTTTCAAACTGTCGCCCAAAATGCACTGTGAACATTCGTGTGAGTCCTTGTAATAGGAAGAAAATGAAAACAATCTATTTGATGCAGGAGATAGTTTTCTCGTTGGTAATTAGGCGATGAGTTTCATCGTTTAACTTGCAGTTGTGAGCTTAGTATGACCTTGCTTTCATTAATCACAAATGAGATTATCCCAGCAAAACCTGCATTGGTAGATTTTAGCTTTTTGCTTCTTAGCAATGAAACATGTGACAAATTTATGATATTATTTCTGACAATATGTTTACTCCTATGCTACTTTTTATTAGCAGATGTAAGCTGCAGAGAAATTATTGAATGATGTTGTTTCCTAAATTGTAATAGTATATTATTTCAATAATAGCTGATCAATATATGAATGAAAGAAGGAAAGAAGCAATGGACTCAAAACTATTTGACGGATCGGGAAACTGGATGACAGTGAATGAGGAGAAGAGGTACGTATTAGAAACCTATCTTCGGGAAATGTGAAGTTTGTATTTATCATTACAGATTATATTTATCTTTGTTGATACCAGTTTGTATACAGCTGAACGAACTGAGCACCACATTTATCAAAAGATATTTTTGCTACAGTAGTTAGATGACCATTAATGGTTTATCTCAACAGAGCTTTTAGGGCATCTTTTCTGGGAATCCAGTTTTTAGCCTGTATGTTATTTCTTGACGACGGGGAAGTCAAGAAATGAATTTTTGTTACCGTTTTGATCTCATACCGAGATATGTCTTGGATTAACTAAACTCCTCCTTGATCGCATAGTACTGTTGCATCTGTGTTGTATTTTTACTATTTGCTGCAATTGTAGTTTTAGGCATAAGGTTATTTTTAGCTTATGTGCTTCCGATGAAATGCTTGGTTGAAGGAAGCTCCTTTCTAACCGATTCGAAAAAAACATAACAGTTAATTCTAATGCTTTGATTCATTCGTTTCAGTTTTGTTCCTTTTATAGTAGTAAAACCAGGACACATAGTAGATTTTTTCACTGCGTCACGCACGATATTTGCTTTTCTCCGTTTATAATCTGCTACGAGCAGTCACTTTACCAATGGCAATTTTTTTTACTTGCAAGAGGTGCATGTGCAAAATTAAACATGTTTAATGTTTTTGTTTGATGTTTTTTCCTTGATCGCATGAGACCAAACCCACGAACCTTCTGCTTACTGAACTATGTGAAAAAGCATGGATCTTTTACCAAGTAAAGGCAATCGAAACGCAGAAAGAATACAGCTTCTTTTTTGCTTGATAATAGCCATTGGAGCAGCTCAGCATGGCCGACATTGATGTTTTGCAGAATACAGTGGACTTAGTTGTATGAAGTGTCACATGCTATATTAAATGTCTTTACAACTTCATTCGAGATAGGTTTGCACATAGAGTATTTGAGTATAATGCAGATATGATTGTAACTTTAGGCCTTTCACGACATCAGCACTTCCAGGGATGAGAGCAAAGCTATCTGCTGTTGGGGCTGATTCTGTCACCAAAGACGTTCAACTTTGGACAAAAACAGAATATTATCGCTCTAGGACAATGATCGTCGATAATAGAAATGATTCCTGGGTATGTTGGTTTTCTTTGTGCCTAAACTTTTAGAATATCAATCTTCCGAAATATTTCGCTACTGTATGACTCAGATATATATCAGAAGGCTCCTTACTAAATACGCCAGGGACGAATGCATTTTGGTTGTAAAACGAAATCTGGTGGAATTATTATCGATGAAAAAAGGCTTGGAATAAACATTTTAAGTGCACTGAGTGTATAATAAGTCCTGGTCCCGTGGCTTTAAAGCTGCTCAGAACCATTTTGCCACAAAACCTACTCTACTGTGTGTATGTACTGCAACCTACTAGAGAATCCTTTGAAATAGGGTGATATAATTTGGGATAGTTTATTCAATGCAAAGCTTGCAGCTTCCCGATACGTTCAAGATCGAGCTTGTTCGATAATATTCAGCAGCGCATCGATAATTGTTGTTGTTCCTGGATGAGCGTACAAAACTATCGGAACGATATGACTTATAAGATCATGAGTAAGCTTTGCCCTGAAAAGCTTTTCAATAGATACCCTACCTGCTAAGATTGCAGCTTTGTCATATAGTGTACGAAACTTTTGAGATCTACAGAAACTAGGTATATGGTAGAATTTTCAAAACGAAGTTTTCATTACTCAACTTTCCAATCATGGAATGATAAAATTGTGTCAGTTCATAAGTGATCATCTTTAGATAGTTTAAAAAACAACTTAAAGCATATTTATTGGGTTAGATTCAAAGATAAAACTATTGTCCGTGGAAGATCAGCATTTTGTAGTTGTTGTGATCGTAGCTTTTTGTTCTGATTTCATATTTTTTAGTACTGTTAGTGAGTAATTTGTTTTTTTTTGTAATTGAAGGCTGCATTCCTTGTCAAAAAAATATTTAGCTAAATGAAATAAGTAAAGTTCATCTCACTGTTGCCATCTCTTTGGGAAGGAAATATTCTTAGATGCACTTGATTGTGATACCTCCTTAGTGATGTCATCAAATTTTTGTCAATTTGTATAGTTTAGGCGCTGTTATAGATTGCACTTGAAACCACATGTTGTCAACAATAACTTTGCAATATTTTATGACTCCTTTTTTCAGTAGAAAGCTGATAGATACTCTTCCTTAGGTAATTTTGTACCGTATATTTCATCATTTTTGTTTTTAATTCTTTCATCTTTCATGGTGTTTTTTAGTCTATCCTTGGAGATAATTACAACGAGAGTTTCCGTCGAAGGATGAGTGATAGAAAAGGCAGACGAATTCAATTCAATCAGTTTGATAAGAAGCTGGCTTGTGAAGGGGCAGCTGGAGCTAACGTTTGCTCTCCATTCAAATCCTTATACATTCCAGTATGTATCAAAATTGTATACCATAACTGGTGCATATGTAAGGACTCTGAATATTAATGGTTACTATTCATTTATTATTTATATATTTATTTATTCATTCGAGTTGATAACACTTCTACATATTATCACCTTGTACAGGAAATAAACATTAATAAATGACTTGATGGATTCTGTTTTGTAGTATTTATGTAAGATAAAATCATTCACTGTACTCTGTTTTCAGTTCATCCTGTTACAAAGTGTTGAACAAAATATTATAGTCGTTACATCTCTCCATAAACCTAAGAGTATGAGTCAAGATTTTGTGTATCAAAATAGTATTTGTAAATTGAGGGAAAAGTTGTTGGGGACTTTGTGTAATGTACGTAGGTCCTTGATGTCGTGTGTCTTCTTGATGTCGTGTGTCTTCTTAGCCAAGTGAACTAGTGACAAGATATATCATACTGTGGCATCAGATAATAAGAAGATAGATCTTTTCTTGGCAATTATAGTTAAACAGGTGGAGTCTGGGGACACTAGGCTTTTGTGTTTCACCCAGGCAGATACTTGTACTAGAAAGGAGAATGTTTTAATTTCAGTATTAAGCAAAATTGATGTAGTCTCTATTTATTTCCTTGGGCTGTTTACCTGTTTTGCCTTATGGTACTGAAATTTCTAGTTGAGTGAATAGAGCATAATAGTTCTTATTGTCATAAATTTTTATGTGTGCTTTTGTTGCATTTTCTTTAATCATTTTCACATATCATTTGTTCAAATGCACTTTGTGTTGTAGGAAACCAATGACTTTGAATTACCGCAAGGGCTACCAGTGACACCAAGGATGGCAACATCAGGCTGTGATCCGTACAAATCCAATTTTGTAGATTTCCCTCTAATTTCCGGACCACAATCACTCTCAAAGATGCATGAAGAGTCACTTCCACCGTTAACATGACCATCATCTCTTATCTAGCCGTTATGGAATCATTGCTGAAGAACAGGTTAAAAAATGTCTCTAGCCATTCAGTTTGCAACAGAACCATGAGTCACTAGTACAAATGGAACAAACTCCAAGATTTGGAATTTAGTATCAGCTATGGCACAATCCTGAATAAGAGGTAAATGCTATGCTCTAGATTGTAAGGTTGTCTTTTGTTTTGGGCTTTCAAGTAGCTTTTGCAAAGTCTCATTGTTTCTTTCTGCCATGCTTAATATACCATTTAAAACTGGCAGAGTCAGAAGCTGCTTTCTTCAAGAGATTAGCTTTGCATGATATGAAAGATATTTAATTTCGTAGTTTTCTTCATAACTTTGCTAAGATTGGCCCAGAGAGTTTGTAGATTTCTCTCTAATTCGTTTACCGAAATTGTCATTCATTTGTGAGGACCCAAGTTCTGTCATTCTTTAAGCATACCAAAATCTCGTCTTTTAGCCGACTGGAATTTTTATTGATATGAAAATCCCTTTAAACGATGAATAGGTACATATGTGGTGCTGCACAGCTTTACATTCCATTTCACTTCTTAAATTTCAAGCCTTACGTATAATAGTGCTTATTTGCAATGACACCATTGATATAACCCGGACTTCTGATTGCTATAGTTTCGCCTGAAGGTTTAACTGAGATGCTCATTGTAGCAATTATTAGTCATGGTTTGCGGCTTTTTTAGATATTTTGGTCATCGTTTGTGTAGGCTAGTTCTTTTTATAGGAATTTTGTAGTATTAGTGATATGAGAGATGCTTTGCTGGACAGAAGATATAGCAGAGCTTTAGCGTGTTTATTTCTAAATATCTTATTAATTTTCCGTTTTCATACACCTGTATTATTGTTCAATTTGCATGCATCATTTTAGACTGCCATTCATCTTATATATGAACATCTTGAATATTGCATTTAATGAAATCAAATATAATAGTAGCAGTGAATGGAATATAGATGTTACGTCAGCTCAACATTTCACATTCTCTTAACAGTTTCTACTTTTGTCAGTAAAATAGTGATGTCATAGTCAACATGACTGTTTTTCACCATTGATATGAAACTTGTGTCACATTTAACCATTCCACATTCTGGATAATTGTAAATTAACTTGTATATCAAATAATACTTGACTCTTTTATATCAAGTCATATTTTCCGACTACCGCTATTTTTATGATCAACTTTCTCAATACCATGCGCAATTGTTGTTGTAGCAGGAATAGTATACATGCAGCCTTGTCTGTTCAAATGAGATTTTGCATTTGACTTGTGCTATTTACATCCTAAATGTTTCATTTATTTCTCATTCCTTTAAGTTTAAGATGCTTACTGCAGACCCTTGTGCTTCTTTTCACCAGAACATTCCTTACTCCTATTTCCAAACAATAAATGCATGACTTGCGTACACTCTTTCTGCCCAAAGCTAGAAGATGAAAGCTAATTTTCGATTTGTTTTTGAGTGCTGTTGTCAAGTGGAATATATATTAAAAATTTGTTAAATCAAGCCATGCAACCCTTTATGCATCATTAACTGATCATTTCAATTATAATCATGTAAATAGCCTTGCAAATAGTAACCCTCCCCCCCCCACTTATTAGGAAACTTTACAATAAGATAATCTACCTTTAAGAGTTATAGCAAAAGGTTATTGACACGTATGTATATCAATTTACTAGCCTTTCTTTTATTTAATAGCATTACAATTCATATTGCCGCCTTTTCAATGTGTTCCTACATTTTAATGGTGTCACTATTGATATAGATATATTTATAGCAGTATCTGTAGATATGCACTTGAAGATTGTATCAATGTCATAAATAAATGTTTTTGATAATTCAGTGTTTGTGGATTTGCATACTCTTCACATTGTTTCTCTTTGACCAAAAAATGTATTGTTATAGCATTTTTGGGTGGAGAAAGAAAGAGAGATAGTAGCAAAGCAATTGGATCACTTTTATTACTTTTCAATGTGGAATCGAAACAAACCAATTTCAACTTCGGTCATTGTTGGGCAAAATACCAGTGCTATAAGATTACATTTTGCGCAAAGCTGTCATCTCATTGTCATTAGTTTTCAACCCGCAATCAAACTTAATTAACGTTTGGGACATTTTTGAGAAAGAGAACAAGGCTCTTGCCTTACGGTTTTGTCAAAATTTCATCATTTTTTATTGAAACCTGAGTGAAACTTTGATTCCATTCATTATTTTTCCATCTGTAGGTAACTCACTCAATTGGCTATGATTACCTCATTTTCATCTCGTCTCAATCTATAATTAAGATCAATCAATCTCTATTTCAGTCATTTTGTTGGAAAATAGGGGTCATTTTTATTACTTATCACCTTGCAATTATAATCAATCAATCTCAATTTTTTTCATTTTGACCAAACAGCGAAGGCTGTAGTCTTACGTTTTGGCCAACATTGTCTCATTTTCATCACATTTCAAGCTGCAATCAAGATCAACTAATCTCAATTTCGTCATTTTGGGGAAAAGATGCCAAGGCTATATCCTTACGTTTTGGCCAAAATTGGCTCATTGTTATCACTGATCAATTTCAAATCAAAATCAATCAGTTTCATTGTCTGCCATTGTTGACGAAACAACCAATGTTGTAGTCTTGCATTTTGGCCAAAATTACCTTATTTTCACTACATTTAAAGCTGTACTCAAGATCAGACAATCTCAATTTCTGTCATTTGTGGACAAAATACCAAGGCTATAGCCTTACGTTTTGGCCAAAATTGGCTCATTTTTATCACTGATCAATGTCAGATCACAATCAATCAGTTTCAATTTCGCTCATTTTTCCGTCATTTTTGGGCAAAATACCAAGGCTATAGCCTTACTTTTTGGCCAAAAGTGGCTCATTTTCATCACTTTTCAATCTGCAATCAAAATCAATCAATTTCAATTTCGCTCATTTTTCCGTCATTTTTGGGCAAAATACCAAGGCTATAGCCTTACTTTTTGGTCAAAATTGGCTCATTTTCATCACTTTTCAATCTGCAATCAAAATCAATCAATTTCAATTTCGCTCATTTTTCCGTCATTTTTGGGCAAAATACCAAGGCTATAGCCTTACTTTTTGGCCAAAATTGGCTCATTTTCATCACTTTTCAATCTGCAATCAAAATCAATCAATTTCAATTTCGCTCATTTTTCCGTCATTTTTGGGCAAAATACCAAGGCTATAGCCTTACTTTTTGGCCAAAAGTGGCTCATTTTCATCACTTTTCAATCTGCAATCAAAATCAATCAATTTCAATTTCGCTCACTTTTCTGTCATTTGTGGACAAAATACCAAGGCTATAGCCTTACGTTTTGGCCAAAACTGGCTCATTTTTATCACTGATCAATGTCAGATCAAAATCAATCATAGCCTTACGATGTGGACGAAATAGGCCTTAGTTTTTTTAACTTTTAATGTGTAATCAAACTCGCTCAGTTTCAATTTCGGTCATTTTCGATCGAACAACCAACGCTTTTTTCTCACGTTTCGGCTAAGATTGTTTCATTTTGATCACTTTTCAATCTGCAGTCAAGATCAGGTAATCACAATTTCTATCATTTCTAGCCAAAATTCCAAGGCTATAGCCTTACTTCTTGACCACAACTGGCTCATTTTTATCACTGATCAATGTCAAATCAAAATCACTCAGTTTCAATTTCCTTCATTTTTGACTACACAATTAAGGCTATAGTCTTATATGTTGGCCAAAATTCTCTCAGTTTCATCATAGTAGGCTGCAATCAAGATCACTCAATTTCAAGTTCGGTTCGCTTTTGGGCATAATATGAAGGCTATGGCCTTACGTTTTGGCCAAAAGTGGCTTACTTTTATCACTGATCAATATCAAATCAAAGTCACTCAGTTTCAATGTGGGCCATTTTTGGCCAAACAACCAAGGTTGTAGTCTTGCATTTTGGCCAAGATTACCTCATTTTCATTACATTTAAAGCTGTACTCAAGATCAGACAATCTCAATTTCTGTCATTTGTGGGCAAAATACTAAGGCTATAGCCTAACATTTTGGCCATGATTGGCTCAGTTTTATTACTTATCACTGTACAATCAAAATCAATCAGTTTTAATTTCGCTCATTTTTGACGAAACAACTAAGGTTATAGTCTTGCATATTGGCCAAGATTGTCTCATTTTCATCATATCTCAAGCTAGCATGAAAATCAATCAATCTCAATTGTTGTTATTTTTTGGCAAAATACCAAGGCTATAGCCTTACATTTCGGCCAAAATTCGCTCAGTATTATTACCTTTTATTGTGAAATCAATAAAAATCAGTTTCAATGTCGGTGAATTTTAACCAAACAACTAAGGCTTTAATCTTACGTTTTGATCATGATGTGTCATTTTCATCACTGTTCAATCTGAAATCAAGATCCATCCAGACAATTTAAATACACCTTTTTTATAAGAAAAAAATTTATAAGAAAATGAGGCTCAAATGGCCAAAATCTTAAGAAATCTTAAGAAAATCACAAGGCTCAAGTTCAAGAAAATGCTAGGAAAATTACAGTTCATCTTCTTTACATGCCGGAAATTGATATTGGCTCATTTTCGCAAACTCTCGTACAAAGATCGAGACTTATGGTGGCTCAACAAATACAGAGTAGCCTGTTTCAGCCATTTTATTCCTGCAAAGGTTAAGAAAATCTTACAAAAATCTCAGTCTCAAACTCGTGAAAAGTTAAAAAAATTGAGCCTCAGGAAAATAGTGTTTTTCTTATAAAAAAATAGGTGTAGTCCATCCAAATAACTTAGGAGTAGTTAAAACCCCAGACACAGTGATCAGTATGTCTGAAGCTAATGTGGTACTACTGCTACGTAAAGGGAGAAAAGTGAGGTTGAAGTTACTCTGTTGCCCAGGGGGTATCACTTGAACACTTTGTATACGGGAGGGGGGGTTCATCCGCAATTTCCGCTCTGTTGATTAACGGGAAATTGTTGGAGCTGCGTATTGAAAGCTGCTATGAAACAAAAATAGAAATGTGACTCCACACTTATAATACATTAGCATTCCTTCTCTGCCTATCGAATGTCAAGTAGCAAAATCAGCATTTGAATAATGGAAATTAAGGAACCTTCCATTGTTCCCAACAGTTGTTGAAATTGACAATGAGTTATGTTTGTAAAACTGTTGCAATCTATAGCCAATAGTAATTTATTGAATGTAAAAAAGGATTAACATTTGCAAGAGGAAAGAAAAATTTGGAAGGTGACTCCAAAGCTACACTACATTATCACAAAAGCAAATTAATACAATTTCTTATTTGATCGTATCTAGGGAATTGTTTCGAGCTAAAAACTCTTTAGCAACATTAATACTGACTATAATGGGTCATATGTGGGATTAATCAAATAATTATTGAGGCTTTTGGTCTGATGGTGTTACACGTTGCTTGAAACTTGAATTTTACCCTTTCTGCCACGTAAATGTTATGCCATTAGAACTTTTTGAGTGTAAATCGAGCGATCGATGAGTGTAAATGCAAATTGTTTGTAGATGTAATCCTTTTCTGTAAATAACAACCTTTAGCATATGTTACAGTGTGAAATTAGTCTTTGGCAAATATTTATTACATTTTAAAATGCGATCTTCAAATGACATGATTACAGACATTTTTGTTGACTGAGTCAGAAGAAGTGTTGATACGAGGATAGAATGTTTCTTAAGTTAGTTCTTGATTAGAAGATCTGAGCTTCAAATAGAACGGAGAATAATTATTCCCATAAGCTGATAGTGTTGAAGTTCAGAAAGTGAGCCATATGGTGATTCTTATTGCTGGAAATTAAGTTGTGCACAGTTCTACCAATACATGAAAAACAACCACTATTTTAAAAACTGCATGCTTGGTTGTCTTCTAGTAACCACTCAGCACTCTTACTAAACAATCTTTGTAGGTTTTTATGAAAGCAAGTAGTTGTACAGCCAACCCTTGAGCTTGTATCTGGGGCGTGCATGATTTAAAGTGCGTACTTTCGACAAAGATTAAAAAACTACAGTGCTTAATTTCCAGGTTAGAGTATTCTTTCAAAGATTATACATATTGTGAAGTAAAAGTATGAGAAAATGAAGGATCCGGGATGAAACATGAACTCACGATCCTTGACTTCGTGTGTCGAGAGCTCGATCATTGGGCTGGCTATCTGGTCGCTCATTTTCTAGCAATTTTTCTTCACAATTTTGCCAAACCCTGTTGTCTTTAAATATACACATGAATCTACATACAGGCTAAAATGGAAGGACTCTCATGTAGCCATATTTCACAAATCTTACGACTTCTAATTAATTTTAATCTTGAAGATGAACTGATCATTACAGATAAAGAGCGTAATTTACATCAAAACTAGCTTCAATGGAAGAAAAGCATGCTGGTAAATAGGGTTACCTATATTTCAAGCGAAATCTTGCATAACAGAAATAGAAATAGCAGGTGGCTATTGCTAAATCTGCAGATGGGTAATGCAAATTTACATGGACTAAGAGTAAATCAGTGAGGATAAATAGCCGTCAAAACGTTAAAACTTAAAGTAAATTTCCCGATCTATAAAGTAAAGTAAAGAATTTGAGCATTTCAAACTGATGCAGGAAGTGTATTATTCACTTTATAGAGAATATGTAATAGGCTTCGCTCCCACTGCCACTATTGACACAGCCGAAGACAACACCACCTTTAGTGCTTGTTGAAGAATCCTCCTGCTTGCCATGGTCGTTGGTTTTATTGCTGAACTCTGATGCACTGCCAGTAAATGTTGCTGACACGAGTAAGCGATTGGAAGTGAATGAGAGAGGAACTTCCCAGCCAATATAAACACCCTGTGGATAGCTGCAAGTGAAAGCGAATTATGTTTCTATTATGCAATATTGAACATGACATGGATTAAAATCGATTACTTAAAGCTTGTATGTTATGCATAAACCTGTCATTTGTGATACAAAAGGTTACGATCAGTGAATATCAAAAAGTATAGTCAGAAGAGCTAAAATTTAATTGAGCATTTCAAAAATAATCGTGTTCCTGCACCAAAGCTATCTCATTAAATACTCCTGAGAACCTCTTTCAAATATATTCATATTTTGGAGAAGTCGGTGCTATGGGGCCTCGGGAATCCTGTATCACTACTTGAAAAGTTGCAGCAAAGCATGAATAGCTATCAAATGAATGGTACGATAATAAGTCCGGACCGACATCTTGTGCACTGTGGCAAATTCCATAGAAGCGGTAGCTGTTCTGAGGTACCATTTTCCTTTTCCTTCATACGTGAGGGAGGAAATCAATTCTTTATTAGAATTCTACAAATGAAAATAATCAAACGAAATTTCGAAATGAGGGGAATAACGTGCTTTCCAAGACGAGCTTCATACAAAGATAACAATTTCTGCTGCAAGTTTACGTTAGTTTGGCATGCCGGGACATGTCGAGTTTATTAAAGCGTCAACATCACTCAATATCATTTAATATTGCATTGGGATTGATCCTTATTTCTAACATACCGTTGAGTTGCTTCAAATCTCATTCCTCCTTGAGTACCAACTAGAGCACTGTCTCGTTTTCTTGCTGCAAAGAAACCAGCTTGTACGGATCCCTCAATTATGACTTTCTTAGTTTTAGGATTGATTATTGGAGGCAGCCTCTTTGGCAAAATCGGCTGAGGATTATCTAGCTCAGCCTTCTCTTTAAAAATACCGACAACTTTTCCGTGTGTAGCATGCAAATCGATCATCCTCATATCTTCATCACTGTCATTGATTATTACCATTATCCCGGCAGCATTTTTGCTCATAAAGATGAATATGGGTACAATGACAGCTAATATGCATGCTGCAATAGCCAATGTCACAACGCTTGCTCCAATGGCAGCAATACCTACAATGTAAGGAGACGGCTTAAGTTGTTGCTCTCCTTGTATTATACACAGGATAATTACTTAAAAGCCAGTCAGGCTGTGCTCTGTTCATAATATTACCTGGCAAGGAAACAGAATAGTTTGCAATCTCTCATGAACGTAGGTCTTGTAAAATTGGCACTAGCACGGGTACTATGTGATTAAATCAATTGCAATCAAAATATATCACTTAAATAAGAATTCCCCTATAGCTATTTTCCTCTTTTCCAAGTCCAGCTAAATATCAAACTACTTTAAAGTCTGGCTTAAATATTTTATAGTAGTAGACGTTTCTTCAGCTGGCATATTCTGAAGTAATTATCGACGCCAAACAGCCACCAATGAGCAATAGAACGTAGGAATTGAGCCAATTTGTTGTATGAAAAATGAAATATCCGACAAGATTCTTGTAGGGTACTCTATCAACTTAGATGGTATTGTGCCAAATGAAGAAAGTTTCTAATAATAGAACGTACCATCAACTATGGCAGCAATTTCAACTGCTTCGCTAATTGATGCAGCGGCCGTCAGTGCACTCCAAGCTGCTCTCAAGCCAACAAGTCCGACACCCCAAATCCCCATCTTCATAAAAGCATGAGCCATCTTCTCAGTGTTATCCTTCTTGATAGCCTGAAATGCGCGTACCAATTTCAGCACCTTGGTCTTTACGTCACCTCCTCTCGAATCTTCGTATTCCTTAGCTTTTGAAGAATTCCACCCCCAAACCATGTACGGTGCGGCAGTGCTTGGAATTGGGACAGTAGGAGTGGCACCCATTGCAGCTCCAAGTGTAACTGGGGGCTCGTGTTCATCAAGCACATTAAAGTCTGGCACTTTCCCTAAGCAGTATACAAAATGCTCCTATTTGAAACTTGTGAGTACCTGAAGGTGACTAATAGAAAGAAGAGGCTTAATTTCCTTCACATCTGGATTACACTTTACAGCACCGTTGCTCTTACAATGAATAAAAAGCATTGCCATATGCAGCTCATCAGGAGCGCAAATGCAATTTGTTTTAGGGAGGTGTGCGTTCACTGAGTTTTCACCACAACAGACAGGGGGGCTACGATTTGGAACTCACTGCCTAATGACTGTAGAGCAGCTCATGGTTTTTCAACATTTAAAGTGAAGCTAAAAGCCATGCTCGCATAGCACTATCTTTTTCTCTTTATGTTTTATGCTACTTCTTCTGCTTTTTTCTTAAATATTATAGGATTATATTGTAGCTTCTATATATTGTTTCTTTGTAACGGAGGGCCCCTTGAAAACCAGCTATGTTGAAGGGTAACCCTTCTAAAAAATGCAAAAATGAAATGACAGGTTCTGCGAAATAGTTGTCGGGGCCGCTATCGTGCTGCACACAACATAAAAACGAGAGCATGTAAAATTCGCGTAAAAGTTATTGCCAACGGTTTATGGTGCTATAAAAAGAGATTCAATACTTAGAGAGCCAGGGAGCGACCGAATTATTGCTGTCAAATTGCAACTAGGACAGGGTGTTAAAATTATTGGAGCGTGACACCCCCACACCCGCCCTCATTTGCCCGGTTGAGCAACGTTATAACTTAGGAATGCTCAATCTATGCCTGGGATATTCAAAACACATCTCGCTAGCCACTTGCTTCTCCCTATCCTTTAACCTGTAGCTCAACGTCACATGTTGAAGCGACGAAATAAACATATGACGTTAATTTTCTCGAGCATCAAGAGGGAGAGAATTTTAGCCTATTTAAGTATCAATTCAAAAATATTTCAAAAATATTTCGTTTCTATTTTGAGCTATATAAGTTCATCATGTTACTTTTTCAATCTCTTGCTACTTTCAACCATCTAATTCTATCATGTGTAGCTCTTGCATGACAGTAGAATGGATCGGCTATCCCTGGTCTTTTTCAAACATGAGTAAATTTATAGAATTCCTAATATAAAGTGGCGTAAGACAGTTATTGCTCATGAAACACCATAAAACATTAGTATCACAAAAGAAAAACTTGTAGTTGTTAAGCGCTTGTTACTGCTCACAATTAGTAAACAACTTATATTAGCATTTCACAGTAATCAATAAAGTCCACTGATTTGTATATGTGAATGTAGCATAAAAAATAGAAAGTTGCTTAAAATAAGTACAGAAGTTTGAATGAGAACATCATATGCTTTACACATAGCAATTATTTATCTGACTTACCATTTTTGTCTACTAAACCCAACTCCATGGCATGGCTCAATTCTTCTTTTGTCATATTATCTGCCATTGACTGAATTCGATCACGGGTCTTCTTTGTTGCTTCATGTATGGCCTCTTTTCCCCCTTTTGCAGCAGCTTTCCAATCAATTCCATTCACTTTCTTCTCGTGGTCAAATATTTCATCTAGCAATTCTTCGTGGGTTTTCTCTGTTGGCTCTTTCTTTGCTGCCAGCAAAGGTTGATCTGTGTGTTCTTTAGAGACTTCTCGTCTAGGTTCAGATACACTGAACACATAGTACCCATGGCTCTCATGACCGCTATGCACCCTTCCAACCACTTTTGCGCCACTGCTTCCATCAGACATATCTTCTTGTTTGTTTTCCTCGTTCGTTTTATTGCTGAACTGAGATGTACTACCTCTAAAGTCGGCAGAGACAAGTACACGATTCGTTGAACCATCCATAGGTACCTCCCATCCCATGAATATTCCATTTGAAAATGAACTCGTAACTCCAAATTTCAATGCTCCTTGTGTCTCAACCAAAGAGCTAGTGTTTGCCTGTGCCGCAAACAAACCAGCCTGGACAGAACCAGTGCATATTTCTTTCCCTGTTTCTGTACTAATGATGGAATTAATTCGTCTAGGAATAACGGGCTTCGGATTATCAGTTTCTGGGTTCTCTTTGAAAATACCAATAACTTTTCCTAGTTTTGCATGATACTCGACCAGATCAAGATCACTATCTGAGTCATTCACAATAACACATACAGCACAAGCATCTTTTGATGGGCTTACTAGCAATGGAACCAACATTGTTACTATCATAGTATGGATTCCCAGCTTTATGACATTTATACCAACTTCAATGATGCCACTTGCTACAGCAAATGCTTCTATGGCTTTGGTTGCACAATTTGATGCTCTGAGGGTCTGCATCACTTTTATCAGGCTACATGTACCGAGACCCCATAAACCAGCTTCCATGAATGTTTTTGTCATCATTCTCTCATTATCCGCTCCAGTAACCTGAAACATTCGTATTAAATTTACTACAAGATCTTTGATGCGCCTTCCAGTGGCTGTTTGATATTTAGCAGCGGTTTCCACCTTCCAGCCCCAAATAGTGAAAGGTACTGGGTCACTGTGCACCTCCACCGGATCACTTTTTCCATCCCCAAATACATGGTATAAGGGAACCTTTCCTAGACAAAAGTAAAATTATAGATTGTTATTCTCTGCGGCAATGATATATCAAGAGCTAATAAATTAAATGCAGATTTTAACGCATGTGAAATTGCTTTTCATCAGTTAAAGTTGGTGCATGTTCATATGTAGAGTACACTATAACACGTAACTGGCGGAGACATTCTTTAACACATTAAAATTGAGTTCACACTGGACGTGGTGCGTTGCATCATGAAGAGATTCATGAACGGGAGCTGTTAGAATGGTATGGAATCCTATGCTAGAACAGTGGGTAAACTAAGTAGTATGGAATGGAAGAAAGGTTCAACCCTAAAATTGCTTTTGGTGAAGCCTGGTTCTGATGTCGTGCCATGGCCAGGCTTGGCACTGGGCATGATGATTGTTTCAGATGTCATACTGTACTTGTGATGCCTATCCATGCCCTGTATTCCCTTGGCCTCAGTTACGCATTCTGTACATAAATCATGGACACGAAGCTGTGATTGTTCGCAATTGCAGTGATTAAATTCTGACACGGCACTGGCTCCCCATCTGAATCGACGTCGTGCTAGTGTTGAACCACAACAAAATAGGTCGTGCAAAGATATTAGTTCGAACCAAAATTACTGATTGATTCCATTGCTACTACTGTACCAGAGCTCATTCCTCTGGCATAGTATGGCTTTGGTACGACATCTGAACCAGATGCACATTCTCTTTTTTGCATTGTTTTCGCTCAGAAGCATGAAACCACAGATAAAATGTAGAGCTCAGTCCTCCTCAAAATTACAAACCGCCTTTACCTTTCTTTCCGTCAATGATGGAGTTTATGGTTCTTAATAAAGCTGCTCTGTTAACTCCTTCAGCGCTTATAGTTTCAGACCCAATAAAGAAGGGACTGAAGTTTCAAAATGGCAATAATGTTCTTTTAAATGTTAAAAGGAACTGAATTTTCTACAAACCTTCTCTATCAAGAAGTCCCATTGATTGTGCTCTTTCAACTTCTTTGTTGTCCATCTTCTTTCGAATCTCGTGTAGCTTGTTGTGTGCTTTCTTAACAGCAACATCAACTTCCTTTTCAGCTCCTTTAGCCGCAGCTTCCCAATCAATTCCATGGTGTAATTTTTCGTGTTTTATTATGTCGGAAATGACCTCAAGAAAAGAATTGCATCATGTTTATACCTATTCCTCGGAAAGCTGATAAACACTTATCTTTGTTATGCTAAGTTAAACGCCCTGTTTTCTATCACAGAGCTACTACAATCACTTTCAAAAGCCTTTGGAACACTCATTCAATAATGCAGTTTATTTAAAAAAAAGCAACCTTTCGGTCAAACTTGAAGGCTATTGATTCCTTCTCGGACAAAATAATTTTGAGGTAGCTTAGTTGTCTCAGTGCTATTTGAGAAATAATTTACTTGTTTGCTGCTAGTAAAATCTGCCATCGATGCTATGGGGGTATGGGGAGATTGTTCTATCAGTCAAAACGTAATGTTAATATTCAAAGACGCATTTAGCAGGCATTGCACATGCAAACTATGACGATGGTACGACTGAAAAGCAAATGTACTTATAATCATTGTGAAATTGACAATTAAAGTGACTACAAAAATTGAGACATCTTCAATGTTTAATGGTAACCGACAGCGTACTTAAGATTTAAAGACATGTGACTAAATGGTAACTTTAACCTAATACGTAACTTTAAGTAAGATTATAAACAGTTACTATAAATCAAGAAGATGTCTCTATTTGTCATCCTCTTAATTAAGAATTTCACCAAAAAGCTGGGATTTTCAAGAACAGAAACAATGTGAACTTATTGCAGCACACCTATATAAAATTTGAAGCTGATCTTATCCTAAAAGAATAACTAGGGTTTTCAAAATCAACATTTTCCCTTTTTTGCCCTTTATAGTGCACTAACCTACCTGTTCAGAAGTCTTCCCATCAACGAGGTGTGGCAATTCTAAATCTCGAATATCATTCCAGAACTGCTCTGCTTTCTCTTCAATGATTTCTGCTTGCAATGACTGCTTGACAGCTCTGTTATCATGGTGGCTAATATTGATGACAGAAAAAGCTGGACTACCATTATTGTTGCTGATCCTGCAAGTGACTCGTGCTTGATTGCTAAATTGTGATGTGTTTTCTTGTTCGCCCTGATCATTTGTTTTGCCACCCCAGGCTTCCAAACTTCCTGCGAAATCAGTCGATACTAATACTTTGTTCATGGCTTGACTAATTGGTATCTTCCACTCAACAAATACACCCATCGGATACCCATTTGTTGCTGCAAATTTTACTGCTCCCTTTGTGCCAACAGAGGCGTTGTCCTTCTTTCGTACCACAACAAAGCCTGCAAAAACTGCACCGTCATTCAAACTGACATCATTTTCCATATAAGCTGGCTTTTGTATCCTTGGAATTAATGGTAAGCGTTGGCTCTTGTTGTTTCTTTCCTTGAATATACCAGTTAATTTTCCCTGTGTAGTATTCAAAGCTTCTAGCCTCATATCTTCATTGCTGTCATTGATGAAAAGCAACACACCTGCAGCGTCATTCGTTTCATATAGTAAAACTGGAATACTAATTGCCAATGTTATGGTAGATAAGATGTAATGCATGATGTTGATACCAAATTCTGCAATTGCAAAGGCTATTGCTGTTGGTTTATCAAGAGCTTTCAGAAGCTCCCATATGGCACTCACAGCTGCTGTTCCTATACCCCATAATCCAATGTCTATGAAGAAGTGTGCCAAATGTCGCTCATCACATTTTTCCGCAAGTTGAAAAATTCTGATGATTTTGAGTATTATGTTTTTGATATCATCAACATCTGCATTCCCCAAGATTGCTGCCTGCTCCAGAGTTAGGCCTAAGCACGGAAGTGCAATTGCTCCAATTGGGATTGATGCAAGGTTTGGGTTGGCTGTTGCTTCATTACCAAGTAGGTCCAACATCTTAACATTACCTAAGTGCAAAATGAAAGAAGCTATATAACAGCCAAATTGAATTTCATCTTTACAGCCTCTAAATAATTCAAAATGTTTAGCTTTTGATATTTATGTTATAGCTATTTAATTATCACCATAGAAATATTCTCCTAGGAAATTTTTCCATGACTTTATGTTAAGACGTCCAAGTCTTACACTTTTAAGCGATAATACCAACTACCCGCCTTGATTTGTCGTCAAAGTACAGGTAAATATGAAAGAATCATTGAACAAATTACAAAATCTTTCAAGGTGGCAAGCTGGCTTCCGTGTTTGCAATTGCATCTTACAAATAGATATAGGTTTCAATCTCGAGGACAGCCTACTGCTTTTCATCACCAATGATATGAAAGCTTTAGCGAGGGATGAAGTCAAGTGCCCATGGAACTTCTAATCCAGAGAGATGCAGTTAGATAGATGTGCAATGGCAGGAATTTCACTAATTAAACGAGTGAAAGCCATAGATTCCTTATTGTGGCTTTTCCATTTTAGATTAAAGCCAAGAAGTGTGAAAGTAGCAATAAAACACAGATAAGAAACCCATATACTTGTAGTATAATATTTTTGAATATTAAACTGTTGATATACAAAATTCACAGTGCCTGTGATTACTAACAGTGAGCTTTTAGAAATATCTTCCAAATATGAAACAACCAAGCAATGCCTCGCTGTAGGTAGCGAGCAATTATTCTAAACATCCTGGACTTTGCAAACAACTTTAAACTGACACCAGATATTTTATGGAATCAATGTTGTCGCTATAGATTGCTGCCTCTGTTATCTTGCTGAACCCCTTTATATAAGGAAAAACCTGAAGTGAGAAGCAGTATTTTCTGTCGCGTCTATTACAGACGAAATTTGCCATTGCGGTTGGCTCCCAGGAAAAAACTTTATTTGTACTAAGTTTGAAATCATAGTTGCAAAACACATATAACTTTTTCATCTGTAGCACAAGTTGCTAACATTGTAAGCTTTTGGTTTCATAACAGTTTTAATTTCCAGCATTTAACTTTCAACATTTCAAAGGAAATAAAAACTTGATGTACGGAAAGCAAGTATCACGAACAATTCAACAACAGTAGTGGTACACTACCATTTGAATCTAGCAGGTCCATCTCTTTGGCACGCTTTACTTCACTTGCATTCATCTGCGTTGCAATTTTGTACAACCTATTGTGTGCTTTATATATGGCATTGTTCACCGCTCGATCTCCCTCCTGTGCAGCAGCACGCCAATCAATGCCATGCTGCTCTTTTTCATGTGTGAAAATATCATCTATAAGCTGTCTTATTGATTTTCCACTCACTGCATCAGGTATAGTGACGTCTACCGCGTCTGCTAATAATTTGGTGGCTTTCTCCTCAAGACTAGGTATCTTCGATGCTTTTACAAGCCTCTCTGATGGACTTTCTATGTTAACAATGAAGTAGGCTGGTGTTTCTTTGCTACTATCGACAAGTCCAGTGATTTTTCCTTCCGTGCTCGATTTAGAAGAGCTGAGTTGTGAATTGCTATCTTCATTTTTAATGAGCTTGCTAAAGTCTAAAGCAGTAGCATCGTACTCTGCTGACACAAAAATTCTGCTATTGCGATGGGCCAGTGGCACCTAAAATTAATTAGACTAGAGCGTCACATTTCCTACGAACAGATATATTCACTGAAGGGCTATTTCAAAGAATTGTTGATGTAAATCCTGTTAGATATTTTCCTGCAACTTTCCGATGTCATATGGTTAAAAGTGTACTAGTGGTTCATAGTTTTGAACAACCAATCAGAGTTCTTGTGATCAAGGGATCTTTCACTTCATGATGAAAGGGGCTACACGGTATAAGATATATTGACACAACAACTTTGACTGCATTGCACAACAAGTACAAGCCTCTGCACATTGCGTATTAATTTAACTGTAATAAGCTGTTATCATTCTACAAAAAACGTTTTCCTGAACAGTATGCAGTGGCTTACTTAGAGAAATGGTCTTCTTGCATCTTTAAATATTGGTTCTATCGGTAGTATAGATTTCCACTAGCAAAAGAATTAAAGTTAGCAAACTGCATTCAAAGCGTAAATTTGTGTCAGCATGAAATAACGAGTGTAAAGCTGATTGCTCAAGGTCACCTTTATGTCAGACATTAAGAATTTTGTTAATTCACAATTAGGGGACATAATACCAAATTTCATTCCAGGTAAAAGAATTTACAATGAAATTTAAAGTAACTTTCCAATGTAATGCACATTTGGTCATACCTCCCACCAAATAAGTGCACCCATAGGAAACCTTTCAGTAGGCTCGAATTTCAAAACTCCTTGTAGGTCTGTCGGAGTTTTGTCTCTTTTTCTTCCAACATAGAAGCAAGCATAAATAGAACCTTTGACGATAGTTCTTCTTGTCTTCACATTTACGATGGCTGGCATTCTCTTAGGAATGATGGGCTGGTGATCATCTGAATTCAGGTTCTCGTTGAATGTTCCAACACCGTTTTGATGTTCTAAGTAAATATCAGCCAGCTTCATGTCTTCATTACTGTCGTTTAATATAACCATGATCGATGAGGCATCACCATTATTCTGTGTAAATAAAGGAACAAGAATCGCTTGCATAGTGGCTCTAATCGCAAAATTGATCACATTTTCCCCAACAGCTTTGACACCTTCTAGTATAGCGAAGGCTTTTGTGTTATCAGTTACATCAGGTACCATGCCAAGAATATTCCAGACTGCACTAACACCGTGAAGCCCAAGGCCCCAAATTTCCGCTTTCATAAACAGTGCTACCATCATTTTTGCATCTTGAGTTTTCATCACTTGAAATTTGCGAATAAGGCCACAAATATTTCGCTTAACTTGGTTGCTTGTTGATCCCTGAAATCTGGCTGCCTCAGAGATCGTCAATCCCCACATTGTAAATGGCACAGCATTAGGTGACATTGAAGCCAACGTAGTGTTCTCATTAGCTGACAGTACATCATAGCTATATACGTCACCTAGGGCGAATGCGTAATTACATGTAAATTTAAAGTTCCCAAACTAATGCCTTGAAATCTATAAAGCTCTAATTCAAGGACTCTTTCAAGGGCGCAAGTTTGGGGAGCCCTTGAGGTTTATACCCTACCTATTTTCTTCCAAAGGTTTTCATGCAATTTTGAAACTGTTTCTTGTGTTTTTGGTAAATAGTTCTGCTTGGTATCATCATTAAACATGACTGCAACAAAATCATGACACGTCCTGCACCATTTCGTTCTTTTCAATATCGGAATAATCATAGATATTCCATGGTATATCCTCTGTAAAAGCTTAAGTATGTCCTTCTCTGTAGATTAGACCTGCGCAATCGAAAATTCATAGATGTGCGTCTGTTTTTATATTACTTTCATTTAGGATAAAGTGAATTCACGATCAGTTCCTTCGTTCAAACTAATAACAAATCAGAAATTGGCCTTAACAAGGGTTGACAGGTTTAATTGTCTTTCTTATTGTGTATGGTTTGTCATTTGACTGTCAAATCCTTAACGAGATTTCTTTTAAAGACCTTCATCGCAGATATTATTAGGCAAAATTCCATAATGGGCTGGATTCTCTTACCCGGTTCATTTGAATCACTTCAATAAATTGATTCAAGTTTGAATTACAACACTGCCGAGTTATAGTTGAGGCACTTCTGGTTTCAGTATAGTAGCACTTGTTCTGACGTGGAAAACGACACAAGCAAGTATAACAAAGGAGACGATGTACAAGGCTTATACTTTTAGGAGGAATTAAGTTTGTATAATATAAAAAGAATTTAGAATAACATTAAAACGTCTAGGGATCTCTTACCATTGCTGTCAAGAAGACCCATTGATTTTGCTGTAGCAACTTCAGTACTACTCATTGATCTTCTTATTTTCCTCAGAACATCGTGCAATTTCTTCACTTCGAGTGCTCTTGCTTCGTCATTTTCCCGTGCCTTCTTTAAATCAACTCCATTGTATTTCAATTCATGCTTGACAATATCCTCAATCAGTTCTTTCACTGTTAGATCTATGATTTTAATGAATGCAGTTTAGTCGGGGTATATGTGATCCCAATTTCCATGCTGAAGTTAGGTGACAATATCTAAGAGCCATGATACGAAGATAGAGATTCTTAAATTGGGTTTGAGGGGCAGCATACTTTTGATAAATGGTTAATCTTCAAAATGAAATAAGAAAGTCGGAGGAAGACTGGCCTAAGGCATTATTGTCACAAGCCATATAGTTTCATATATTGCATTTGACGAAGCAGCCCTAAAGTTTGAGAAATGAATTCTACGCATATCATTAACTAACTCAGTGTTTATTGTAGAAATGCGTAAGAGACTGAAATATTTGAAGGAACTCGCAGCTTATACTGAAATGTAGAACCAGTGCGAAGAGAAAGACAGCAATCTTTTACTGCCAATTATTGTGGTTTTGTCAAATTAACACCTCTGCGTACAAATTGGCTAATTTTTGCCGTACTGGTCCTAGGAAAGGAACTAGCTACATCATTTTGTACTAAATTTTATACTTATTAAAGCTGTATGAATTAAACTCTGCTGTAAATTTGAAAATTGCTAAACAGAGGAAGCTTAATAAAGTGGTTACAGCTTCCAGTATTTGTTGTTATTGGTTGCAGTGAGTATTTGTCGAGGTGGTGTGAAACTTTGTTCTTTTAAATGATGCAAACAGCTAAAAGTTCAATTCATTTACTTTAAATATTTTTGGACACTCTTGCTAGCTTCAGATTGACGAAATGTCGAATTAAAAAACGGCCACAACTGTGGCAGGGTCATCATATACCTTTGAAAGTTGCAGTAAAGCTGCGGAAATATGACTAATTAAAGTTTACAAGTTTAAAGTTCATTGCTGGTTCCAATCAGACAACTATAGGGAGAAAACCGTGCAGAAAAAGGTAATTCTATTCTGCAAAAACTTGATAGCATACGAACAAAAGTATATTATTTTTGATTTACTGCAAGAAATGGTCCAGAAACACACACACGCTTTCTCGTTAAGATAAGACAGGAGAGTCTCAAAACTGTTTCCTTGTCTTTTCTTATTCAGTATACTCTAATGGTAGAATTTCCGTGGTCCATGAAAAGTACGTCTTGTTAAGTTAAGCTAAGTTACAGTTAAGCTACAAAAGTCAAAAGTAAAGATACAAATGTATATATATATATATATATATATATATATATATATATATATATATATATATATATATATATATATATATATATATATATATATATATATATATATATATATATATATATATATATATATATATATATATATATATATATATATATATATATATATATATATATATATATATAAGTTTGTATTTATGTATGTTTGAATGTGTATGTGTGTGTGTGTTCTTATATTTATGTATACAAGGACATTTACGTATATATTACTTACCAGCATCAAAAATTGCAGCTTGTAAACCCTGCATTTCCTTCCCAAATTCGTTTGCTTTGTCTAAGATCACATCTCCAGGAGAAAGGAGCTTGTTTGACGGATTTACGAGCAGTGTGATGCCATTGTGAATACTTCTATTTGCTTCTGGCCTTGAATTGCTATATGGAGTCGAGATTGGTCTGCCGGGGGCTCTGCTGTGTGTTGAGCATGGAACACCCATATTTGAAATGGCGGTTATCAAAAATATCTTCAATAGTGCGGTGGACCTAAAATGTTAAGCAATATATAGAGCTCTACAGAAACTTAGGCAAAATTTTTCAGTATTCGCTTGTTTCCTTTTTGTAAATTGGTACAGGATGAAGTTTCTGTAGAAAAAAGCATTGACAAGCATACTATGTGTCAATCAATTGCCAGCGAAGCTTTTCCTATTCTAGTTTTGGTTTACGTATATAGTATCTGTTCCCTTATATCTTCTTACAATAGACCCTTGGCTTTTTGTGCAAGAGCCAAAACTTGGTTGAAAATTAGTGCATATAAGATTTATCCACATCGATTAATAGTTAGTGCTATTGTCTGCTTTGCTTACTTGATTTAAACTGCCTCATTGCAATAGTGACAATCAATGTCTTTGGCTTGAGGCAATTATAAGCAGCAAAAGTTGAACAAGCATTTCAAGAATGCACTGCGCTTTTTTTAAAAGAAAACTACTTTTTCCCTGAGCCCCAACTTCCTTAACTTTCTTGAAATTGAAACTGAGATTTTCTTAAGATTTCTTAACTTTCATTGGAATAAACTGGCTAAAGGAGGTTATCATTATTTGCCATAAAAAGGTCTGCTCTTTGTTAAACAAGATTATCAAAGAAAAGCTTTGAAATTTGTACAGGAGCTGGTAAAGAATCAGCTAATATTGATTTCTGGCAGGTAAAAATGATGAAATTTGTTGGAACTTGAGCCTTGTGATTTTCTTAGCATTTTCTTAATATTTTGGCTTTTTGAGCCTCGTCTTCTTATGGACTGTTTTTCTATAAAAAGCGTGTATTGACAGCAATCTTATTCTCTCCTTGACATAAAAAGGAAATGCTCCAGCTTTTAGCTTGGAATGGTACTAGTAACTCGAAAGAACAAAAGCGACATTCTGTATTGCTCTGCTATGTTTAAAGCAGAATAGCAGGGAGGAAGAATCCATGACTTGGACTGCTGCAAGGCCAATAAAATGACACTAATACAACCAAATACCCAATTATACCATTCTTCTTTAATTTGTGAACATTTAGAAGCGTTCACGTTTGTAGTGTCCTATAATCAGTTGTAAGTTTTGTTAGGAACCCCATTCGTTTCAAGAAGATAGGGCTTGGATTTTAGTCAAAAATACATTGCGTCTTTAACCGAAAAAAGAGTTCTAAGATAGTAAGAATTTACTGCAAGGGATTTTTCTAAAGCAAAACATCGAATAATATCCTTCTAATTTCAAGTTTCTACATATTGATGGAATCTAATTGCAGATTTAAATCAGACCGAGATTTTGCTGATTTGATTTTGATTCATTGTTGTAGTTGAAAACAAAAGATGCCTTCGTCTTTATACATTTGACGAATTCTTAGCGTGGGCTAAACACGTCAGGGAATAGCATGCAATCTATTCATCTTTATACAAAAACAAGCCCATCTCCATATAAGAATTGTCATTAGATTACAACCTACGTAGTATACATGCAAAATGTCCCTCAATGCATTTTCTTCAACATGCACAAACTATAACCTTGTCTTAATCCACCTCTATGTCTTACCGTCAAATTTAATCAATAACTCTAGATGAAAAACTACTGAGGGCATAAGGGGGTACAGTAGCCCCAAATGATCAAACAAGGATTTAATCGGGCAATTTCTTTGGCTGCTCTTTAAAATGGTCGGGAAACTCGGGAAACTCGGGAGACATTCATTTACTTCAGCATATTATGAATATCATACAATGAACAAGATTAAGCGATTAATAGCTTCTGTCATGCTCATTCATCAGGCACGCTACATCTTTTTTGAGCACTGGTGCTTCATACAACCCTATGAGAAAAGACAATCATCCCCGTATATATTAAGGCCCCTGAAAAATCCTATATATTAAAGGAGGGAGCCTTGATCCCGGGGGGAGCCTTGATTCTCTTCTACACTATATTTATGCAATTTCTTATGTGGAATTATCGTACCAAGGGTGACAAAGATCACACTTTGTTCTTTCACGACCGCGAGTCACTAAAAATAATGCAAATGGTTACTTACCCATTTTACCTCAAAATACCTTATCTATTTCATATACATTGATAACTAACATGTGATGGGGGCTCAAATGGTTATCTTTAACAACCAAAATAAATTTGTTTTGACAGAACAAACTTTGGGATGTATCCCATTCGTTCTAATGAGGATGCTCAAAAGCAGAAAGTTGCTGCTCTGAAAAATGCATCATACACTATAGAAAAGAAATGCGCTGAATATATTCTAAGGAATTTTAATCTCTCATCAGTGTAGTTAATTCCATTTATTGAAGTCCAAATGAATGATCCTTTATTCCTAATTTTGTGATGTCATAACTGATACTCCCAATACTTCCACTACCATTAGGTTTACGTAACAGGGAGTTCTGTCTGATGTCAATGAGAGATGATTGAACAATAGGGAATTCTAATGGTTCAAGTATTGAACAAAAAGGGGAAGAAAGCCCATACACACACCACAATGCACTCTGTTAAAATTTCTCATCTTGCTCGAACTTCAATATATCTTATTGACTTCAGTAGTAAGTGAAATTCAGTTGACAGTGGGCAGGTAAAAAATAGAAACCCATTAGGATGGAGTGCCCAAGGACAATACACTTCCGTTACTTAATGGCCAATTCACTTGCTTACATACTTGAAGTATTTATTTACTCCATCATTGTTCAATTGCCTAGAACGGGACTATTTTTAGTTTACACACAATTTTAATAATGGAACATATTCCATGAAACTTACCTACTAGTTCACTTACTCACTAACTTACTTAGTACTAAGAAATCTACAAATGTTATACCAAGACTACAAATTTGAAATGACCCTTATAACAGTCAGTGCAATGGCCTATGTCCCCAAGTAATTGAAAACCAACCTGGAAAATGAATTTTGATGAGAAAGAAGTAAAAAAACATTAAGAAAAAATTACAGACTATATACTATATTGGTCTCAGGAACTGTGAAAATCATGAAAACTTTATGGGATTTAAAATATAAAATCTAATCTAGAACTGACTGATATTTCTTATCCTCTGTAGCCTAACTTTTTTACCTTTTAATTTTGAAGAATTTGTTTACTCTTCCCCTGTTCTGCTGTGTAGAACCGGGCTATTTTTATTGTACATACTATTCTTATAATGGAATATATTCAAAGAAACTTCCTTACTTACTATATGCACTCAAACCATTACAGCAAAATGGCATAAGTTCAAAACTGTAAGAGGTATGCCGTAAGCATATAACCTGCTGCCGGAAAGAATTCAAAAATACCTAGCTCTTTACTTTGGGTTATTCTTCTCTTCACCTAGAGTACGCTTCCTACTCTGTTATCACTATCTGAGTGCACCATAGCTGTAGCAAAAGAAGATAAAGATCAAGTTTGCAAGTATAGTAGCGTTGTTTATTCCAGTTACCAAGGATAAAAATGTACGCATTGTGCTGTGAAAGTTGATCAATAATCGCCTAAAGAGAATGTTCTATCTTTGGAGCAATACGTTTATCTTAGAAGATAACAATATTAACAGCATTCTCCATTCATTATCGTGACGTAACATAAAATAAGACAGTTGATGCCAATGTTCAAATTCCCACCTACGTAATTTACGACAAAAGAATTATCATTAGTAATTATAAAGAGAAATATTTGTATTTCCAATCACTGCCAAAAGTCTTGGAACACTTGCATTACTTTTTGACTCGTAGAGCAATCTCCCCCTCTCCCCCCTCAGAACAATGTTGAATTAATCAGGAGTTACTCCCAGCAGACACGTCAATTTGCTCTCAAATAGCACTCTAGCAACTAAGCTTTTACCTCAACATTGTTTTAAGGGGGGAGGGGATCAGTAGCTGTCAAATTTGACCGGAAATTCGCTATTGTCAAATAAACTTCATTGTTCAATAGGTGTTCCAAGGACTTTTGGCAGAGATTGTCTGACACAAATATGGTTGTAAGGGGAATTACATGATGGAAAAAATATGTACCATAGGGTTTTCCGTGGTCCTGATTTCAATGGTTTTGTTGCCAACTCCATATCTGTGATGGTTTAGGAGGTAGAGATAGTGACATGGGTCAATTTTGTGCTGTTTCTACCATGCCAGAAAGACTATCCGATTCTGAAGGCACATGAGTTCATACTTCAAGTTAATAAGCAAAACTGTGTTTTTTCCACTGAGAATAAAGTTGCTGTCTGAATTTTAGGCTAGTAAATGGACGTTTCACGTAAGGCATAACTGTCATTTGCGCGATAGCTTATTACTTATACGATCAAAATGGCAAAGTCTCAACTCACTTATGTCTTGTATGACATAGACAACAAAGATGTCGGAAGAGTTTATCTAATTACTTATAGCAACACAACCATTTAAATGTTTCTGCTGACGCAGTTTGATCTGGAGTCTACATATTGCATTAGCTGCACCCTCTGCTTACAAAAGTAACAAGTAACGCTATGTCGTCAAATCGAACAAAGGCAATAAAGTTCTGTAATATGCTCACCTGTTTAGAATATGGCGACCAATAAAAAGAAAAAGAACGCATTATGTTCAGATGTTAAGGCAGGGGCTAAGAGAGTAGGTCTTGCCTTTAAAAGAAGCTCCTGTTATTGGAGAATAGACCCAGTGGAGTTGGAGTAGCAGAGGCCTCCTTCAGGTGCTGGTGTTAGGCCTTGGCAAGGGTACTACTATTTGTGTCACCGGCCCTGTACACACTCCTCATACACAGCTAAAACGCCCGGCGTACAGTTATATTCACTTTATCAACATGTATACCAAATCACTCCCTTGTATTGCTACGGGCTGCAGAAATAACAGCTAATAGTTTGAAATGATTTATGTGCTTGCCCGCTTGCTTCCGTGCTACAATAATGTATTGTAGCTTGCTGATAAAACTGTCCAATGCACTACACCAGAAAACGAGACAAAACAAAGCTATTGAAGGCACTGGCAGCACACAAGTGTGTTGCTACAGTACGAGCACCGGTATCCCCTCTAAATTTCTGTAGGAGACGATCGGTTCGCTGACATTATCACTGTACGAAGGGCCTCCTACTTTCTCACCACTCTTTCAATTTCCAAGACCAAGAACCTCTCTCACTATGTGCTTATTGTCTAGCTCTTTGTTGCAGCTGCCATACACGTCACTTTTCGTAGTTCCTCCGTAGTAGTGATGGCCCGCAGTGCTTGTGCAATGGTAGCGAAACAGCGATTTGGCCACGGTTTACCATTACATTTCCAGCTTGTGTGATTCAGTATTAGGCGATATCGAAGAAATAGCCGCAGTAAAAGTGGTACACGGATAAGTACATTTGTAGGAATATGGAAAAGTACATTGATATTATCGAGAGGAGAGCAACATCGAGGAAGTTGTCACGGTTTACCATTTTACGCAGATAAACATGAATAGGATTAGAATCATTTCTTGAAAAATGGTAAACCGTGCAGTTTTTCTCCTTTTTCTCAAAAAGGATACATCAATTTTGCACAGAACTTAATACAACAGTAGTACTTACTTATGTACCACTTTATGCAAAATTGGGAAGTTATAGCATAATTCCCCGTAGTTTTATAAGCAATAATAAAATGGTAAACCGTGTGGTAAACCGTTGGGAACGAGTACAGAAATGCAATCCAATTCAATGCGGTGATTATAAATGTGCTTGAAACCGCTCTTGTGGATAGAATCTATCGCCGATTCCAGAATACGTTGATTATTTCGTTGTGTTTGAAGCATAATAACTACATTTCCTTAGATTTGTTCATTGATTCCACTTTTATACTTGGTATGGCATTGGTGAACACGATCGCCAGCCAAGAACAGTGCATCAGTACTACACCCCCTCAATTGTGCCCTTAGCCCGCACAATATCAAATTTGCAATATGACCAATGAGATCAGCGACATCGAAAATCCTATAGTATAACCGATAAACCTTTCAAAATGTAGCCTCCTAACAGAATTGGCTCAGACAATCACTGCCAAAAGTCTTGGAACACTTGCATTACTTTTTGACTCGTAGAGCAATCTCCCCCTCTCCCCCCTCAGAACAATGTTGAATTAATCAGGAGTTACTCCCAGCAGACACGTCAATTTGCTCTCAAATAGCACTCTAGCAACTAAGCTTTTACCTCAACATTGTTTTAAGGGGGGAGGGGATCAGTAGCTGTCAAATTTGACCGGAAATTCGCTATTGTCAAATAAACTTCATTGTTCAATAGGTGTTCCAAGGACTTTTGGCAGAGATTGTCCTTCCAAACATAAGAGATTGCATTTACGACAAAACACTCATTGTATTGCTGGTGCATATTACATACACAAACAGCATGACTGAAGAGCACGGTTTTACTGCCTACCCAGTATCACAAAAAGCACTTTTTGGTTTACTTGTTGCTACCAAGAACCTCGCCATCGTAACCTAAGAGGATCTCTTACGTATTGTCAAAGGTAACCAAAGGGCGAATATTAGAGAGTTCTCTTGAGGTATTAATTTTATTGAACTAAGCAAGCATACTATAAATTTAAGTAAAACTAAACTTATAATACAATACATAGCAAAATATTATAAAAGACAAGGATTCAAGTATGAAGCACAATTCCAATATAGTTAAAAATTAAGACCAAATGTTAAACTCATTACGTTCTACATAAACATAAAGGAGAGAACAACTGTCTCACACAATCTCTTTTATTTAGTGGGAATATGAAGAAGCAGTAGTTCACATTCAAAACAAAACGTTAATATGTTCTACAGAGGAGAGAACAAATATATCATACAAAGCCTGAGAACTTGCATAATATAGTACTTCTCTGAATCTATATTTTTTAGAACAAAAGCTAAGAAGGAGCCAAAATGCAGTGATCGTTACTATTCTCAAAACTTGATTAGTATGAAGATTTCAATATTGCATCAAAAAGCTTGTTTTTCCAATACAACAAACTAAAATTCCACGTCTACTGATAGTGGCCAACAAGACCATTCTAAATCAAGCACTGCAAAAATCTTATTCTTACTGACAACATCCACTTTACTACGCTTCAAAGCATATGAATAGCAATAAGTGCTTTCTCTCTTTATTCTGTTTGCTCTTTGAATACTTCGGTCATATTACATTCAATGGCAATCATACTTCTCTAAAGACATCATCTAGAAACTCTTCCTTGTAATGTAATGGAAATATCAACTACCATTCTATTGTATTACGAACTTTGATCAACATGAATCTCTACGTTTACGCTATTGCTGTCTGCTTTTTGCATTGTTGTGTTGCAGTCGTAGCATTACCTCCATGTGATTCTCCGTGATATCATGTTGGATAGGAAATGATAGTGAAAGCTACAACGCAGGGAATCCCAGATGATTACCAGATATGAGCATTCCAGTAACACCTATCTTGTCACTATTGTAAACGTATTGGCAGTTGGAATCTTTCAAAACTGGATATCTACAAAAGTTACACAACTTAAACAAAAATTTGACTCACTAAATAACTTAAAATGCTTTTCTACTACATACGAATGATAAGTAATTTCTTATTCTGAAATAAATAGTCAAGTCATGAATGCTCCGTAATGTTTATGATGTAATAAGCTTCACTTCCACTACCACTATTAACTCGACCAATAACTTGCGCTTGCTCACTGCTGGTTGAGGTACTCTCCTGAGAACCATCATCGTTAGTTTTATCGCTGAACTCTGAGGCACTTCCAGTGTAGTCTGCAGACACCAATACTCTGTTGTCTCCCTGGCTAAGAGGAACCTACAAGAAATCAAAACCGTGTGTTAATACTTATACTCTTTAGAGCAGAGCATTTCCAGGTGAATTTTCGAAAGAATACTTTGTACATACGAACTCGATATTGAGCTCTCATGAGAGACAAACTACCATTGGGTAGCTGCACCAGTTGATGAAAAGTCCTATCAGTGTAAAAAACAGAAATGCCATTTCTTGAAGATGACTATTATAAATTCATTTCAGACAGCAAGATTTCCTGCGGTCCATATGGAATACATTAATCCTTCAAGCACGTCGATAAAGAAAATACGCTATGTAATATCCTTGGAAATATAATGGAACGTTTTATACCTCCCAGCCAACAAACAATCCCTTTGGATAGGATGACGTAACATCGAACTTGAGGCCACCTTGAGTTCCAATCAGAGCCGCGTCTCGTTTCCGTGCGGCGAAGAATCCAGCCTGAATTGACCCCTCTGCTAAAACCTTCTTTGTTTTTGGATTGATAATAGGTGGGAGTTTCTTTGGAATAATAGGCTGTGGATTGTCAAGCTGTGGGTTTTCCTTGAAAATTCCAACGATTTTTCCATGAGTTGCGTGGACATCAACCAGTCGCATGTCTTCGTTTGTATCATTGATGATAACCATGACTCCAGCCGCATTTTTTGTCATGTAGATGAACAAAGGGACTAAAATCGCCAGAATAACAACAGTTATACCCAATTTGATAACATTAACTCCAACTTCCAAAATTCCCGATAATACAGCGTATGCTTCAGTTGCCTCCGTTAACTCAGCAAGCGTAGCAATTATCCTCCAAACTGCTCGTAAACCAAATAAACCAAGCCCCCATAATCCCGCTTCCATGAATGTCTTTACCATATACCTTGTGGAGTCATTCTTCATGACTTGAAAGTTCCGTATGAGGTTGCAAATCAAGGCTTTGATACGGTCTCCGTTGGCATCCTGGTACTCTTTGGTTTGCTTTGTCGTCCAGCCCCATACCACATAGGGGGCTGCATCTCCGGGGATAGGTGCCAAAGGAGCTTCTGTATCAGCCATGGCAAATAAATCATAGTTTTTAACAGCTCCTGCAACGAAAGAACAAAGCAAGTAACATTAGAAAGGCGAGAACCCTATTTTCACTTTAGTTATAAAAGCGGTTAAAATCATCTTTTGCCCATCGTTTATGAACACTCTCCTGTACTGTCACCTTCTTTTCTAAAAATACAGCTGTTGCCAAAAGGAATATGCTGCAAGAATCCATCGCATTATACTTTAGATGAAAAAGTAGGATACAAGGTCTAATTTCTTGCTGTGTTTCAGCTGCTTTTAAATGCAACAAGATCTATGTTCAAAACCATGTTTACACGAGACAGTATGGAACAGTTCCAAAACTAAACCAAATGGTACCGTTCCAAGCCTGGTACTGATAGCCCATGAAATTACACAAGAACATTCGAGACGTCAATTTTCTCTGCACTAAACAAGTTCTACGATTGTGACTAGTTTTGTACTTTAAATATGGGAAGCAATGGTATGTACTTCTCTATAAAGTTAATGTTCTCAAGAAAAGCTAAGAGGGTAAAATATATTATATTTGCTGATTTGAAGAAAACTCAATTAATCCCGTAATGGGAATACTAGTTGCTTTTCTAGGCAGGGGCACCTTTACTGTTAAAGTCATCCAAATAATTAAGGAACGTGCCTTCGCAAGGCCAGTCCACGCAGAGGGCCCACGTAGTACTATGCACAAATCAAGGCAAAAAGACGATTTAAACCATTTTGTACAGGCATGCGCTCCAAAACATTAGTAGACTGATAGACAAGGCAGGTTGATGGGCCAGCCTTTTCCTGGTGGTAAAGAAGTAAAAAATCTCAGGGTGGAATCCAAATTTACTTCATAAGCCTATGTTGGCATGGTATCGACTATCAATGAATGGTCCATCACAACCATTTATTACCAAACAATGAGCACTATCAAAATTTAATTGCCAAAATTCATGCTGTCTACAGTTAATTTTTGTTGAAGATCATGAAAGCCACAAAAATCTGCTCAGATATATCTGCACTTGCTTTCCTGTAGTCTCTAGCAACCATTTCTAACTTATCAAAGGAGTTTCATAACAACCTACAGACTGGAGTCATCTAAGTTAAGGAATGAAAACAGCGTTATCTACCATTGTCATCAAGAAGGTTCATTGTCTTTGCCATGTTTACTTCATCATCATTCATTTTTTCTCTGATGTTTTGCAGGTGCTCGTGCGCTTTTTTCAAAGCTTCTTCTTTCTCTTCCTTGCTACCTTCAGCAGCCTTCTTCCAATCAATCCCATTGTGTTCCTTCTCATGATTTATAATGTCCTCGATAACTTCATCAGCTGTTTTGCCTAGAGGTAGATAAAGGTGCATCATAGGTATCCATTTTGTCGTTACTCACTGGCTAGGTCTTGCTACTTACCAAAGATATGATACCTGATAGTGGATGCAATACATATCTTACTGGTCTCCTATAATGGTCTCCTTTAATAAAGAAGACATATGATGGCTGTGATAGGCCTACATGTTTTTTATATAAAAAAGATTTATAAGAAACCTAGTACTAGACACCATAATATTTAACTTTCAGAACTATAAGCAAGGAGTTAAGAAACTTTGCAACTATCTGTGCTATCTTTCACAATTTACGAAACCCCTGTTTTGCTCGATGGCTTTAGCAAGTTTCCATTACAGTATGCTTTTGTGTGCTAAGCCACATGGCACTACTAAAGACGTTTTTCGTTTAGCTTCTGCTATCCCTGCAAATTTCACTGATTTAAGAAACTTTTAAGTAGCCTTACGCCAAGTTTCTCATAAAGAGAAACACGTGTATTCATTTGTACGTAGTGAATACATCTCTAAATATCTTCTATGGCGTTTCAAATGATAACGCCAATTGCAACGCAGCATTGTTTTTTTCACAACATCAATAACACAACTTAGCTATATCCTGTTATTTATTGTCCTATAAAGGGCTAAAAAATAGCTACAAACCTTTCGTTACATCAGGGACTTCAATATCTTTAATTTCATTCCAGAATTCTTCTGCTTTCTGTCTTAGATGTTCTGATGGAGAAATAATGTTTGGCTTTGGTGCAGCCGATGGTTTAGAAGATCCTGAGCCCATTTCTGCTTGATGTAAGAGGATTCTCTGTATGATGTAAACTCAGCACTCACAAGCTCATAAGCTTTCAGTCACTACGAAATTACGCCAACAGCTTTTCTGGTTTGTCTATGCTGGACAACAGTATGTTTACATAGCGACCCTTGTAAAGATAGACTATAATAAATGACTCTACAAATGAAAAGAACTACGCAAAACGCACTGTGAGAGCGGGGTAAGGCAACGTAAATGCGGTGGGTGATTGTATACAACCGACTTGCATGCAGTCTGGTAGCGAGTTGCGATGGCGCTAAAGAAACATTGAGTAGATTATGATGTCCTTGTAATGAAAGCAATGCAAGACACATTCAATTATAACGGGGTTTGATTTCTGCGATGTCTGCGCTTACGTTAGGTAGCTCAAGGTTAGAAATATTTGTAGACAAATGTTAATCAAAAGAAAGTACGAAAAACACAAGGAAAACCAACTGACTTTCTCACCTCCAAAGTTGGATTTTTCACTTGTTAGTAATTATAGGTTCAAACCGAATGTCTATTCACTCTATGAGATCGCGAAAAACATTGGGTACATTGTGAGCTGGCTTTTGAATCAGGAATTTGTTTACATATAAAGTCATGGTTACTTGGGGAGTTAGAATTCCCCATCAATTTCCTTTGTAATAAGAATAACCTGATGAAAACGACAATTGTTTTCCCTCCATTGTGCTTTATCTAATTATTAAAAGCGAAGCTATACGTAAAAGATGGAATGTAAAATTATGGAATGGAATTATGGGCTGGAATACTAAAACAACGTAAAAGAAATATGTATAGTAAATGGTTCCCCTAGATTGCCTGAATTATAAGCTCGAATACTAAAATTTTTTTAAAAGAAATATGTATAGGAAATCATCCCCTTATATTGCTTGAATCCTTTGATAAATTCGTTTGGAATTACTGCAAACTACTTGAACAACAAGACTATAGCTTACAGTCAAACATTAAAACTCTGCTTTTGCCAGACTTGCTCAATGTACAAAACACTGTTTTTAAATGGGATATGTCAATGATAAAACATTTCCAGCAAACCTCGAACCAATTCTGTTGCAAGAACCGCGTGGCTTATCAAAAATCCAATAAAAAGTATAAATCTAGACCATTTTCTTTGGTATCTGTACCTTGTAAAATGTAAAAGCATGAAATTCTACAGAACTAAATTGTACATGTTTCTTTAATTAATATTCATACAATAGTTGGCATAAATTAGTTCTATAGCTGAAATGTATTATTTTTGAAAACTTTCCGGGGGGTAAACTATCAAACTTGCTTTGGAAAAGTCATTACGATCGAAATATCCTAAATTCTCTTTCTGAAGCTTCTATTCTGAAAAAGACAGGATTCTCTCGGTTACAAACGAATATAGATAAAATGAATCATTACTATTATTACTCGGTGGACCCTCCAATCCCATTCCACCCCGGTCTGCGGTAAACTTCTGAAACATTTACCGGTCCATGGTGATAAAAAGATTGCCCGGGACAACTGATCTACATGTATTGGTAGGTCCAGTACCGTTATCACACATAATATTTATACTCTGAAGAATACACCATGAAAAAGCTCAGTATGTTAATGTCATGCATGCTTGTTTCAGAGAGATTGTTCTATATATTATAGCTTTCACTCATTTGGTTTTCAGTAAGCAATGTTGGGGAAAAGCCTTGAGGTCTATAGCAAAATCCCCACAAAGGAAGAATAAGAAAGGCTAAGCAGAGAGGAAGATGATATCAAGTTTGTTAATGTCAGATTTAAAAGAAGAGAAATTATAGGACTTTTGAAGGGAGTGGAAGGAAAGATGTTTGATACCTCACAAGTTATTGGAATGAATGATGACTAGTGAGATAGAATTCGTATTGCGGAAACCTGGAAAGAGTACAAGTGGGCAGGGCTGCAGATGGCTCAAACACTTCTAAATGGATCAGGAATAACATTACCGACAGCCAAATATTCCATGTACTTTTTCTACCTAATCTGCTTGGCTCATTGCAGTTGTAGTCTTGACAGTAACAGAAAATGCATATATACCTAACTGCACAGGTTTGTAATTAAGACATACTGGCTCCTTCTCAATTCGCGTATAACAGCAAATTTTGCATGGGACGTTGTCTATACAACACAGACAGTTTCTCAAACAGAGACACACTATACGCTGGAGAAATTCAATTGTCATAGTTTTCCGTTGGTCTAAATTCCACATTTTACAGCCATACAATACCACATAGCGTAGTGGAATAGCATTGACAAGACACTACAAATGGCTATTTGGATTTGGCTAGATTAAGACGTTGCAAATTATACATAACGATCAACGGAAAATGGGCGGCCACTTGAAAAGGTCTATGATATCTCCCTCCTACCACGCAACTATCCAGTGGCGAAACAAACCTTGATGTCTCTGTGACAACAACCTACTCTAAAACAAAATGGTGGCTGACGCTTTGTACATAGGGGAGGCCGGATATGAAATAGCGTCCCTACATCTCTAGTAGAGTAGAAAGGTGATTCCTCTGTTAGCCAATCAAGATTTAACGCCTATGCTATCTCTAGTAGTTCTTATATGCATGATACAATACTGTTGTCGTTTGAAAAAAGAAGACGAGAAAACGTTCTCTACAATAGCACAGAACATATGGAATCTCCAAATTTCTTCATCTAAAATTGTCATCTGCTTACAATCAAATTGTCATCTGCTTACGTTCATATCTAAATGCGAGATCTAATAAAACTGACATAATGGCAATGATAACAGACCCAAATGTGAATAAAATACTATTTCCTGTGCTATAAAACAGATTAGAATTCAGGAAAACTTTTAATCTTTTGACCTCAACGCAAAATACAGATACCGTGAATTACATCAACTTCAGAGAAAAATGGACATGTATTAAATTTCACTGAGAGGCTCAATAATACAGTCAAGTTTTTCTCAGCCAATGCAGACGAACTAAACTTCATTACTGCTTTGTGATAGAAAATTTGTATGATACATCTGCTGTGCACAACTGTATCTAACCATCAAATAGTATCAATGATCAATCAAAATGTTGAAGCCAAAGACAATTTTTTAGTGATAAGATAATTTTGAAATGACAGTGGGAAAAGACGATGACCCGAGCAGAGCTAGTACTCATGGCCCTCAGCATTGTACTTCAAATGCTCTACCAACTGTGTTATCGGGCTAGGTTTCCAAGGACACACTACAATGTAAGCCAATAGCTCATATTGTCCCTCCCTTTGTCAATCTGCAGATGGAAGCTATCAAAACTCTGTCGCAGTGTGCAGTTAACATGCCTTTAGTACTTTGAAATCTGACAGTATACCCTTATGGCTTCTAAACATTTTCCTACGCTATAAACATATACCAAAAGGAGAAATATAATCTTTTCAGTCTCACAAACTCTATGGCTATACCATTTGCATGAAAAATCAGCAAATCATACCATTTAACTTGTGGGGAAAGAATATATCTGGAAAGCATACAACACAGTTTTGAGCAATTTATCTACCTTGGCTATGTTTCTGCTTAGCGAATATAACACTACCGGTTTAAAGCGACAAAGCCAAAGCAGTTTACAGTGTGGTTTGGCAAAGCAATGCAACAAAAGAAAAGGAAGAAGTTGACAGTAATAAAATGAACGTTTATCATCAGGATACAAGCAATAAGGAGAACACATCAAGTAGTTATGTTTCTGCAACTGAAATACCAGTATTGAGCAAAGTGTACCTATCAACGAATTCCCCAACTTTACTTCTACGCAGTGATTTGAGAGCTTTCCAATAAAGTCCACCAACTCTTTCAACTGCAGTATCGATATTTCTCAGCTCAAACTTTATGAAATCCAGCCAAAAATCTGAGAAAGAAAAAGCAAGGCATATTTTGGAAAAAGAAAATAATACTACAATAATGACTCAGCAAATGGTAACAAAGTTCCACTAAGATACAATACATGATAATTCACGTAATCTACATAAATGGAACGTTCTGTTTCCAGTCAAATACTAAGTCGGAGTCTAAGTTACCAAAGCATACCTTAGAATGTTTATATCAGAAATTTAAAGATGCAAGGCTACAAAACTGGTTTTCTGTGAAAGGTTTTCAGCAAAACTAGGGCACTTATTACATGAAATAGATCATCAACATCTGCTGCAAACAGGGATGGAACTAGCAATCCATTCATATCCCAGAAGGAATCAGGAAAAGACAACAACATGTCTTCACTCCTTTGTCCATTTGTTAATTGCATACTAAAAACAATGAAACTCATCTTACCGACAGAATACTTTCCAAAATTATCAACAGCTGACTCGTGAAGCCTTCGAGTTCTCTTGATGCTTGGTATTTCCTATCAAAAATTAGAGACGGAGGTTGCCGTGTTACCCAAAGTATACCTTATTACAGTGTTGCTATATATGTATGCAAAACAACAGGTGAAATAATGAGAGTTCCAAACCGATGTTAGCCATCTAAAATTACCATTTCATATGCAAAATTGTAGATTGCCAAAGAAGTATCTCAGATCTATCTAGGTCTACAATTCAATTTTAACTCTTAGAAGAGCCAACAAAATCTACCTACCTGTTTACATTCGAGATCTATTGCCAACCTAACTATTTCTTCTGTTAAAGGGTACATTTGAAGCAATCTGTAAGCAGAGAAATTTAATAAAAGTAAGAGGGTAAGCTCGTAAAAATGTAAGTTAGTAAGCAAGTACATGCCGTTTTGAGAGCGCAACGGAATGGGCATCTCATTGGGTACACTCTTACAGTGAAACAGAAGAATAGACCACTAACGCATCAGTGCAACTAGAATAGCTCTATAGAGTATTTTTAGTACTCAAACAGAAAACAACCCAAAATGTGCTCACAAAAGAAAGTTGGCAAAACATCTGCAAAATGAGTCTGCAATACAATAATTCTCACCTCTTGTACAATTTTCTAAACTCGCTGATCCCTTTCGTACTAAATGTCCACTGTAGATATCTCATTCTACCCATCTCAGCAACAGCTTTGGCTGATGAAAGCGACTTCTGTGATGGAAAAATCTTAATTACATCTCATCTTCTGGCCATTGCATAATACTACAGGTCATCTCTTTTCTTCATAGAAAAGTACGCGATGTTGAATGAAAAACCTACTTCGATGTCTAAATTACTATATCAAACACACAACGCAACAAGAGAAACCAACTTTACCTCAAAAATACGAGGAGCGTCTATGGGATTCTTTTCAATAGCCGTAGTTATCCATAGATCCCAGAGGGTCGTTGAATCCTAGAAAAGTTGCCCAATGTGATGAATTAACATGGAACAAAAGCAAAGTATAAAAACAAAAATCGCAACAACTGAGTAGCTAATAATTAATAAGTAGTACAAACAAAACAGAAGAATTTGCAAAAATTCCACATTTGTCATTGTGGATTTCGATAGAAAGTATTTCTACGAACAATGATGGAAAACGGGAAATGTATGATACCACAACATGTTTCGTCAAGATAGAAACTAACCAGCAGTTTACTTCTATACGTTTTACCTCTGATGAGAAGATACTACGGACTAAATGAATAGAGGAATTCTAACATCATTGCAACTCAAATACCACAATATATCTTCTGTTCAATTTTATAAATTGGGGTATATGGAGATTATGCAATGAGTTTACCTGACATTCGACATTCTGGATACACTTCTCGAATTGGGAATTGAGATTATCCCAGTCATCTAAAAAAATAACCAGTAAAGGTTGAAAACACGTAGATGCTTAAGAGGTTACACGATTTCTTTATAAGAAACCAGTTTATAAGCAACTTAGTACTAGACACGCTAAAATTCAAGAAACTTTTAGAACTACAGCGAAAGAGTTAAGAAACTTTAGAAATTTCTGTGCTGTTTCAAAAGTTTGGGGTTTGTGAAACATATTTTCTCCACGGATGTAACAAGTGTCAACAAAGTAAATTGTTTGAGAAAGATATGAGAAAGATCCTTTGGTCGAGAGAAAGATATGCGCATTTTATGACAAATGGCACATTGGAACAATTACCTAGCTCAAAGCAAAACTGAAGTAATACCGTATCCTTTTCGAGGACCAAAGTGAAGATTATATAAGTCAAATGATGATTAATACAATACAATAGTAATACAGTACAATAAGCAGCACAATACAATAATAACGATATCATAAAAGAAGGTTGCGATGACATTCTATTACAAAAAGATGACCAATTCCCTAACTAAAGAAAGCCATGCAACTAACCAGGGTCGTTATAAGACCAAACACTAGCTCTAGAGATACGTTCTATCAGGGCCATCCCTAAAAACTACTTTGAAGGGTGTAGGACATATAATTTGCCATCAAAATGGTCTTGATATCCATGATTGAAGAACATATGCTTAAATTTTAAGCATCATGTGCTCAATTTGCCAGCAAATTCCTTGAGACTGTAAATTTAACAAGTTTATGAGCTATGGCTACGCTGCAGCACCTAAATCTTCTTCGGATCCCAGAATACAAAACAGTGAGGCAATCTGCCCACATGAATGGCAGAATTTGGTTATTTGATGGCAGAAGTTCTAGCCGGGGGGGGGGGGGTGTGACAATTCCCATACCCTACTGTAGGAACTGTTCTGCGTTTTGTCATTATCAGCCTGCTTATTTGGGGGGATGGCAATTGTAATTCTAAATTAAGATCAGATTCAGCTAACAAGTGAACCAGAAATCTGATAGATACATAATAACATAAAAAAGAACAACACCTTGAAGTAAATTGTAAACGTTAAGGCATAATCTTCCTCATGGACTTCATGATTTTCGGTGGTACAATCCAATATGGGAAAGCGTCTACTTACCTGATACTTGCGTCAAAATGCTAAGGTATCTTTCACAGAGTGTGGGCGATGGTACATTTTCAACTGCTTTCGAAAGTACTTCTATGACACCTTCGCAATCTTCAAGGTTCAACAGAAGTTCACTCTGCAAGTAAAAACATAGTACGCAAAAATTATGTTTCATTCTAACAAGTGGACGTGAGCCACAACAACATCATCAACATATAAAAAGACTCAGATAAAGCTGGCTTTATCACTTAAAATTGCACCAGTGCCTTAAGACATTTCAAATAATTCCGGGTTGCTGACATTTCGTACAAAGGGTGTGAAAATGTTCCCAAAAACCAAAAAGAAGATTTGAGACTTTACTGAATTCCAAGAAAAATACAGAAATATCAATAAGTGCGCTAAATGCTAGACTATACTCTCACCCATGCAAGAAACATTTGTTCTGTGATTAACATCCGTTCATCAGCACTACTCAGAATACCTAAAATTATCCGTAATCTCTAAAAGAAAACATGAATACTAGGTGATAATGTGCAAAGTGGCAAACAAAAAGTTGAATAGTTTAAGAGCATAAAAGCATCCAAAACATAAAATGTGACGATTGATAATCTGTAATAAGCTGAATTTAAAAATATACTATTCCCCTACTGAATCACATATACCAAGAAAAAATTTGAAAATCAAATCATTTTTAGTCAAATTCCTAGCTAACGAAAAATGTTCCATAAAGCAAATGCTTGAAATAAGTTCTCTTCAAGTAGCAACGTCTTTCAGAGCCATACACCTCTAATACTGTGAGATGTTTGAAAAACCAACTTTTCAAGCATACTAATGTAATACGATTAGTTCGGGTACATAATACGCCATATTTATCTTCATCAAAAACTATTAGTAGCTGACGGAAATGGTTCTTATCAGATAAGAGAAAATACGCGAGATATGACATAATAACGACACAATACATCGACAATTTAACTATTACCCTAGCAATGTCTTCAGCAGTTGCATTCTCCAGCTTCATCATCTCCAGAAATGTGTGGAGATAAGATTCATAAAAAGAGCCTAAAAGCAAAATATTACAAAATGTACAGAGGGGATGGATTCTCCTATAAAACGATAAATTCGGGTGAAGAATCAAAAGAAATAGCTTTCTAGGTAAATAGTAGGGGCCGAGTTGCACATAGCGATTTTCGCATTAATCACTTAAGGATTATATATTGGCTTGCGTAGAAGCGATCACAGAGAATCAATCGATCAACTAGTTTGATTTTGTTCCGCCCACGCTTAGATTCTCTGTGATCGCTTCTAGGCAAGCCAATTTATAATCCGTAAGTGACTATCTAATGCGAATATCGCTACGTGTAACTCGACCCAAAGAGGAACACAAATAATTACATTAAATGTGTTATTTCTCTACTCAAAGCAAATTCAAAGCAGCTGGTGATAAGAAATATAGGCTATTTTGTTTTAATTGCAAGGGCCTACAGCAAAGTTCCATCAAGCAAAGATGATAAAGCTATGTGGTCGAGGTGGCTACTTCTCTTTTCGGGAGGAGAGAGAGGATAAAAAAGACATGAATGCAAGAAGATATCCGGTAATACCTGTCTTGAATTTCTCTGCTCCTTGGTCAAAAAGTTCCTGGCAACTTGTTTCGATAATTTGCCATTGTTCGTCTGAAATGGAGACATACAAAGGTGGCAAGAGACATAAGAGACTTATTCACAACTTACATGCCAACAACGCATACTTCAAAGTGGTTCTGCAATTTCAAACTTAAATAGAAAACTATAATGCCAATGTCCAATGCGAATTAAGCTTTTTCATATCACAGTCAACATTATTAGTCAATATTTACACCCATCTCTTTTTCAATTTCCTTTAAAAATAATAAACTCTACGTACCAGAGACTTGAATTCCACTGGACATTTTGGCTTTCAATTGATCAAATGGTTTCCGTGCAACCACCGCAAACGCTTCTTCTTTTTCTGGGAAATCCTTCATCAGCCTAAAATCGGTAAAATACAAAACAAGGAAAATGTCATTGAGGAATACCAAAAGGAAAGGTACAATAAACAAATGCAAACCAAATTGACGTATTGACTTCCCAGAAAACCGCAAATCACATTTTTATAGAAAACTTTGTCTTAAGGAATATGACCGCTTAAAGAACCCTACAAGATATCCCTATTCACGTTGTTTCGAAGAATAAGCAGTTGCGAAAAAATGTCAATTTGACAGATGGAGGGTCAACTAGGAGAACTATATCGTGTGAATCCTGGTATGCTATGAATGCATTTATTTCAAATGAGCAGCAAACTAACCCTTCATATATTTCATTTTGATTTTCTTCGGTGTCAGGAAACAGGCGGTAAATTGATAAGAACTCATCGCGCAAGGAGATATCATCTGTAGAAAAAGCCGGTCATCTTATAATCTGTCAGTCAATGAACAAGCCAATCAATCCATGAGTGCATCAATCAACCAATCAATCAATCAATCAATCAATCAACCAATCAATCAACCAATCAATCAATCCATCAATCAATCCATCAATCAATGAGTGTAACCGTTGATTTGAGTATGAATGAATTGCTACTAACGGGTGACTCACATACACTGGCAACCCTATCAGGTAACACATCTATTAAAACTCACAATCATTATCTATAGACTTATTGAATAGGATGGGTGTCCATCGCTGGTCATTTAAGTCAGCATACATACCAACAATGATCCTAAATTAAGCTGATACAACTCAAAAATTATCAGCAAATTATACAAAACAAGAACACCAATGGTTCAGAGTTTGAGAGGATTAGGAGGATGGGATAAATTGATTAAGCAAATGCAACGGAGAGTGTTAAAATGACATTCTGTCATTTACCTGGAAACGCCAGAATAGCATTGCTATAAACAATACTAGCTGTTTTATTTGCTAGAAAAAGCTCAGATAGTGAACCACTTTCAATCTAAAAAACGAGAGGAACAGTCAACGAATTGTTCTAACACAGGAATTCCTATATCACAATAAGAATGAAGTGATTTTCAACTGGTACCACTTTACTGAATTATAAGACTGGTACCAAGTTCCCTAAAACAAAAGTACCGGGCTCAATAATACGGGGTATAGCGGCCTGTTGGTCTAGTGGTATGATTCTCGCTTAGGGTGCGAGAGGTCCCGGGTTCAACTCCCGGACAGGCCCTTTATTGCAATTGGCAGCAGCACGGTTCCCCTAACACGTGACAGCAACACAGAATTTGGAATTGCTTATTAGAGCAAATCCGAGGCAATACAAAATCTCCTTCACAGTTTCTATTTCAGTTACTAGTAAGTACAATTCATCGTCCGTCATCCCAAAACGATAATAAATTATGAGGCCTTTAACAAGATATAAGTAACCAGGCATTGCTGGTCATACATATCCATTGTAGAGGCTTTTCATTTTAAAAGCGAGTGAACTAGGTTGTCAAAAGATAGTGGCTAATCAAGTATGATCTTAGCCAAATCAAAAGCAAAAACGTAGCCTCCTACTAACAACCTCGATCAGGTTATGTAAATAACAGTAGAATAGTAGCAATGGTACTTTAATTTGAAAGCACATAAAGTCAGCAATCTATCTTGCAAGCTATTAACATTGGCTTGAAATATTTAGAAATATTTGCCAAACCTGGTCCGATTCAATTGATAAACTCAGAACATCTTTTCTTCTCTTTATCTAAAAAAGATATCAGATTTGAGAAACAAATAGCAAGAAACACCTAAGAAACTATCAGGGAATCAACTTCACCTCCCATTCATTAAAACTGACTGAGTGACGTTGGCACCATCATTCAAGGAATAAAAAAGCCTAGTGGATAAATTAATCTGAATTATTTCTGACAACCAAGAACAACATTCAAAGGTAGGGGTCAAAAATCACTTAATGCCTTTAATCTGCTATATTATGATAAATATGGCCATAAGAATAAGACTTCACATGTGGCCAGACAAATTTAACACATAGTAAATAGAATGTAAGGGCATCCTTACCTTATCTACATGCAACAGTTCCAATCTGAAATACTAAAGAAAAATTCTAATTCAGACATTAAGTGAGGATAACTTGAATATACTTTATGCCAAAGTTCTTTAATGTAAAATAGCAGGGGGAAAAGCAACTGGGTGTGAAACCTAATACAATAAGGACAAAAATAATGACAACAGTTATTTATACGGGGAATTGCCTTTTCAGCAACAAAATGCTGTTACTAATAAGGGCACTGCCTGAAGCATAGAAGATTCTAGATGAAAAATAAAGACATAAAGAAATTATAAAAATAAATAAAGACACTTAGGTACAATCAAGTCCTTAAATCTCAAAAAAGATTCTTCTACAGAAGCACATTGCAGACTAAGAATGCTACATCTCAGACAAGACAAAGTTGATGGGGCACGTCTTTTTATGATAAAAAAAATGTCAGGAAATTCCTTCTCGAATTCTTGTTGCAGTTTCTTTAAATACGACCTATATACTCTAGAAATCAATAAAGCAAAATATGGGAAAGTTGAAATAACTATCAAAGACTAAACCAGGCTTTGCACTTCTCTTGAACTTTGAAAAACTAGCAGCGATGAATAACAGCTGTAATTCAATCTGAGCAAACCAACATTCTTACGAAAATTAGGAGCTCCTTATCTCTTTCTGAGAGAGCCATGGCAAGATCAGGCATGTACTTATCATAAACAATTTGTAGGATGTCAAAGGAATCAGTTGTATGCCACAAGCAGAATTTGGTTGGTTAAACAGACAGTATTAATCATCTGCATTTCATATACATCTCATACCAAATGAAGCCGCAACAGGTGCAAGGAGTGGAATCACATAAAACATTTCTATAAAGAAACTGTGGAATCATATTCAACAACTGCAAGGACCATCACTGGATATGGGTATGAACGCATACTTCTGCCTACCTCAAGCCAAAGGATTTTTGATTCCTGGTTCATGCGAAGAGCTTTCTGCATTAACGTTCTAAGATAAGAAGTCAAAATACCATGCATTACTAAAATCGGATACTAAATGAAATCTAACTATTTTATAGATTTCATCAGAAATATTGTTCTGCTGTAGGCAATATTTTGGAAATCTCACATTGAAACTAGCATTGTTGTATAGGGAATTACCTAGGGCACAGTATTACTATCAGTTTATACGTTATGATAAATGCCATATTCCATATCGTAACTTCTATAGATATTTTTATACTTGAGCGACCAACCAAGTAAACTTAAAATGTGTTAATACCTGGCATTTTCAATGCTGCTATTATCTTCAAGTTCCCATTTTGCAGCCATTATCCATACACCTGGAATATGATTAGTCGATGGAAATCAAATGGCAAGAGACAACATAACTAAATCATTCAAGCCTGGTGCCCGTTTTTGACTAACACTGCCCAAAAGAATCCACCATACAGCTAAATCCTACAGGTGAGGCTCCTAAATGGCATCTTTCATATGGTAGTCAGACCCTTGCAAATCCTCTGGGTTCTACTATTACAACGATCGTTTGAATCATGTTCAATGTCGTTGCAAGATTGCTGTACGATCTAGATTTCGCCCTCTTTTCCTCCCGTGCTTTGTTGCTTCAATGCATTCACATTTTCACTGTTTCTCCTTCTCGGTCATTGTCTGTCAATTGTATTAGCACAGTTTTGCTCACTTTCGTACATTTCTGGAACAGTTGCCTCTCCATTGATAGGACAATTTGTTGCAAAATAATTGTTCTAGGCACCATGTGAAATAAGTGACGGTACATGTAACCATCTTGGTGCACTCTAAGAATGGATAATTATTCCATAACTACGTTTTCCCAGGCTTGCACAAACCTAATTTCTGAACTACATGTACGCTACTGCACCTGCGTCCTCCATTGCAAGGTGCCAATTAGTAAGCATAGGCCTTGAGTTAGCAATCCTTTTCAATAAATAGTTAAAACTAAACCAGTACTTCAAACCTAAGGGCAACAAAAACAGCAACACCATTTTAGTCAAAAATTGCAAACTTCTGGCCCTACTAGCGCCGGGGCGATCTACACCAGATCATGAAAATTAACGCCATTAAGGGTAGGTGTGAGAACGGTCAGTAAAGTACAAGACAGATTTTCCACTTACTTGGGTTATGGGAATGCAACTGCATTAATCTTCCAAAAGCTCTACCAAGCAATCTCTTGCTATCCTGAAAGAAGAATTTTCCATATCAACCTAAGCAATCAATTAACGAATCCATTAACAGCAATACAATCGATACCCTTGGTGGTAGAAGGAAGTACAAAATGCATCAGAGTCAAGAATACAGATATATTGAAAATTATACCATCTTCTTGCAAAAGTCAATATACTGCATCCACAGTTTCAAATCATTCTAGGGAGAAAAGAAATGAAAAGATTGGTATCTTATCTAATAGTAAAGCTAAAGTCAAGACCATACATTGTCCTCAAATTCAAATAAGTTTTCTTACATTTGTATGTCGTCATTCAGTTATTCAAGTGATATAATTACATTTCTAACAGTTCTCCTATTTTTAGTAAGCTTCGCAACAATGCTGGCCTATAACACTTTCATGGATCAAATAGAACTTAACGCAAAACCACAATTTTTGTCATATAGCTCTTATTTCACCAGGCCATGCAAACTATGCGTAAAGGAACAGTAAATCAATCCTCAAGAAAAATTTAGGTCCTTTGGTTCAAAATGGAGATCCTGCCTTTTCAACACATTGAGCCTGATTATTTTGGAAACTGAGACTACAATATCAAGATATCTCCTCTGGAGCTTACTTAAAATCAATCTTAGGTTGAAAGGAGATTACTACAAAAAGTTGTGTAGAACAATATATTTAGTTGTTGTCTTTGTGATTTGAAGTTAAAAAACAAAGCCCCTTGCTTTTTCTTGAAAAGGTATCACTCCAACACTTTTACCAGCAACTTACCCCAAACTTTTTCAATGCTTTCTAAAAAAAGAATAGTTTCTATCAAATAAGTATTTATTGATTATAATCAAATGCTGACATATATACACAATTAAAACATTGAACCACAACTGAAGAGACTTCTTAAAGGAAGAGCTTCTTTTTAATTATCTTCATAATCTCTTCCCTAAAGCCATGACATCTAAACTTCTGAAAATACTGTACATGTATGTCTCTATTCACTGTGCAATTTCCCACATACTACACACAGAAAAATAATTTTTTTTTCATCCCAAGGCCAAGGTACTAGATATTGTGACTATAGTACTCTGATAATGACCACAAAATGCTGGAGCTCTGAATGCAAACAAATATAATTCAGCCCAGACATATAAAATATGAGGCTACCTGAAACACATGATGCATTCTTTTCTTCACTGCAATATCTGCTGCAGTATGCTGATAGGGATTCATCCTTAGTTTCTAAATTGATGAAGATGCAAAATATAACAGCAATGATTATTCATACATCAGATCAGACAGATGACAAATGAAAGGAAAAATTAAGCAGTTATGTTAACTCTGATGTTAATATAAGACACAATGTTATATAATATTACTGAATAAAATGATGATCTCAAAATAGATGAGCATAGGGAAAATGGTATCAATATGAGCTTTCCTATTTCAATTATCATTATTCAGGTAGAATTATTATGGTTCAAAGCAAATCAATTAGATTCTCTGCTGCCATAAAACATCAGTCTTCAGCTTTTTAGGAAATATATGAGAGTACAATCACCAAATACTGAAAAAAATTAGGACCAAAAGAGCAAAATTTCTAGACACAATCTGTGCCCACAGACTTTTAATAATTACCTGCATTCGCTTTCTTCTTAGTGCGTCAACATTCAACTCATACTGTAAAAGAGATTTCTGAAATTAATGTATTACACCTTAAACCATAACTATAAGCCGGAAGGAAGATGAATTGACAAACGTAATACTACCATAGCAGAGATTTCAGTAGGGGGGGGGGGTGAGCGATAGCGTGTGCCACAGGCACATGCCCATGGGTACATTTGGGAGTGATTAATTGCTTGCTCAGTAATAAACATTTCCCTTGTGGAGAGTGACATCCAGAATCTGACAATCGTTATGATCCATTCTTGAGTAGTAGGCTCACCCACTTGAGAAACTCCTTTTTGAAATGGACACTTTGATATTGATTTTTAATGGACCGACACAGGCTTGTCAGTTCTTATTTGTTGGTAAGGTGGGGGGGGGGGGCTTCTTCGTTTCAATTTGCTAATGCTCTCTTCACTCATTTGCCTTTCACTTTTCTGAACAGCATTAAAACTCTCTAAAAAATGCCTCTCTATTTCGCACAGTACCCTCAATGAAAATTTGATAGTATATGGAAATTACTCTTTGGAGTAAAGATGAGAGGGAAGAAATCATTGAGAGAGCTCTCGATATGTACCTCAAATTGAAAAGGTGAATGAAACTAAATAATCTTCCAGGCACCCAAACATCAACAAAAATCAATGCTTGCTAGTACCATACGATTGATCAGAGTTAAACAGTGATATGGATGAAATTGAGGAACTTAGCCTTTTTGAAGCTGAACTTGAATTTTAGTAGACAAGACAATGTGGAATTTTGTTACTTCTGTTTGAAACATTTAACATGGGCTCATAACATTATTTTGATTAAGTAAATTTATCGTTTTTGAAATAAGTTGTTTCTATCAGTGCCATATCCTGTTATGTACCATATCTGTTCATGTCAAATGAGAATGGCCTAAACTTGTGTTTGTGAGTTGCCTCATAGCTTTGTACTATGCAGGGCTTTCATGCTCTGAAATTGAGGTGCATGACCAAAAACTTGTGTGATCAGAGTGGGGCGAGCGACTGACAATTATTTGAGAACACGACATAGCAAAAACAATTGCAGGTCCTGCAAAAACCACGTAACATTTTCCAAACTAAATAAGTAAAGGAAATCTTTACAATAGTTAACACTGTAGGCTATGGCTTGCTTGCAGAAAAATGAATGGGAAGCACTGTTGAGTTCAATTTTTCAAAAAAGAACTTTGCTATGTCGTGTTCTCAAATAATTGTCAGTTGCTCGCCCCACTCTGATCACACAAGTTTTTGGTCATGCACCTCAATTTCAGAGCACGAAAGCCCTGCATAGTACAAAGCTATGAGGCAACTCACAAACACAAGTTTAGGCCATTCTCATTTGACATGAACAGATATGGTACATAAACAGAGCTCTCAAGTTGCAAAACTGAATATGAGTGAGAATTTTTTGCCATGCCCAAAAGATTGTCTGAGGTCTTCTAATGCTTCAAACTCAATAAACTGCATTAGAATCTGCTATGTGAGCTTTGGATTTTCTGAAGCTTGGCAAAGTGGAGTTCATATAATTCATGGAAAATCCTCAAGAAACAACACCAAGAATTATAACTGGCCAAAAAAATAAATTGAATGCTTTCAATGTATGGTACCAAAATAGCTAGAATGAATAAGAATTTTCTTGTGTAAAAGTAAGAAATGGTTCAAATGTGAGTCTCACCAAATGCATGAGACTTCAGAGATCTGCATATATAATATAAGAAAAGCAAACCTGCAGGTATTTCAAGAAATCTTCTTTTTCTACAACACGTCTTTGTAACTTGTATTCCATTTCAGTTCTTCTTTTTATTATCACCCTAAGAGGCACATTCCATAAATAGTTAGCATGTGAGAAATACAGAATTAAGCTATTGTGTCTAAAGAGCAAGTTTTAGAAGATTAGAATCAAATGTAATAGCAAAACAAAGCAAACAAATACAACATTTAATATTTTCCTATTTTGTGAACAATGACTTTCATAATGCCTGTATCATACAATTACGATAAAGTCATATTGAACTATTTTACTTTCTGGTTTGAGCATCATGTTGTACCTTACATTTGACTTTTTTACCTAGTTTCTTAAAATCCACTTTTCAAGACAATCAATCCACTACAGCTTTTCAAGACAAATGGCCAAAGGGTGCAATTGGGATATCCAATGTACAGTGATTGATGTTGTCATAACATTCCACAAAATTCTACACAAAAGGAAGAATTTTGAAACATTCCAGTGTGCAGTGATAGCAGTGCACACCAAAAACTGGAAAGACATTGGTCAGGAGCTACAGAAATCTTTTTGAGTCAGGCCTATTCCTCATATGGACTGCCATTTTCTGTTGCAAACATATCAGTACAGCACAACCACCATGTTTGCAAAAACATGTTTAATTTCCTTTTTGCAAACTTGAACTCTGCCTAAGCCAGTTCCAAGCCCTGTTTAAGAAGAGGAGGGTTGGGCACAGGGTTAGCATCCCTTTAACATAAAACAACCAATCAATACTGCAATACACAACAGAGACCCCACAAATAATTGGTATGAAGCAGCAGGTATGACAACTTAATGATGCAGGGTCAAAGCTGAAATGACACTCAGTGTCAGATAAAGAACTTGAATTTGATAAGTCCCTCCAAAACAAGAAGGCCTGAATGCATGATCATTACTCCAACCAGGGAAAATGGCCCAGACTATTTGAGAACTTGAAAGAAAAAGGATCACTAAGGGCAATATGGCATAGAACCCCCCATGAAGGCCTGAAGATGATGAATGAAAGCTGGGATGAAATAGAGAAAGAAGCTGTAGAAAGGAATCAATGGAGAATGTTGTTTGCCTAATGCACAAGTATGCATGGGAAGGACTAAGGTCTAAGGTAAGATTTCATGTCTGATATGAACATTACTAGAATGATGCAGTCAGTATTTTACCTATGATCTGACCCAGAAGAATTGAGATTGCAAATATGAGGTTCTTCACTAAAATCTGCAACCAGATTACTCCTAGTATCATAGAAATCTACATGAGTAAACTGACTAACAGGGAAATTCATTCCAAACCTACTTTAAGAAGCTGTTAAAATCTTTTCTTACATTGCAATAATGCATATGTTCTACTTGATGGCATTTTTTGTAATTATATTTTGGTGCTAACTTTCCAGACTTTGGAAGCAAATTAAACTGCTATTGAAATCTGATAGCATGGAGCGGCAATTTTGAAAGCACGGAGAGGGATGGGATGATAAAATATCTCAGCAAATATATTTCTAGGGAAGCTCTTGAGCAGGTTTATAAGCTTTATATAAGGCCCCAACTTGGACTATGGAGATATCATTTACCATAAATTTGATCCTAATATGCATCTTGAATTCATAAAAAAGTTGGAGCAAGTTCAATACTCAGCAGCACTGGCGGTCACTGGTGCGTGGAGGGGTACAAGCAGACAGAGACTTTATGAGGAACTGGGATGGGAACCCTTGTATCGCAGAAGGTGGTATCAAAAGGTTGTCATTTCATTTCTCCAAATAAATTTAAATCGCCGGAATATCCCTATATTGAAATACCTCAGGAGTGCCAACTTGCATACAACTTGAGGAATCCAGGTGCATATGAGCAGCCAAGGCCAGAACTGTTCGTTACTCAAACACCTATTTTCATAACACACTATTCAAGTGGAATCTGCTAGATAAAGAGATTCAAAATTGTACTTCAATAGCACAATTCAAAAAGGAGCTGCTTTCAATCATTTGACTGGTCAAAAACTCTACATTTTGAGTATTTGATATCACAGGTATTAAATTACTGACTGACAGGCTCCGTCTTCACTTTAGTGACCTGAATAGCATTGTTTTAGACATGCATTTGACTGTATTACACCTGTTTGTATATGTGGATTAGCTAATGAGGATAACAAGCATTGTTTCCTGCATTGTTCACAGTATCACGTCCTTCATTTAAATCTCTTTGACCAGATCTCAGACATCCCCGGAATTGATCTCACCTACTGTAATGAAAGTTCCTTGTTCAATCTTCTTCTTTATGGAAACCCCTCTTGTACTGAGATGCATAATGGTATTATCATTGAGTCCACAATTACCTACTTAATTGCCACAGGAAGGTTCAATGTGAGGTGAATGGAACTGGGAACAGCAGCAGCTTCCTAATTAACTTAATTTTCCTTTGATTTCTATTCTTGGGCTTGTCTCAGGATAGATGGTGATAGAGGGATTTTGAATTTTCTGACTTTTGACTACCATCACTCTTATCGATAGCCAAGCTTTCACTCTCCCTTAAGGGAGGGATTTCAGCATCTATCTTGAGACACACCCTATATCATTACTTTAGTTCTGTTTGTGTAATTGTATATTGTACGTGTCACCCATAGTCAGAACTCGGTGACCCTGTGTCTTTTTTGGCCATGGGTGGCATAAACCTTTGCATATCTTATTGTGTTTAGTTTTAAAAATCTGTATATATATATAAAAAAATCTGATAGATCAATTTCTCAGGAAATCCCCTTTCCCCCAGTCCTTCCGTCTCTTTTCTCCTACTTCTTCTAGTAGCAGACATTTCAAGTGCTGCCACAAAATAATTAAACAGCGACAGACAAGAAGCATTGGCCAATGGACAAAAATGACTAACCTATCGACAAACATAAGGAAAGTACATGCACAAAATTAAATTACTTTGGTAGGTTTACGGCAATTTCATGCATTCTCAACTTTCCTGAGCATCATCTAATCCAGATGGATGAATAAAACATTTATCTTCCAAAGATCAAGAATTGCATCCCAATCATAAAGGCCGCTTCGAGAAAAATAGCGGGAACTTGGTCGTACTCGGAAGCGTGTCTGAGAGATGGCTAATGTCCTGAGGACTCTGAGAAATTTTAGCGGTTGAACACATCCACTTCTATGTGATAAAACATACCATCAAGATAGCAATATTGGCTCAGTGTTTGCATGTCATGAGGGAAACGGTCACCAGCGCTGACATTGCTGAAGAAAGAGCCCAAAGTCAAAATCAACATGATAAAGGTCTAAGCATTTGGGTCTAAGTATATCAAACCTCAATTCCTTTTTGTCAAATATCCCTTTTTTCTCCAGGTCTTCAAGCTCTGGGAGCATACCCTCAAGGTTCTGATATACATATTCTGCCATTGCTCAATAAAAACTTAGATTGTGACACATCAATGATGGAAGATACGTTAAGTATGGCAATGACAAATGAACATTGAGCAGGAAGGCATTATCTAACGGCCTTGTTGTCAAAACGAGGATATTATAGAACAATTTTTAATGGACAAAATGTCGGCTTAGAATTTTTGGAGTTGTAAAATCGTCAAACAACAGATTTCTGTATGTGACTTACACGGTGTATCTGTTTTGTAATATGGCATGTCGATACTTTTGGAGACAAGCAGCTTTGCGAAATTTCTTCTGTCGTAGCATTCACATTGGTAGTACCAGTATACCTAGGCCTCGTCCAAAGCATTGTTGCATAATAGTTAGGAAGCTCAGTTCATCATGTTCTTCAATAACGACAAAGTCGCGAAAGTTCTCCACATTTGGAATGTTCCCATGTTACAGATCAGATTGCAATCCATTTCTTTCTCGGCCAGTAAATCGGAGGCTTTTATTGGCCATTAGAGAATTCGGAAAATCTAGCAAGAAGAGCAGTGCCTATGGTAGTTTATCAGAGAAGCATAGCACCACTGCTATGTACGTCATATCAATTGTTATTCTTGTCTGTGGTGGATCGTATGCTGCTGTACCTCTTTATAGATTATACTGTCAGGTAAGGATACTGCATGCAGCAAAAGTAAAATCTTAACTTTCTAAATCTTGCAATGATGGCAGAAATTCAACACTTGCGATATCATCTGGTGCTTGCATTAGTTACCGTATTTACTCTATTATTCCCGCTTCTCTTTTATTCCCGCCTCTCTAGTAATCCCGCCTTTATTTCATAGATTGAACGAATAATCCCGCCTCTCCAGTAATCCCGCATGCGGGATTGCAACGACTAATTGTTATTTGTATTAAAAATTTAAATTAAAAACAATTTGTTCAAAGTGACTGAAAATAACGTTCATCGTTTTTATTACTGTTGAAAAAGTTATTGTTTTTATTGTTTAAAAAAGTATTTCGAAAAAAGGTATTACTATTATTGGTATATTATTATGAACTTTCTCAAAATTGTATGTTTTTTTATCTGATTTGTCCCAATCATGTTAGGTATGTTGAGGAGAATTTTTAGTTGAAACCGTATCTGCAGCTTGACTTCAAGGCATTGAAAAAATAATCCCGTCTCTCCAATATACCCGCCTCTCTAATAGTCCCGCCTTTTTTTAATGAGGTTGAAATAGTAATCCTGCAGCGGGAATAATACAGTAAATACAGTATCATATTTTCATTGAGCCAATTCCCAGAATGTCATGCGGTTTGTCTTGGTATGATTAACATTGTTTGCAAGGTATATGTTTCCTAATAGGCTTCAGGTTATGGTGGCACAGTCAGAGTTAAGGATGTTGGTGAAGAAATAGCACAAATGGAAAAGCAAAAGCAAAGACCACTGACAGTAAAGTTCAATGCAGATAAAAGTGCACAGATGCAATGGATTTTCAAGCCAAGACAGTCAGAAATAAAAGTATGTTTTGTCTGCATATCACCACAATGTGGTTTTGCCAGTTTTGCTAACCCTGAAAACTGTGAAGAAGGGCCTTCAATTTTCTAAGTTTATCATCTTGAACAATAAATAAAATTACTACTTAATTAACATGGTTATGTAATGAGTTGTTAAAATAATGGCAAATGCATTTTATAATTTGCCCATCTATAGTCAATAGTTTCTGGCACCCTAACCTGCTGAAACAGGTCCTTCTGGAAAATTCAAGTTTGGAAAATATATCATTAGTCATTGAAGATACATATTAGATTATTCCATAACTTTGAACTACTTCTGTACAGAATATTGTGAAATATTTTGATGATATCATATTGCTATCTGATACACATTAATTGAGTTAGTGTTACTTAACAATTTTTGACTGGCAACATAGTAAACTTAATAAGTAGAGCCCCATTTAATTTAATATGTGAGGATAATATTTTCCACCAAAATGTTGAAAGCAGCATTGATCGGGTAATCACCCAACCGTATACTAATATCAGAGAGGTTTTACTTTCATCCTAGCAATGTAGTCCATTATCCATTGTCTATGTTACAGATTTTCCCTGGAGAAACTGCTTTAGCATTTTTTACTGCTTCAAATCCAACTGATCAACCAATAACTGGAGTATCCACTTACAATGTCATTCCATTTGAGGCTGGCCAATATTTTAATAAAATTCAGGTATATACAGTTTGCATTCCCTACTACATTTATTGGCCTTTTGTCAAAGCTATATATAATTATTATTATCCAATTTGTAATAGATGAAAGAAATATCAGGGTTCTCAGGACTGTTTTCAAAAATACTCTGATTTTCCCAGGTTTTCCAGACCAGTCATTCGCAAACCAAGTAAATGATCTGGCATACATATCAATATTGAAAGACTGAAAATAAGGAGAATGCAAAAAATTCCTTAACCAGAAAAAGTCCCTGACCTTTCCAGATTTTTCCTGACCTCAAACTGAATTCCCTGACCTCAAACTGAATTCCCTGACCTCAAACTGAATTCCCTGACCTCAAACTGAATTCCCTGACTTTTCCAGGTTTCCCAAACTCACGAGAACCCAGAAAATAGGCCTTACTATTAAACTTGTACTAGGTTACCCTGGTTCCAAACCTTTTTTGTTGCCCCCCCCCTTAACAAAATACAGTTCAAGAGAATCTCCCCTCCCCATCCCCAAAGTAAACTGAAGCTATTCTTGGATCAACAATGGGCAGTGTTTTTACAGCAACTTCATGTTCTAGTTAAATTTGCTAAGATGCAATCAACTAGATTTCCCACTAGAACTGAAAAACAGTTAGAATTTGAGAATTTTTATAGCTAGAGAGCTCTTTCTTGAAATTAATATTTGGAGTATTATTTCATGCTAGAAACTAGATTGTTGTTTATTAGAAAGGGTCCAAAATATACATTCAGTGAGACTATTGTGGCTCAGTCATCTTCATAAGTTTTTGGACACTTAGCTGTGTGGTGGCCAGAGCAATGTGTGTGTCAGCTGCTACGTTTAATCCATTATGAAAGTTGCTCTGTATAATGCCAATCTGGCTAGACACAGCTTCCAATTCCCTAACTCAAAAGCCAATTTTTCCCCTAGGGGGAATCCCCCAGGCTGAGAAACATGCAATACAATATTTGCTTCTTTTGAAGGTTCAGGTGGTTAGTTTTCTCATTTGACAAAATTGATACATAAAATTGAAAAATTTTTGCAGTGCCATGAAGCCTTAATGATTTGCATATTATTTCTAGAGATTTTTATTCTTGGTCATTTTTTGATATTCACTACAATGCCTCTAGTTTCCACTGAATTTTGCGTTAGCTGTCAATAATAGGTCTCTGTTATCATTTCAATTTTTATTGATTGGTTTTAATGTTTATCAAACTGTAGTGCTTCTGCTTTGAAGAGCAACGGCTAAACCCAGGGGAAGAGGTAGGTTGTGAATGTTGAAAGTCTGTATTGATTTTGTGGATGCCACTATTCTTGTTGTAGCAGCACCCATCTGCTAGAGAACATAGGTGCCATTTTCATACAGATGTACTTTACACAAAGATACTAAACATGTTATTGTTTAATGGCATAATGAATGATTGTTAGTTGTGCTTTGAATTCGTTTAGTCATTATTTTTGAGAAATCTAGTTTTGAAGTTACAACTATGAGCCCAGTAACTTGTGCAGAAATAATTGTGATAAAAGTGAAACAAAATGAATGACAAGTTGAATTCACTATAGTGAACCATTAAAAGTAAATGCATATAACATTTTTTCTCTTCCAAATAGGTTGATATGCCTGTATTCTTCTATGTTGACCCAGAATTTGTGAATGATCCAAGTTTGAGAAAAGTTACAGAACTGACATTGTCCTATACATTTTTTGAAGCCAAGGATGGAAGCTGGCCTGATTTAGGTGTTCCTCCTCAGCCAATTAGGCATGGTAGCTTTGGAAAGTAAAAGCAACTTTGTCACTTTGCTTTGATGCTTTTAGATTAACTTGCTGGCTCATTGTAAATGACTAGCTTACATGTAGCAAAGATTTGTTTGCACAAGAGATTTCCATTTGAATTTTCATATATTTAGTTCTTCAGGCAAAAGCTGCTTGTGTAACTGATTCCTCATACAAAGTGGATGCAGAGGTGGAAATAGGCAAAAGTACAGTAATTTCGAAAAATTCCTGGCAGTTTAAGTTCAGGTGTTTAATTTTTGGACAACAGTTTGAGGGTTTTGGACCATTATGGCTCCTCTGGTTCAGTTTTTTGATGTAATTGCATCATTTGTTCCTCATATATCATTTACCCTTTTTTATCAGATCTAGTTGTTCGAATGATTCCTTTTGAAACATGCATCAAATCCATTAGGAGATTCTTTTCTAGTGAGAATCTTCATATATCAGTTTTATTGGAAGAAATAGGCCCAATCTCATTACTGTGAACATGTTAGTTTTGCGTCATCTTTTCCTTACTAATGTGAGGAACATTTTTTGCTTCACATTTATAGTGTGTGGCTTGGAGACATGGACATAGGAAGCATCTGGAAAGTGGGGGGGGGCTAAGTCCTACAAGGGGCACATTACCACACCCATTTTGGGTTTCAAAGGGGCACTTTCATAGTTTGCTAAAAAGTGGGGACCATGGCCCCTCTGGCCCCCCTGTTCCTACATCCCTGCTTGGAGAGCAGACATAAGACACCTTATTCTCACTTCTATTCTCATTGTGGGCATATTGATCCAGTCTTGTAATTTACTGCGGGATGATTAAAGATGCAGGATTATCAGAGAGGCAGGAATAATATTTTGACATGCTGGAATATTTTCTATGAAATTTTCATGAAATTTAATAGGCAATTTAATAGCAGGGTGGCAATTTCAAAAAATAATCAATAGCAGATTACTTGACAGTTTCATACTGAGCTTTCTGTTCTTAGGTCAATGAATAATGTGATCTAGAGAGGAATCTCATGAAAATCCTGTATGAGGCCAATCTGCTCTAGGTTAGGGGCCACATGTTGTATGAGTCAGATGGCTGAGAATGGCAAGAGAATGATAAAACTCACGGAAACAGTTTTCTTGCATCGCTAAAAATAGTAATAAAATCTAGCAGAGCTGCTACAAAAATAAGTGAATTTATATTAATGTAAAATTGGTTGGTAGCATAGATATTATTTTCACTCCCTATTACTTTGAAGAAAAATGTTATTTATTCATCTTATTAGTATAGAAACGTTCCTCAAGTCACAAGTTAAAATTCAAGGAGCCTCATATGGCTCACATGGCTCGATTTAGCCAACCCTGATATGATATAGTAGTGACAAAATGTTCAGGTGGTATGAAGTTTGGACAGTAAAATTTTCTGACCTGGATAGCCATGGAAATCATTGTTTTGCAAGAATTTTACGGGACAGGATGGGATCCACGTTTTTTCAAGCTGATTTTAACTGCATTATCAACTGGAGTTGCTACCATGAATAAGCTTCACAAGCTTCTGCGAAGCATGTCAAAGTATTTTTATCAGTTTAGCTGATATGAGAGTCTAATTTTGGCACCTGAAAAGAAAACGCTCTGTTTGCATTTGATTGGTGTTTGCAATTTAGGATTTCTTGATGTGTACATAGATATCAGCAATAACTGTGTAGAAGAAACTAACTATCACGTTAACTGGTGCTTTCTAAAATGTTTATAGAGGATGGCTCTAGGCCCAATGGTATAACATGGTATGGCTTTGTTCCAACCACACATACACCTTCAAACATCAAAATACGATACTTCAGTTCTATCAAACAAAACAGGGCATTCAACAATCTTACTACATTCTCCCTTACCAGAAATCGTAAATGTTATCTATACCTTAAGGGTGCTAGGAATAAGAGAAAGCAAGTGATGTGTATGGAATATCAAGATCTCTGACTGCAAACCTTTTTCAATTATTGATGGATAATGTGGAAACTTTGAAAAGAAAGACCATTGAAACAATTCTTAAAAGTTTAGGAGCCCAGCTCCCTCTCTAAAACGAGCATCACTGTTAGCAGTGGGGATTCTGTGCCCTGGCTCCGCATAGAAATAACCTCTTGTCATAGGTGTAAAGTTACGGACCTTCAAGGCCAAATCCTCCTAAGAAAAATTCCCCTTAATCTGGAAAATTACCTTAGCAAAGTCATTGCAGTGTTGCATTTGAATCTCTCCAGCATAAATGCATACACTTATTGAAAAGGTGCATTTTGCACAATGTATGGTTGTGTCTGGTGTATAGTGTATTAGATTCAAAATTTCAGAGTAAAAGATTGGGAATCGCAGGCCTTTCAATGAGCAAATTTGACGCGAGCTGCCAATCGCACGTGTGGGGTCGTTTGCGCGAAGCAGTCAATTCTGAGAGCTTTGCTTAGTGCTTGGATGTATATTTTTCATAAATCAAATGCGTGAACAGAGCGACAAATCAAGAACGTGAACTGAGCTGGGTCCGTGCCTGCGCGCTCGAGCGCGATCATTGAAAGACCTCGAATTGGCTTACACATTGGATATCATATGAATACAGTTTTAAAATCCAGGATTTCCAGCTTTTAATTGTACTATGATTGTGTACAACTGTTCAAGCTGGTAACAGCTGGTTGGAATGGCAAGACAGTGAAGGTTGAGGAAGTAGAAGAGCTGCTCATTTTTTAGTAGTTTCATTTAGTTTTTGAACTTTGTAAGCTTCTTTAACCACAGATATAAATCCAACTTATATATGGCGTATATCATTTTCATTATTTTTAAATTCTAAAATTGGTACCTTGACGTATACAGCAGGTGGACCTGTACACCAAACAGTACTGTAGGCATAAGTCAGAAAGGCTATCATAATTCGGTCCTCTTTAGATTATGAAAATATCTACACATACCAGCTAGTATCAGAAAATTCTAGGAATGAACATGCTTTGTTGGAACTGGCTGCAAACTTGTGGGCATAGAAGTGTGCAAAATAAGTATGACTGTGTGATTCATAAAGTAGATATGACAGCATATGTGATACGCAGTGTTATCTTGATGAAGTCATTTGAGGTCCATGTTCACCAAATGAACATGACAGTTCTCGATTGTCTAATTCTTGTTGTAAAAGTGATGCACGAGATTGAATCAGTTCTATTTGCTCACGTAAAGCTGCTATTGTTTCTTCCAGTTCCTGGGAATTGTAGAGCAAGAATTCACTAGAAGAAAGCTGAAAGTTTTTGATACAATGGGAACGATATCCAATTTAGTTCAACTTTTCAACTGCTTTTCAATAAGCATGTTATTTAGTGAACAATTCCCATAATAAGACAAGTGGGAGTAATTGCTTGAAAAACAAGTTGTAATGCACAACTGGTAATTCAAATGCCATATATATTTTCTTACATATATAGATAAAACTTGCACCCTCCCTCGGAATCTTAAAGAACAACCAGAGAAAAGGGTGTTACTTTAACTTCGATTTTTAATGGACATATAATTGCATTATTTTGTAAATGAATTATGTTAATTTCTGCTATCTCTAGGTGTCTTCTTTTTGCATAAACAAGTTGGTTTGGAAAGTATATCATATGAAACTTACAGCCTGTATAAATATAATAAAATGAATATATTATAAGCAAAGTTCAATAACAGTATCATACCATCCTTGCAGAGTTCGGAAGAAGGCCTCGCACTCTTTCTTCATATTCCAGTTTCAGCTTGGTGAGCTAAAATACATCAGATCAAGTAAACCTACAAGGACTGCTACAAGTGCCTAGGAAACTTTACAGGAAATATTATTGCCACGGCACCCAATGTGCATCGTGAATTCCTGGATGATATAACATACACGTCTGTGATTCTAATGTCGAGTTCAGTTCAGATTATATTAATTCCGCTAGGGCTTAAAAGTAATTACAATACAAAGCAAAACAAGACAACATTTCATGCAGAGTCAGTACAATAAAATAATAGTAAGCAAAATGCTCCGTGGAATGCAGCAGCTACCCTAATTACTGAGCCCTTTTGTTCAAAAAAGGACAACGAAATATATTTCATTGTTTGTAAAAGGTCTATTTATCACTGGGTCATTCCATGCCAAATGGACCAAATTTTATTGAGCTCCCACATGCACCATCTCAGATTTGCATGAAACTTTGTCAAAATGTTTTTATATATAAGATAGGAACATCCAGAAAATTTTAGCTTGATATCTTATACCATTCCAAAGATATGGCTAGTTGAAGTTTTCAAATTTCACTCTGAAGAGTGATTCTTACTGGAGAAAACAATTTTTTCCAAACTTTGAAGTCTTGTATTTCTTGACCCAATTTTAGCAATTCCTTCAAATTTAACACTCTAACACACTTACAAATGTAATTTCAGTAAAAATTATCAAAAAGCAATTTTCTTTTCAATTTGGGCCATAATGGCGGCCTAAAAATGGTAGAAATTCACTTCCGGTGGTAAAAAGTTCCAATTTTGAAGGAGCATGGCTGAAAATCAGACCGATTAGTTGTATCAATTGCTGTCATTTGTGCATCTTTGTATAGTGAACTATCAATTTTGAGGAAATGAGAAGAAAGAAATGGTTATTGTAGAAATTATCAGGCCCATAAAATGGTACCGGGCCAGATTTTCCAATATATAGGCCCACATTCAGGCCCCCGGAAATATAGGATGGAACTTTCTGTCATGGATGAAATTTTTTTCACACATGAAACTGTTAATTGTTCAAAAGAATTGGCAATAAAAATTGTGGGTTCTCATTGGGAACTTATGATTTTAGGTATCCAAAAAATTCCAAAATCTGCTAAAATCTCTTGTTCTAAAACGTGAAAGACGCCTCCTCACCAGTGCACAAAACCAATGGAACACTTATGTTTCAACATTACAAGGTAGTAATGAATTAAGAAAGGCTTTTTTAAAGTAAAACTCTTCACAGTGCACTGCAGTGAAGGTTTTTTCTCTATGCATGTAAAAATTATCAGATTTTATAAGAATGCTCTGTCATGTTTTGCTTTTGGTGAAAGCTTTTAGTCATAATTAAGAGTTGAAATTCCAAATGTGATTAAAAGGCTTTAATAAATATGGATTAGGCAGGCAAAGAGAAAATTGATGGAAATATAATATTATTATGTAGTAGAAGAAAGATGAATGGATATTCCTTCTCTCCCCCCCCCCATGTTCCTTGCTGTGTTGTCCATTATTAGATGCCCATTAATTGTCTGACGTTGTAAATTTCTGAAACTGGCTTAAAATGTGTTGATGTTCCATATTGGAAATATCATAGCATCTACCAGCAGCAGACTGTACTTTCAGAGATGTTACAGTGCAAAGGATGTGTGTCACAGGCACCCAACATATGTCCTCCCTCTGTGGCCAAGTGAAAGTAGTGGCAGAGGCAGAACGCTTCATAAAATTGACTCGGATGTCTTCGTTTTCTTCAGATGCCTCTATCACATTTCCTATGAACCAGTTCTTGTCATAAATACAGGCGACATATGCTCCTGGGACAGCAGCTGGAGGATCAGGTGTCATATGGAGAGAGGAAATAGAAGTATTTAAATAATCCTCATCATCATCAAATGAAATCCTTTTCATTATTAAGCTTGTCGACGATATTGGTATGAAGCTGTGGTGGTTTCTGGTTCCAGGAATTGTTTGGGATCTTGCATACCGTGCCTCCAGTTGAAATAGTGAGCAGTGTACCTCCACAGCAGCCTTTGATGCATAAAAGAATTTGATGCCATTTATATTTTCCTTGCACCAATGGAACATTTTATCCGCAGTATCTATGGCATCTGTTGTCAATTGTAAACTTGCCCGGGACACCAGGCGCTTGACAGTTCCACCAACACCATCACACGGACTTTTTCCATGTGAAGTTGCGAAAAAGTGCCACTCTGCTGGTACACCATGATCTTTTTCGTGATTACAAATGTTTGAAAAGTTTTTATAATTCTTATATTGTGATGCTGCACCATCACTGAAGTAAATGCATCGCTTTAGTTGACATATATTTGTTTTCAAATCTTCTAAAATGATATGCAGGAAGTAATGGACTATATTTGAGTCGTGCTGCAAACTGTCAGAAATTACGCAGAAACTTTGTGATACAATCTTATTATCTGTCTTCTGATAAACAACAAATGGATGAAGGGTTGCTTGGCTATTGTTCCAATGGAACCCCTGTATTGCATCCTGAACTAGAAAGCTGTAGTTTTCTGCAAAGTCTAGTAAAATAAGGGCATGACCAGGCTTCAAAGATGTTTTTACATGTTGTAGGTAGGCTGATTGACTTTTTGCTATGAAATGATGTTGACATAGGGTGTCTATCTGACTACAAACCTCATCAATAAATTCATCGACATGAAGAGAGGTTGGATATAAAGAACATTTAAAGTTGGATTTTTGCCACTGTCTGAAATTGACATGATCAATGCTATGCTCTTCAAATAATTCTTTAAGGTATTCCTTCAATGCAGAGCTTCCTGGACAGTTATCGCAACCATGAAGCATACAGATACGATTTGTTGTATCGCAAACGACTTTTTCCAGCAATATTCTGTAATCAGAAACTCCTGGAATTTGTGATACTAGAAGCTTCACATTTTGATGGTACTCGCAAACACATACAGCATGTAGACCTGAAGCGCCACCAACCGAGATGCACCACTTTGGTCTCAGTTCGCAAAATTTTGAAAGACCAATCATTCTACCAAATCTTCTGATAAACTCTATATGGAGTTAGATTGATGGTTACTCCCGCACTTCCCAATATGCGCTTACAATTAGCTTGCTGTATCTTAACCTCATATTTTCATGTATGAGACACTACAGTATACCAGCTTACAGTATATTCAGTACAGCCAATAGTTATATAGATACAACTAAAACGTAGTGTGACGTTATTGTGCTCGAATATCTACAAGTTGTTGGAAATTTGGCAATATATGCTAGGGAACGGTGAGATCAAAAGAAACATAATAACATTTCTTACATTCTCCTGTGATTGAAGTTCAAGATCATAGTTCTTTTTCTCAAGATCCTTGGACTTGGTTCTATACATTTCTACGTCGTGGTGCAATGTCTAAAAAAGTCAAATTAACAGAGGAAGCAGTTGGTGAAAGGTACACAATCTTCAGATGCATAACAGTTAAACACAATAAACTATCCAATACAACAAATACCAACATGTCTGTGAACCTAATTACCGTTATGGTATTAATATGGTTTCGTCTAATTTCCTCTTTTTCTTTTTCACATCTTTCTGTCAAGTGTATTATTTTCTCTTGCGCGTGGCTTTGCTCCCTAAAACAGTTAAATTGCATAAAGGAAGTTAGAAGATAGCCAGGTCATAAATGAAAGAAAGAACTGATAAATGCACGGTATCAATAAAATGTGTTTTACCAAATCATAAACATAAACGCATGAACTATTACTGAGCTATCTTGTTCAAAAACAAAACGTAATGTTTGTCATGGTTTGTACAGGTTTACTTATCACTTTGTTTATTGCACTTCCTAGCAAACGGCTACATTTAGTCTGCTGTATTTTGACCTCATGTTTTCATGTATAAGACACAATAGTATACCAGCTTACACTATACTAGCATAATTTTTAAACAAGCACTTTTAACACTTGAATGTCAAGTCTATTGCAACATTAACGCAATATTGCTGAAAATTTGAGACCTCATAGCGGGAGCACACAGGAAAACAAGACAAGGAAAGACAACCTTTGGCCTAGTATAAGTGCTTGTTTCTGAATTTGGGGAAAATATGCCAGGGCGTCTATTTGAAAGCTGTAAGGCTAAGTTCTGTATACCTTGAGACAGTTTCGTTGACTTCTACGATGTGGCTTTGAAGCTGTGTAATTGTCTATGAAAGAATATCCATACGAATGAAAATAACTCTGAGGTTGCTTGAAGCAGATATTAGCAATGGAGGAAACATTAGAGTCTGATCTAGCAACGACTAAAAAAAAGGAAATTCCATTTTGCGTAAAGTTGGATGTGGCCTTCTACGCCAAATTAACCTACGGTAGATAACTAGCCTTTGCACTGATAGAAAACAATAACAGAATGACGCTAAAAATGACCAGGTTCTTCATACAGGATCTCCATTGCCAATAGGAGTGTTTTTCTAAAATTCCTCTCAATTTACAAAACTAATGGGCAAGGGATCCTGTGATGAATTGCTCTCCTATTGCAAAGAGATATCATACAGGCAGGTATTTAGAATGGTGCTTTCTGTCGATTAAGCATTAGAGTAGAATAATTGGAAGAACTCGCTTAGTCGAGCGGCAAATTCTACAATAGCGACAGGATTGTTCTACATAGGCTCCATCATTCATTTGTGAGGACAATTATATGTGAACAGAAAGTTGATGATATCCAAATATTGGGATCAGTTACCTATCGGAAAGAAAGCAAACGGTTAGCTTAGAAGATGGCTAGCCCAGAAAAACGCAAAAAAGATGACTCACAAGTCCTCTCACGACTGAGAAAAGACCTGGAGAAGAAGCAAGAAGCGTTGAAAATTTCAGAACGTTCAAAGAACCAACTGAAAAAGTAAGTAGAAACTATGTAAATTCTATGCAAAAGAAATGATTTTCTGTCAGTGGAGTAAAATATTGGAATAGCCAGTCAGCTGAGTCCAAACAAGTCGGAACGTTATATAGCTTTAAAGCATCTATATAGATACGTTTAAGAAAAGAACTGCGAAAGTAAATGCCTGCCGAGGCGCATAAGTACAGTTAACTGGATACGCGTAGTCAAACATGAGAAGCTGAAGACTATAATATTAATGAATAGCACAGTCAGAGTTAAAAGCGATTTATGAAGTTGGTATAATCTACATTATAGGAAAGTAGATGAATTATCAAAGAAGCATCAACAGCTAAAGGAAGAATTCCAAGCAACGGTAAGAACTTTAACATCATAATGCATCTTAGTGATGTGATATCTTTTTAAAGCACTTAATTGTTTAAATCTGCATGAAATATAGTGGCAAAAAAGCAGCAAGATTTCCATGAAGCATCTTTCCTATCCAATTATTCAGTAGTACTGTGGTATACATACACAGTAATGCAAGTATACATGCAAGTAATTTTGTCTCTCGATCTATCAGAGGATGAATCATTAGTACTTTCACGACTGAGAAAAGTCAAACGTACGGCTCATTCCGACCCAAGTATACAATTTTGCGGAGTCACCAACTGCATAATATACAAGGCTATCAAACAAATTTTTCTAACAGTATGGGCTACAAGGAGAAAAAGGAAGCGACGGGTACTTTTGAAGCGAGCTTACCTCGCCTATGACAAAAATTCATACAAAATGAAGCAGGTAGTGAAAAAGATGTAGTTATGTTCTCACAAAAGATGCAATGATGTTCTCACAAAACAGCCACTTCTTAACCAAAAGGTGAACTATTTCAACCTTTGCAAACTACTCTAAAAGCAGATTTGCGAAACAAAAGAAAATTAGTAAACCATTCAGTAAATATACAGTACTGTCAGCTGACAACCATTACAAACTATCAGGATTGTTATTAGATGCTATATTTCTTAAGGACGTTTAAGAAGGTTCTAGTAAATAAGATATAAATTAAGAATTCATAGGGAGCTTTCAAGATATTTCCATTCTTAAAGGTCTCTGTAGGATTTTAACGAGGCTTGGGAACCATAATATACTGCCTATAACTTCACTTCTATGCAGTTCCATGGTTTGAATATCGAGAAAGAGAAGCTGACAGTAAAGGTAGAAGAACAAGGGAAAGTTATCGAGGAGCTTAAAAGAAGCGAAAATATGAAAACAAAAAAGATGCAAAAGTATGCCAAGTATTTCACGGAAAATGACGAGAATAAGTCTATAGACATAAAGAAGATGACTGAGGAAAATTACAAGTTTAAAAAGTTCCTCGACGAGAAAGTGAAAATGAAAGAGAATGAATCCGCCAATCGTATTAAAGACAATGGGGAAGATATTGAGGACTGGAGGAAAAGATATCAAGGAACTTTAAAAGACAGTTACATATTTTATATGTTGCTCGATAGGTATATAGAGCAAAATAGCAAAAAGGATCAACTCATAACAGCATTAACGAAAGAAACACAATTATTGGCTGATAAAGACCTCCAAATATGGAACCTAAAGAAAGAGTTTCAGGAAAAAGAGAAAAAACTAGCGCAGGTCCTTGTCGATTTGAGTGTAACAAGAGCAAAGGACAAAGTTGTAATGCAGAGTATGGGAGATGACCAAGAAAAATTTACCAGACCATGCTGCTATTCAACAATGGATCTTAAGGAACTCAAGAAGCAAATGAAAGAATTAGGAGGGGAAAGCTCATTAATGAAGGAAAGAATACATAAGCTGGAAAAGGATGTTGTGAACAGTGGGAAGATTGCTAACTTTATGAGAGCAAAGTTGAAGGATATGATATTCAAGAACAGAGGTTTCGATGACGCGATGCAAGAACTAACTGACGAAACAACAGAGTTGATCATTTTAAATGAAGATTTCCTGAAACTCCTTGACGACAGGAGCAAGATCCTAGACAATTGTCCACTAGAGAAGGATGAGCGCAATAGATTGAATCCAATCGAGAATGCAAAGAAAAGAAAGGCAAGCTTCTTCCGAAGAATTCTAAAGAAGAAAAACTGAGCAGTTGTGAACATACAAAAAGTAAACGTATATGAAATAACTTATTCAATAATAAAAATATTGTGAAAGTACATTATAAATGTATTCTGAATGATAGATATATAAAACATTGCGAGTTCTTGGTGCTTTTGCATTCTATCAATAAATAACGTTTCTCTTTTACTCAGCACTTTTAATCTGTTTATACTACAGAACTTCATTATTGCTTCAAGCAGTGGGAAAACTCGTAAGCATATTAAAAGATTTTTTCGTCCTACATTCATTATAGTATGAAACGTCGGAAAGCACCGAAAGGTGAACCGGAATAAATAGCCAGCTGTGGGCTGGACTCGTATCACAAGAATACTGCATCCAATTGGCCGTATGGCTGGCCAATTGGCACTTATTCACTATTGTTCAGTTGAAGAATCTAAGGGAGAAAAAGAGCTCTTCTTTTTTTACATAGGAATGGATCTTTATTTAGTATTAATTCACACTGTGAAATTATGAAACAATAGTGAACTTCGTAATTCTACTGTTCAGGAGCTCGGCATAAAAGCAACAGTGCTAGATAATGCGCATCCATCTTTGATAAAACTGAATGATTAATCGAAGGTAAACTTTACAAAGTAGACAAATCTGTTCAATACTAAAACTATAAAAGAATTAATGCATACTTGCTGGCTTCTTTCAAGAGTCAACGAGTATTCCTGCTCGATTTCCTTCAATTTTGCATTTGTCTAAAAGACAAGTCAAAAACTATACATAAATGTTGCTACATACATAGATAGGGGTACTTATTGAACAAATTCATGAGAAATATTCGCTTCTCTATGTGAGTTCAATGTTCGGTAGAACCAGGAACGAAAGTCCCTCAAAAAAGAAATGAACTATACAAGTATTGTTCTACTAGTCTACATCGCATGTTCCCAAACGTTCCTTGCAGCCATTATGTCGCTTTTGATACCATTTGCATAGACCCTTAGCTTGTTTCTCTGGCATAACACAACCCTTCAAACACTGCAATGTTCTCTGATGTACTAGCCCCGTAGAACCAATAACGATGGGGTATACGCTAAGCTCCTTACAATACTGGCCTACTGCATCGCTCAGAGCATCGTACATTGCGATTTTAGCGACAAATTATCCTACGTATACAAATCGCAACGGCATGCTACGTCTATGACGACAACGCGTTTATTGCTCTTTGGAATTAAATCCGGTTTCAAGCTTCTCAGTGTCAAATGGCGATCCAATTGACTGAATGATGAATATATTGGTTTGTTATTGTATGACTCTGACCAGTACTATTCTGGTTCCTGCTCTACTTTCTCTACTAGCGTATCACGTCCTTTTGAATAATTACTTCGGGACTGCTGTTCAACAAAAGTGACATGCTATCAACTTCATATCAATCTAATGGGCACACCTGGTTAGCACTTTCAAACCACCTTGAACTTGACAAAGTATAATTGTATGGAAAAGAACTTTATATTTTAATTTGAACCAAAAAAGAACGAGAGCATCACTCCATATCGCATTAATAAATGTCAGATGACCTTGGATTTTTAGCTCTAGCAATTCCTATAGATCTATCTCCAGCAAAATTTACTGAATTTGCTTTCGCAACGGTATTGACTTCGTGAGTAGATTACTTGTGTTATCAGACAGGAAAACAGAAGACAGTGCCACAATCTATTAATTTTTCATTTCTACTTCCCAAACCAATTTTATGTTAATTTTTGTGGTTAGATGATGAAGATAAGGCCAATCCGATCGGAATAAACACCAAAAATTAGTATCCAATTGATTTTCCTCTTTACATGTAAAACTCAAAAAATTAGCTCATCCCATGATCGTTCAATTCCCCCCTTTCTCATAACTAAATTGAGACTGTTCCTTCCTATGAACCTGATATTTATGTCGTCGGGTTTAACATATTGAACAAATGAGCAATTCTTGTTAATATATAGACGATATACAATTTCAGACCGTATGTTCTAAAATGAAAGTTCTTAAGTGGCAAACTTCACTGTATAGCCAGGGGGAGGGGGGGGGGGGTAGAAACGAGGCATTGTTAAAATGTATTCATGATCTCTACATGCCTTTTCTAGCATTGCTTCCATTGCCGTTGTATGTTCGCTCTGCAAATTAAGCCTTTGTTGTTCTAGTTGTGACTTAAACGTGACATTCTGGAAGGAAATATATAGTTAAATGTGGAAACAAAACATTCAGAAAGTGAAATGTGGTACACTTCCCACTGTTTATTTATATTCAAGAAGGTACAAGACACTTCGCACCTGCAGACAAGCAAAGAGTAGTAATTATGGAAAGACACTTTTGAAAAAGTGAAAGTGCGAGGAAATAACCGACCCGAATTCGAACTCGCGACCGCTGACTTTGTACGTCAAATGCTCTACCAACTGAGCTATCGGGCCACGCTTTCAAATAGTTGCTAAGGATAGGTAATTTGCTCGCACCGCCCTTCTCTTAACCAATTTGCACTGGGAGCCATCGTAGCTCCATCGCAATGTGCATTGGATTAGCTGTTGAGAAAGGACTGCTCACACAAGGGAGGCCATCGCAGCCCCATCAACTGGATAGAGTTGAAGGAAAGTCGATAACACTTTTCTGCATAAGTTTCTTATTTTCAATTCGTCACTTTTCATTCACTCATTTGCTTCATTTCATTTCATACGTTATTAGAAGGAATCAATTCAATCTACTCAACTACTTTATGAATTTAGTTAAGAGAAAGAGTGTGACTTAGCTACGAACCATAGATTGATGTACTTTATAACGCGATTGACATAAAATATAGATTCAGTGCGTTTATGGGAATCTACTATGAAATATTAACATTGTTTGGGAATCTTGAGTAAGTAATTCCTGAAAAAAGACTCTAACTTTCACTTTGTAAATCATCATGTCTATGCAAGTGTCCAAAAATCAGTTCAATAGAACTTAGGGCGGATTTATACGTCGTGCTATACTCGAATCGAATCAATTATTTGCACCTGAAAAGTTCTAAGAGTTGATTTGGTCCGAGTGTAGCACGGCGTATAAATCAAAACAGCCCATGACCTATTTTTAGCTCGAGTCAAATGTTTAGCACGACTAGAGCTCGACTGAGTAGGCCGTGCTACACGGCCAAAGCACGGCCTTGATTTAAACGTCGCGCTTAACTCGCTTCGAATCAATTACAATTTATCGTAGTCCGCAGATTATATGGACTGGCGCATGCGCACAATAATACTATTTGGCGCGAACTACTAAACTTGATTCAGCAGATTAGGCCTAAACTTTCTAATGCTGTTGATCTGAAAATGGCCTTGTACCGGAAATATAGACACGGTTTTATAGCTGATAGTGACGATGAAGAACTCTCCTTATCACAAAATGACGGAGAATATGAAAAAACAAAAAGTGAACTTGAAGAAGATGCAGCGGAGGCTTTTTGCAAAAGAATGAACAGACGAGGGAAAAATCTCCGTGGCCCATCGATACAACAAATGAATTAATTGACATAATTTGTAGTGACAATTATTTTTCTAAGAGGCTAATATTTACTAACAGTAAAACTAGCAAAAATAGTGAGGTTTATGAAAAGGTGATAGAAGAACTGAAGAAGTGAACCAAAAAAGTGGCACAGATTTTGCATTTAATGTGGCTCAGGTCAGAAACAAATGTAAAAAATGCGTTAGTGAATGCAAAAGGGCAGCACTGACATTGAAGTCTGCATCGGGGATACAGAGGTTTCAGGAAGAAAAGGAATCTGGAAGATGGTTCAACCAATTACTGCCACTTGTTAAATCAAGAGAGTCCTGTCAACCTGAGCAGGCAGTAGAATCTTCATTTATAATCATACCTGATGTAACTGGTGATGGTGTGGTTGAAGCTCGCATTTCCCAAGACAGTGCAAGTAGTACTCTGTCAGAAATACCTTCAACTGTAGACCAATCAGGGAAGAAGTGGATTTTTACTCCACTTAGAAGCAAATCAGGCAAGAAGCAAAAACTTGATGAACTGATCAATATGACTTCAAAAGCTATAGATGAAGTATCTGAGCAGCTTAAAAAAGACCCTGTGGGAGATATCTTGGCATTTTTAGAGAAAGAAAATGAAAAAGCAAGAGAACATGAAATGAAATTGTTTTCTATGTTGGCAAATGGGTATCAGGGTCATCAGCCATATCACATGCAATTTCTTCAACAATATCAGCCAGCTTACCAAATGCCCAACCAGAGGAATAATGATGAAAGAAGAGAGAAGAACCATTCAAGTTTTAAGCTTCTACAAAATAATTTTTCTGCCATGTTACAGAATTTGGAAGAAAGCCAGGAAGATGATATTTATGAACTTTAATTTGATAAAATCAGAACACAACTTCACATATGGAAATTAAGAACAATTCTAATATACTGTGCCTAGTATCGAAGCAGGAGTGAAAAAGAGGTCTTGTAATTTGGTTTTTGATATCCTGCAAGGCAATGTCTGCGATGCAATGAAAGATTACCTCGTTATCAATGCTCATGGGAAAAATACTAGAAACGTTCAACATCTCGTTAAGATCCCTCAAGTGAAAACTGAATTTGGACGCAAAGGTTTTTATTATCTGGCTGGGAAAAAATTTAACAACTTGCCACTAATTGCTAGAAAAATTGAATCTAGACTCCTTTTTAAACGATTTTTAGAAAACTATTTTATATGATGTAAATTATCTTATATCTCTGGATTGGACTGCTAGTGAACATTTTTTTTAATTAGTTTTTCGATCTTTTACCAATAATTTGTTAGTTGCTTAAGTATCAGGACCCTAATGATAACAGTATATATTGTACTGATAGGTCATCCTGTTAAAACATTCGATTATTATTATTATTATTATTATTATTACTCTATTGCTAAGTTCAATTTAACATGGTTTATTCAGTCATTTTTTCCATTCATGTATTGTTTTTCTTCAAAAAATTTCCCTTTCAGATAGTCCCTAACCTTTGATGCTACAATATCTGTATCCCTTAGTGGTGGGCATTGCCTGATCATAATCAAATCCTGCAATTCATTTCCTACTCTTCTGAGGTTGGAAGTTGCACCTAGAGATAAATCCCAGTGCCTATGAGCAACATCTCCTTTTTCAATGCATATGTTGTGCATCACAATGCAAGCTAATGTAAACTGTACGTACAGTTTCCTTTTGATTTTCTGCTTTTCTTGAAAGTACTCTCCAACGACCTTTTAACATCCTATAAGCATACTCTGTTACCATTCTAGCACGACTCAATCGATAATTGAAGTAGCTTTGCTCATGTGTTAATACAGCATTTGAATATGGCTTAAGCAACCAAGGCTTGAATGGGAAGGCAGCATCTCCTAGAAGTATAGGAGGGATTTTAATGCCACTTTCCTCAAACAATGCATTTGATAAAGTTTTGCCTTCAGCACTTTGTGCATATAAATTTGTTGCCTGGAAGATAAGTGAGTCATGGGAGTTTCCAGGAAACCCTGCACTGGCCCAAATAAAGCGATACTTTGCATCAACCATACCCATGAGTACAATTGAGTAAAAATTTTTGAAGTTATGAAACTCTTTTGCTGACTCTTGACCACCAGGAGGGCACTTGATTGGAATATGACAACCATCACTTGCTGCATAAGCATATTGAAACTGCCACTCTTGTTCCATTTCTTTAACCTTCTGATACAACAGGTCTCTATCATATGGAAAGTTTGATTCCACAAACTCAGCCCAGAGATTCTCTACAATAGCTTTAGCCACTTCTCTCACTATATTGCATACAGTAGATTCACCTATCCCCGTCATTTCTGCAATTGTATGGTAGTAATCTCCTCTACTTAGCCTATACAAACAAATAGCAAGTCTCTGCTCTGTAGATATTGGCTCTTCTGTAATGTGTTCTTTAGTGATGTCATTCTTTATTTTTTCATGGATAAACCTAAATGTTGTTCTTGCTATTCTGAATGTCCTTTTAAATCTTTTTTCTGAATATGAAGACCACGCTATGTCCAACCAGCCAGTGTTCCTTGTTACTCTTCGACAAGACCGTCTGCGAACAGTTGGAAGAGTTGTGACAGCAGATTGTAAAGCTGATAAAAGCAAGTGCAAAATAAACATAATTCTCACTAATCCATTTCGTCTTGCAATCATCAATAACAAAATTGTGGTCTGGATTCTTTGTCTTCTTCTGCGGACCAACCACAAAGCATTTATCATTAGCATTCTCTTCTGCTGGGAAACTGGAACCATAGCTTGACAAACCAGAACGACCAAGTGTGATATCTACAGCCTTTTGTAGCCTGGGTACTTATTGACTTTTAAAAAAGCTATTCCTAATAAGATATAAAGCTGAATATTACTGACGAAAGAGTTAATTGATAATATTCGTTATATCTATGAGGCAATGAAGTGTAAACAAAGAAAGTTCCCGTCGCCACTCCAAAGCGAGGCTGCTTCGCTTACACTTGTGAAAGCGCGACAGAAGCTCAACGTATAAATCGAATAGGATTTCACACATGAACTTTAGTCGCGCTTTTGTCGATTTTATTAGCAATTGATTTGATGCGAGTAAAGCACGACGTATAAATCAGCCCTTACTCTTTCTATAGACCATATTACCAATATGACCTCTCCTTTTCTCGAAAGCGCCTATGTTCATCAAGATTAAGAACATGATATTAGTACATCAAAATTAATAAGTATCAACAAACCATTGATTCTTCTTGACGCTTGAAATTCTGTTTCTCCTCATCTCTGAGCATCCCTAATTCAACTAACTGCTGTTTCCTTAACGAATTAGCTTGTATAACCTTTCGCAAAAATTAAAAGATCTCTGTACTGCACTTTCATAGAATTCCACAATACAAAGATAGTGACAGAGAGAAAGTGAGATAAACAACAAGAGAGAAAACGCACAGCACGCAAAATAACTACAAAAAGAAGAGAAATGATTTGCAAATATTAGCACATAGCAAACGGTTTCAATAATAAGCCTCTTAACTACTACCACTCTGCACGATATGGTAAAACAATGGAGTATCTACCTGCATGTAATACAAGATTGATAATACTCATTCGCATATATAAAAGTCAACAAACATTTTGCCTTGAATCCAAGAGAACATGAGAAAAATGTAACAAAATATTCAATTCTAATAACCGGAAAGTGGGCAAAAGGATGACTGTTTACCTCATCTCGTAGTTCTCGTATTATTTGATCATTCTCTTGCATTTTCTTAGAAGAGAAACAATAATAATATGAAAGACAATATATAGGATAAGAGACACAGTAAATTAAAGTTCAAAAGGTCCTAAGTTCATCTTCATGTGGACTGAGATGATGCATCCAAAAGGGAAACTATGCATATTCTGCAAGCAATATAAAACATATTCATGAGCAAGGGGTGAGCAAACACAGTCATATTCAAACAAACTATATATCATATCTAATGAAACAAAATCTTAACCTCTCCTTGGAATCATGCCTATAGACGGTTGAATAAATTAAGTTTTCTCACAAATTGAAAAGTAAGAAATTGAGATGTTGATGAGTACTGTATATTTCTTGAAACAGTTAGGTGACGTAATATCATTTTTGACCCATATTAGACTATTTCTAATGGTAGTCAAAAATCAAGAAACAACAGCTTTATTTGAGAGAGAGAAGTATTTTAGAAAATGATTCTTCACGATAGCGATCGATGTTGTATTTGATAAAAGTAGCCGACACCAAAAAGAGCAGACCGATAAGCATATAGCAAAGTGATGTCCTACTCACACCATGGAAGCCTAACAGGCTTGTCAGTAGGGTGTGGGCTTGTAAAAATCAAAACATTCAAATCATCTTCTTTACGAATATCATGAGCTCATCAATACAAAAATTCTTCTTTGATCTACGCTCATAATGAACAGAAAACCAAACAAGTTTGCATGTTAATTTTCAACGATGTTTGTCAAAGAAAGCCCTTGAAAAACAGTATAAGACCTTGGAATTAGACTCTCTTTCCCTACGCAATGTATCTTCGACTTCGGCTAGCCTCTTGTTGAGCTTCGATTTGACACCGCTCTAATAATGAAACAACACAAAGACTAGCAATGATGTGAATAATTGCATCAACAGCATACTTGGTAGAAACAATTGCTCATCCGAAAAATAGTATTGCTAATGACCAAGACGTAGATATTACAAAGCAAATTATATTGTACTACAAAAGGTGCACTCTCGCAGAAAACGATACACTCTTTACACTAGGACCAAACTTCGTTATGCATATGTATGCAGGAGTCTATACAATACCATACAATGACCGACAAGGTATTCAAATGATATCAGAATTTAACTATACAAAAATTCGGGTGCAGTGTACCTTCTTGATAAAAGCTAACTATGGATGAAATCAATCTGGACTTATCAAACCGCCCTAATTTCATCCATCGTGAATTTCCTAAATTGAAGATTTTAATTCGATGAAAGGAGTGAAAATAATAAGAAATAGACGAAAGCTGCTGCCATCAGAAGAGTAGTTGGAGACGTTAGTAATTATATTCTTCTGGACTCATTCAGGTCCATGAGTGTTCTAGACTCAAAACCGTAAACTAAAAGTAATGAAAGTTTGTATCTATGTTAAGTTCTTCCCGTGCTTTGCTAATTCTCTGAAACTGCGCCGATTTCATTAATTTTCTGCAACTCATTATCCTCTTTCGTCAAATATTAGCCGCTCTAATCTCATACATAGCCAACTTTTGATAGGCAGTCAAAATTCAAGAGCACTTGGCCACGGAGCGTAAGAGGAAAAGCAAGATTTCATTTTTCCCTTCATGAAGGTATTCACACATCACAAAAAAGTGAAGTTTAGTCCCATATACCAATTCGTACGTTGCGGAGTTCCTGTTAGACAGGAAATTTATCCTGGGCTGTCAGTATAGTGAGGTAGACTGACAAGTTTCTTCCTTGCCACTTTTATCTCCAAGTACAGCCACCTGATACCATCTGCTGCTGGGTGGACAGTGAGCTAACGTCTAAACTATGGCCCGAGATTCGTCTCGAACCATTGATGTTTCGTACAATAGACGGGCGCTCTAACAATTCGGCCATTCACCCATTTCATATGCCATATTGAGAAAAAATATCAACTAGCTAAAGGAGATGGGAAATATTATTAGCGGTGCATTTCTTCATAATTCTCAATGTTCATTTGAAAGTACATTACCATTGTTTCCTTAAAGTCTTTGGTTTGATTCTCTAATTCAACTTCTTTATCTTTAATTGATCTTTCCTTCTCTTCAGTAAGCAAAATCTGTAAATCTAAAATCTGATGCAAAATATTAAGAAACTTCAGATGAATCACAGCTAATAGTCAGTCCAGATGAAATAAAAGCTAAAATCTTAAGCAAAAGGCTTGGATCAATTTTAAGCAAAAGGGAGCATTTGTTTTTCTCTTCAATCCATCCCATCGAGTCTGGTAACACTAGATTGTGAATAGTAACAACTGGAAAAAGTGATAACTTTCTTTACTTCTGAAAGAGAGTTAGCATTTATAAAGCATTTTTAAGGAACCATACAAACTCCGTTTAGGAGCCAGTCTATTGGCCAAAAAAGTAAGTAAAAAATTAGATGCACTATTCCTCTCATCACTTGTGCGTAAATTTACTGGTCATTATCTGATGTTTCATACTCTAAAGATTGTAAAATTGAAATTTGCAACAATGTTGTCACTTTTTATGCACTGTTGAAATTCTCTAATACTAAAAGTTTATTCAATATTCATTTGATGTAGCTTCTTATACTAGTGCAAACTAAATAGTCTGTGTGTATTCTGAATTTATTTTTTGTCTGAACATTATTAAGCAACATTTACTGCTCTAGTAAACATCCCTAAAAACCAGAAAGTCTTTTATACTTTTGTCTATCTTTCATCTATATGGTCTCTAACAGCCAAATCATTGAATAGTTAGATATCATTGAATATTTTTATCAGTTTAAAAACACAATACACCTGTTACTGGAGCTGTATTAGTAAATATCAATCAAAATAAATCCTCCTGGCGTGCAAACGCCAAACTATCATCTACAAGTCTCACCTTTTTCTCATACTTTTGGGTGAGAAGCTTCACCTCTTCCGTGTGATTTGCTTTCTGATCGCTGTTTTCACGATAAGCCTTCGTTAACTCATTTTCGACTTCGGTAATCTAAGAAATATTACAATTTACACAACTAGTAATGATGCTAGGGTTAATTATCTTCAAAAAGAAATAATATCCGGATCTAACAATAGTTTATCAAAAATGTACATAACACGAGTAAAAATGCGTCACTCAGTCGTTGTGTAAGAGCAAAACAATTGGCATTTGTACAGTATACCAAGTATAAGATATGGCATCAAATATGATGAAATTACCCTCAATAATTCAACTTGAGTTTCGGCTTTGAATTATGTTCCACAGAGTAGCTGAGAAAACCTACGCCGAGCAGACCAGCACGAAATGTTGTAAAATAATCTTCTTGATTGATGCTAATTATTAACATTCCAGAAATAAAGAAGCTCCAAATACAACTTCATTGGGAATTTGAGCATTTATATTAGTAATATACAACTGTGTTGTTTGCCAAGGCAGTGCAACGCTCTTTCTTATCTGGGTATTTAAACTCGATATGTTGTCACCATCGTTCTCTTTGAACTCAAGTATTCTAAAACTATTCATACATAGAACAGTATATCTTGCTTCCTTTGCCATGTTTTTTAGAATGAGCCACAATATTCAGGAAAAATTATAGAAACATACGCGACTTCAAAAAGGGAAATGCTAAGGAACCATAAACAGAGAAGATCCTCTTACATTTACCTACAATCAGCACATATCTTCTCATAAAAATCGCACTTTAACTTAGATTCGTCGGTAGATATTCACAAAAAGACGATCTGACGTGCGCGTCTTTATAGGGAATTAGAACAGGCATTAAATTTCAACGATCTGTTGAAACCAGAACATGAACTGACATAATGCTTTATTTTGAAACAACATAATCACACATGAATAAACAAATAAATAAATAATATAAAGGCAAGAAATATAAATAAACAAATAAATAAATAAATAACATACATACATACATACAGACAGACAGACAGACAGACAGACAGACAGACAGACAGACAGACACACACACACACACACACACACACACACACACACACATATAAATAATACTTTAACTGGAATATAAGTTGTCATATTGGTGTGAATGAAATGTATGTACTTGCTGCTTCATTTCTTGGAATATTTTCTTCGAATTGTCTTCAGCTTGCCTCTTAAAATTCTCTATAGCAGACTGCGCTTGAAGATTTCCGTCAGAAATCTCTGCAGTGAGTTGGGTAATTTTCATCTCTTTTTCTCTGAAATATAAAGTATACTATATACAACAACGGATAAATATTGAAAACTTCACAGAGAATATATTAGAGTGCGTTCTAATATACTTCAGGGGAACCAAACAGTAAGCCAGTTGGTTGCAGAACTTGACTATGAATTTCTTGAGAGAGTCATGAGATACCATAGCTTGAAAAAACTTACAACCAGTGCAAGCATCCAGTTCTCCATTTGATAATATTCTAGTCATCAAGAAACAAAGTAAGACAAATCAAACTATGTCAAATGAAAAATATTGCTGTCAAATAAAATAATATGTACATCAAGATGAGAAAATAAAAAAGTTTTACTTAATAATTTGATCCGCAATGTTGAGTCTATTTTGTAACTCTGTCTCCATTTTCTCAGAATCGATTTTCAACAATTTTATCTACAAGAACAAACTCTCCCTGATTATTCTTATTTCTTGATATTTGATAAAATGTAAAGATAACCTTTATCAAATTTTGCAAATAAAAACTAATGAAATCGAAGATGTAGAAATAGTGAAGGTATATGAAATCAATTTCGTTCAACGCCGCAGTTGATCATGATATTTGTCATACTCTCATGCGTAAACTTCTTCTTCCAATAATCAAAATGACTAACATAAGCATGTTCAGAATCAATCCGGAAGATTGACACAGACAACCATTCTGGTCCATCATTTCATATGATATGATGACATAATTGGTAATAACAATGAAATCCAGTGAAACGTTCAGTTAAGATGACGAATCCATTTGAGAAATGTCATATTTGAAAAGACTAAACGGATATAACTAGGTGACCGTGTCTCATTCTCAACTAATGCTCCTATGCTATGCGATAACTACAAAGTTCTTCTCTGATTCAAAGTGAAACATTAGGCCATGACCACTAAACCAATGCAGAAAGCTACCAACAGATTACGATTCATTCCACACGAAGAACAGCAAATTTTGCTTAAAATTCCCTTCTTTTTCTCGACTTCCCTAACTGAAATGGCAAAATTCCCTGAAATTTTCATTGTCAATCAATATCGTCGAGTGCATTCCAATATAATGCAAAACAGAGAGTTTCAAATGGTAAAGAGCACAAATTAAAAAACTTCCCGATTTTTTCTAAACTCTAAATTTGTGCTAAATTCCCTGACCCCCTCGCCCCGGTCTCCATGACAGAAACTGAAGTCCCTGACAATTACCTGATTTCCCTCATCACTGGCAGCACTTTCTCGTCGATATATCTTACTACAGTACACTTAATAATGACCGACCATCACTCTCCTAATTAAATAAACAATGATAAAAACACGTGCAGTGAAGTTGCTTGTTCTTTTTATACATAAAAAATTTCATACCTTCTTTTCATATTCAACTTCCATTCTCATTATCTCTTGCTTGTGATTTGATTCTTGTTCCTTATAGGAATAGAAATAGGCATAATTGAAAACTGTCAATCTATGCAAATATTCGTCTTTCCCAAAGCCAAGTAAACCCAGAAAATTATTCACTGAAATGAACCGCAACATTTGTACCACAATTTACTCATCTTCTTGTTCGAACTCAACTGAGCACAATATACAAACATGCTAAGGCATAGTTATGCTAATGTTGAATGTGAAAAGCCTACGCTTGTGTAAGTCTGATCTACTACTAATCAAAACCAGTCGTCAGTTCTAAATACAGAGAAACTGCTAAAAAAGCAAAGTAGTTTCAAACTTTAGTATCAAATCTAGATGATTTATCTATTCCTGCACACACAAAGAGATAAATTAATTACCCGCAAATCTCTCTTCCTTTGTAGTTCCAGATCTTGAAGAGACTGCTTGTATTGATTGACTTTTCCCTCCAGCTCCATAATGACACTGGAAGCCTATAGAAAATAATGCTGATAGCTAAAAAAAGTACATAATACTTACAATTACATTACGTATATTATCTCAAATATTGTTCTAATAAAACTCTTACTGTACGGTGATAAAGACTTCTCGGATAGCATTAACAAAAGTATCCTCTAACTGACCATAAATTTCATTCACAAAACTGGTCGATTTGGTTGATGTAGCTAGCATCAACTTCCATTGCAAAAGTCATTAGTCCCTCTTCGTCCCTTTTGGTGTGTCGTACGTACGTCCCGCAGTTGATTTCAAGTGCCACAATTAGATCTCCCATTTTCATCATGCACCGACATAGCATTACGGCCGGTATTAACGTTGCATGAGGGAGCATGGTGACTGTCATTTACCTTTTCAAATTCATTAGCTCAACATCAACTGCGGGACAAGTTTTTTCTCCTTAGTTATTGTTTTATATGTAGCTTGTAATCGTATTTAAATTTTAGTTTAGATTTATGTTTTATATGTAATGGCCCCGGGGTAGTCAGGATATTGCTCCTCGGGGTATCGTCTTTGTAGTATAGTAATGTTTGGCTTGTAAGTAATGTTATATGTAACTTGTTATTGTAAGCTTTTTATTCTGAATAAAAAAAAAAATTACATTACGTAGACATATCATAGAATCAGAGAGTCATTCCTATATGTGGCAAGCTCAGCTCAAAGTAAGTCCTAGTAGACAAGCAATAGCACGTGCTTGAAAAGGAACTTCAGGGACTGTTCACATACTGTCATAATTGTTTCCACCATTCCAGATATTCTCTCCACGTAATAAAACATAATCATTGCTTTCATCCCCCTCATGAAATAAGTCATTACTTGCTGCACAAAGTTCATTGACCAAAAGCTTCAGCAACATGATCGGAGTAACGATTGTGAAAATTATTACAATACTTGAGAGGCTTAGATGCAAACAGAAAACTGCAGAAACTGCAATTTGCTTATATCCATGCTTGAATATGAACAATACAGATAATCACGTCTTCGTGACGAGAACGAAAAGTTCAAAGTGTATCACATACTCTGCTCGATGCATTTGCATTTTCTTTCTTCATACTTTCAATTGTTGAATCTGTTTTCCACCTTAGATCTCTCAGTACCTTGTCATGGTTCTCTAAAATATCGCTTTTCTCCTTATCAATGTCTCTTATTCTGTTGGAAAATGATTTAATATTAGGCTGGTATAAAAGACTATTTAAAAAAAATCATCGAAGCAGTTGAGAGGGAGTATAATGGGTTTAGCTATCTTCAGTAGAACAATATCAGTGAACTCATGTTCGAGAACAATAGGCTAGATGCCTCAAATATTAACCGAAAAAGAAATTCCTATTACAACTCATATGTTGGGGAGTTTCTCCTAGAGAGGACCGTATTCTGAGCCATTGGCTTCGTGAGTCAGGGAGTCTACTTCCTTTCCTATCGGCTTTGGAGCAAATCAAGTGAAGCAATCAGGCTTCCATTCACCGTTGAGTGAAGAGAAAGAGATAGGTATACTTCCAACCATTGGCTTTATGCATACTAGCTCATTTTCAGACTATCACAAAAATAGTGAATTCACGTGCAAGTAAGGTTCAGCAATAATCATTTATTAGTTGATCCAGTTGGCAATTTATATTCACCGAAAATACAAATGGACTATTAATTACTGGCAATCACCTCCCTTGTGAACGAATTTCTGTCTAAATGGAATCAAATGATTTTCGTATGATTTTCGACTGTATCACAACGAGATCCAAGTGGCTAGCTTTAAATTGTCAATGTGTATAGCAAAGGAAAGCGGATCAAATATAGGAGCTTCTACCTTGATTCCAGATGTCTCTGTTCTTTGTGGATTTTAGCGAGTCTTTCTTTCAATTCACCCTACAAAGACAATTGCACTTCTATAGGTACAGAACGCGAAATCTAAATAGCAATTGCTTTACTCCGTGAATGAACCTAATAAAACTATCATATAATATAACCAAGGAAAGCTGGTACAAAAATATATTGCAGGTTGACCAGAAAGTATACAATCTATTTTCTTGCTAATTTATCGGAAGAGACGATTCAGTTTGCCACAATTTCCTTTCCAATTCCTTTACTAGTGTAAGCAGGCAATTTAAGGGTTAATTTCCAAACTCCAAAAACACCTCATATTGCAGAAAGCTAACAGTAGTCAGATGCAATAATTTTCGCTCTAAGATTTATCTTCTGTTACCTTTTCTATAGTCAGCTCTTCCTTTTCTTGCTTGTTTATATCCCTAGATCTCTTCAACTGGTATACCTCATGTTCCAGGTCTCTGATTCGAAGATCCTAAAAGATATGAAACCAATGGTCTATGATGAACACTGCGCATTTACTATCACACCTGTTCAAATTCCGTTTCATATCCAAATTTCGATAGAAAATTCATTCAATTTTTAAGCTTAACCCATTAATTCAAATAAAGGTCACCCTTGCGTATACGTCTGCTCACTCAATAACAAAGAGCAGTGTCCACACAATACAAACTAACCTAGGTTCGCCACAGATTTCAGCTACCCTACGTAAGATTTTCATAGTGGGGGCACAATTAGCCTAGGTTCTCCTCGGGTAAGTTTAATGCAAATTCGTAGGTGGGTTCGACATAGGTTCACCCTATGTTAGTATTCAAAATAGTAGTGCGGACACGCTTGGGGCTAACCTGGGTTGATTTCACACTAGACGCATGACCAACGATGGATTTATCAATTCAAACGTCACTGATGATTAGTTTCCTGCGTGCCCAGCCTGCTTGCGTGTGAATGATTATTTATATATGACTGAAAAGCCATGAAAAACTGCCGATCATGAATTCACAGTGCTCAGATGAAAACGTCAACTTCCCCTTGATCAATATGCAAGCATGTTGTTTAAAAGATGGCCGCCCTTCTCATCATTGCAGATATCATCATAATCGTGAATTTTAGCACAAGGACTCAACTAAATAGTACAAAGTATACGTTGTTTCACGTTCTAATTGATATACACAAACTAATATGTCTATCGCACACGCACAAAAGTTCTCCTAACCCAGATTCGCCCTAATTTTCTGTCCACAGTACATTGGTTGATTTCAGTGTGGACAAAACCTGAATTCTCCCTTAGTTAGATTAACTTGAGGCGAACCTAGATTAGTTTGTGTAATGTGGACAGGGCGCAAGCTGCAACAAAATTACTTCGTGCAAAAATATAAACTGCACCTAATTACATACCATATCCAAGAAGCTACGCGGAGAAACGCTTTTTTGACATTAATGGAAATATCATGCCATCCAGACATAATCCTTCCTCAAATTATGCATCATCACTTACATCTTTAAGGTATGAGGAAAGTTTAGCAGGGTCACAACCAATGAATTTTGATCGTTTGATGCCTTCGAAATATTTTCAATTTTGAGGTAGAACTGAAAAGCTTTGCAATATCAACACCGAGTCTTCGGTTCTGCTTCAACAGCAAAATGTCCTTTGGAACAATCATTGCACATGAACTGATTTTAATGAAAACAATGAAAATTTTCTTCAGTTGCACAAAAGTAAAATTTCTGTCCGAAGCTTTCACACTTCGTTTCTAGGCGTTGGGAGGGGGAAAGCCGGATTCAACAAGTTGCTCTCTATATCAAATTATTTTAACTACTGTAGAGCTCCCTCATATTTGGATTGAAATACTGTTGAGTTTATAATACCCTCAAATAAATGAGATCATTATGATCATGGAGAAGTGAGAATTTTAAAAAACACCTGAAATTAGTTCTTTGAAAGTATATTCTGTGCCTAATATACCGTAGCAACATACCGAAGATTCAACTTTCTGTAAATACTCATTCTCAATTGTCTTTAATCTCTCGTTGGTTTCATCTAGAAGCTCTTGGATATTTTGAGAATGCTCCTTCTGCATTGTAAACTTCTCTTGCTCAAACTCTGCAACTTTGTCATGCACCTAGATTCATAGTGAGAATTTCTTAATAGTAAGGTTCACCCTTCATTACCTTTTGTAAGAAGAACATATCTTATGTAAGCGACTTTGGAAGTATGTTTCGTTATACTGGATTGCATATCAAAGATTCAGTCCTTGGAGGAAAGCTTCATTCTCGGGTACATATTAAGAATTGTACGGTTCAGCAATCCACCCCCTTGTAGGCCCGTACATAAAAAGATAAATCGAAAATTCTACAACTGAATGTGGATATAAGGAGCTATAAAATTTCACTCTATATCTACGGAAAATCATACTAAACAAAGTAAACTAGAAACAAAAATATTACTAATGTTATAGTAATGATTTTATGGTGAAACTGAACTACCGAATATCCTATAATAAACGTCACTAGCGTTTAATTGGAAATTAAACTTCCAGGAGGGACGCCTATTTGAAAAATCTAACAACAGAGAATTTTAAGTCAAAATAGTTAAGCCCATGAAGGATGGCCTATCTTCTTCCTCTGCCATTTTCTAAGAAAGGACAAGGACAATCTTCCACCTGCATATCCTTCCAGAAGCATATTTAGAGAAGATGAATTGGCAGTGCATGGCAAACACAGAGCTTTCACAAAAAGACTTAAAAACAACTTATTCCTAATGTTAAAATCTTCTTCAAGGTACGCACTGCGGTTTCAAATACACAAAAATTGTGAAAAACCAACGTTTTACGTGAATTGTCTGGATGAGCTAATCAATGCTTCATTTCGTGTGAACAAAGAGAAATGGCAAAATCTTATAGAAGATTTCAGTATAGTCCTACAATTTAGAACAGAAATCAGGGCTGCTATAAAACTATAGCGAAACATTGCATAACCTAAAGTACAAGAGAATTTCAAGGCTGAATTAAGAAAACTGATATAAAGCCAGCGTTACCCTTCTTTCCAGTTCGTGTTCGGCGTTAATCTTATTTTGATGTATGATTGCCTGCAACTCCTGGACTTCATTATCATTTCTATTTATCGCATTACTGAGATCCCTTGTCAGTTTGGCAACTACAAACAGAACGGACTCATCGCTAAACGAACTCACAGAAACCTGAACAAGGTGAATTTCTAAAGCTCTTGAGTTAAAATGTAGTGTCTGATATAGGGTCCGGAAAAGCAAATAATATGAGGCACAGTGAGAATACGGTGTAAGCTACCATCTTAGGTAGTTTATCATGAAACAAATGCCAAAGGCAATACATCTCCGTAAGTGGGACAATTGAAACTTAACATATCTACGCTGCAGCAAATTCTGTATAAAACTTAAGTCTCAAAACCGACTCGTACTGATTGTGTAATAGTAATTGGAAAACAACTAAATTCAATTTGTCTCATTGACTAAGTTCACACACTCGATGTGTCACTCGCGCCAGCTATATCAAAAATATATATGCAAGTACTAAGGAAAGCTCTCACAATTAAATGCTTAGCGCTCAAACGATCCCACGCGCGGTTGGCAACGCGCGTCTAGCTAACTCATTGAAAGGCCTGCTTATAGCTATGTCTGACCAGGGATCGCTATAAAAACACCAAAAGCAATTGTGAAAAACAAATAAAAGATTACAGAATAGCAAAAAAACAAACTTTTCTTTTCTTGTCGTCTCATTGTCTCTTCAGTTTCATTTATTTTATTTCTAAATTGAGACTTGATGCCTTCAATCTGAGTATTCTTGCGATCGAGTACCTTGAAGAGATAAAATGCAAATTTGAGCGAAGATCATGAGTTCTCCACTAAACATTTCTACATGGAACAAATAGCAAAAAATAATTCATATAATCCTGATGCATATCATATTGCAAAGGAAAAGCTAGAAAGAAGAAGTCTTAAACTTTTCAACTAGAGGAAGATATACAAAATAGTTCGACATTAACAGATTTACAAAAACATGAAGTATAGCCAAATCAGTCTATAATATGTAGCGGACTGCTTCTATGAGAGCGCTTGATATGCATAACATAGAGCTAAATATAATATATATTAAATTATAAGTTATAAACATCATACATGTTGGGTATATATTTTCCATCACCTAGAGATGTAATATTAGCATTGTCAAGAACCGTAAAGATGACCTGCTTCCTTAGTAGAAATTGTAAGAGCTTTGAACACTCGAATAAATTTGCGCCGGCCAATTAATACCTGACAAGCGAATGAACCTTAAAGATTAGCTTTATGTTCAGCATAAAACTAGAAGTTTGAAATCGATCTCCAAATTACTTCAATATTCTCGTACAATTTAATGAGTTATTGTAGACCAGGTCTGTGCATTACACGGTCCTTTAAGTCAATTCTGACCGGCCTGTGAACGGTTAACTAAAAGTTAAGAAATAAATATATTTTGAATTTTCATTCGATGGATGGAATAAATCTGCTTTTATTTTGAAGTTACCAATATGCAGAAATGAGTTCGCTTGTTTGATCGGGCCCTCCATAATATTTTGTGTTTCACATGTGGCCCCATGGAAAAAATTACTGCCCACGCCTGTTGTACACTATACCCAATCATCCCAAATGAAACACAACCATCCTAGCTCATGCCCAATCATCTTACATCATATCCTATCATCCCACATCACATCACACTTGAAAAACACCAATTCGAAGTGCAATCCACACTGTAATTGGAAACTTGTATGAAAGTATCGAGTCTTCAAGACATGAATACTGAATACAGTTAAGCTGGATATGATCGCATTCTATCTTTATACATTTAGAAGGTTGTAGTTTTCCTGTAGGTATTTTTCTAATGGGCCTAATTCTATCCAACCCTTACTAGTGTATGGAAATGAAGGCAACCCATTGAAATAAGACATGCTCCAACTGTCAGAATAAAACTGTGAGGTAGCAATACATAAAGTGACAAATGCATTCAGCACCTAGAACAATTGACAAATTAATTTCAATACCAGGATAATGCTTGGCAATAAAATATTTACTGAAACGCTGCAGTTTTCTCCATTCAGCATGGATAATAAGTCCCAATAATCAGAAGTGTAGTTATTTGTTATGTAAAAATAAGCCCACCTTCTGCACCGCTTGATCTTTTTCTTGGTGTAGAATAACTGCCTCCTTGGTGAACTTTGCTTCTAGTGACGAAATCTTTGCTTCTAGCTTGAAATAGAATCAAAACATGTGCATTTAAACCACACATGTACCCTTTGGTACATCCATTTGCTATTCCTTGCATGCTACTGCAATTCATTGTCTTGCAAGTTGTATGCAGATCTTTACTGTGGTAAGTCCAATAAAACATAGACATGAGCTTAAGATAAACATCAATAAAAACAATATTCAATAATTACATATAATATAACAAGAAGTTACAGAAAACGGAAAAGATGTCGCATCTTTCATAAAACCTATTTATTGACTGTAGAAGCGTATAGTTGCAAATATATTTATCCAGAAAGTTTGATATCTTTTCTTTCTTATCTACCACAACGAAGCGCCAGGTTATTTTATTTGAACTTTTAACGGAAATAAACGAGAAAATCTCGAATGAAAAACTGTTTGACAATACTACCTCTTGGATGGTTGCTCTCATATCATCTTTTTCAGGGGAATATGAATGTAACTCTGGAGAAGAAATATAATATTCATGCCATTTATCACAAATTTTTGGGTAACCGATAACTGTATGAAGCTGTATAAGCCAAAAGAGTTGATCTTTTACTTTACTGTAAGTTGGAAAGATGGAACAAACCACATGAGAAAATAGAAAGAACTTATGCAATGGAAAAAAACCAATTGAGCTTTTTCTCTGACATTTGATTAAAAAAAACTGGGGTCATAAACTAGACACGTACCACTGTCAGGTGATTTTAATTCAGCCCGTCTTCTAAACGTCTGCAAAGGAAACTTTTATTAGTTAAGCAGAAGCGTAGAAATAAAGCAGAAATTGCATGAAAACTGTCTATTTCGCATGACAAGAGAATATTGCGCAACCTTATGGGTTATATTATTTATCTGATCATTCATTCATTCATTCATTCATTCATTCATTCATTCGTTCATTCATTCAATCAGTCAGTCAGTCATTTAGTCATTCATTCAAGTAATCATATGCTTTATGATCCAGTAAAACAAATGATATTCCTAATCAGATAAACTATTAAAGAATCCAAAGATGATTTATTTATTCATTCATTTTCTTATATATCTTCGCTCAATCAAATACTCATAAGACACATACTTCATTCATTTATTCAATAAATCAATCAATCAATCAATCAATCAGTCATTCAATCAATCATTCAATCAATCATTCAATCAATCAATCAATCAATCAATCAATCAATCAACCAATCAATCATTAAGCAATTTGTATATAAGTAATACAGCTTTATTAGTAATAATGTACTGCATTTTGATTAATCAGATACATCAGTTAGTTTCTATAGAAATCAAACTATCGCTTGTTTCGTTGAACTATCAAAAAAGTATCGGACACATTTTTGACCTATGTAGTAACGTCTTCATCAAAAAGTCACTGAATCCATAGCAATGTTCAGGACTAAACAAACTTGGAAGAAAAATAGTACACATTTATTCAAAGCTCTACTCGCCCTCTTCTCTCCCATGATATTCACAGCCTCATTTGAAGTGCGCTTCGTAATATAAATGTCACTGGATTTTCCCCTAACCAATGATAAAGGTGGTACAGCACGTGCATCCTTGTTGCTATGGTACTGATAAGTGTCATTATCAGAGCCCTCTTCCAAACTGTCAGCATCATGACTATCATCGTAAGTGGATATATGAGAATCTTCAGTTTTCGCTAAGAAATCAAATTCAGGCAGCTTACGGTGTCCTAGGAATTTCGACGTCAGGGATCTAATTAAAAGTAAATTGAAAGCATTTCATTCAATTGCAGAGCAAGACCTAAGTAAACACGATACCCTGAAAAAACAGCTTTGTATAAATATGGCAAGGTAGACATCTTAGGAACGTAATGAGTAAAACCACAAGAATTGAGATTGTTTATTCATTGCACTAGATTCCTTGCTATTCAATAACTGAAGTAGTTTACTGTAGCTTATATGCTGAAGATACTCTGTTCAAAAAGAAATTAAAAGGAAATTAGAATCTAAGCATAAGTAACATTGGAATATTTGAAAGCATGTAGGTATATGCCTTCATTAACATCATTTCACCTTAACTAGGTAAGTTCCTGTAAGATCTAAAATTCTTAGTCTTCTGTTAATCATTTACTTTCATCATAGCATTGCTCATAACATCATCCTAGTCACAGGCCCGTAGACAGCTGAACCGGATCTGGGGGCACAGATGTAGAAGTCAAGTTAGACCCCTTTCAGGGGGGAGCATTACATGTTAGGCATAAGTATATGCCAAAATAGTGGTGTTCATAGGCTTTGTGATGAAAAATGGGGGTCTGGGAGAAAATTTTTTCATAGTAACGCCCTCCAGAACGTCGGAAAAGGCCCTTTTGTAAAATAGAATGAAACTGTTTCCATCATTGATCTAAGATGGAGAAACTGGCTCCTCTGCACTCTTTTTTATTATAAGAACCAGTAAAATTGAGGTTTAGACTTGCTGTTCTTAATTTTTTTCTAAATTTTTGAGGCTGAATTGTTCATAACTTTTGTTCTTAAATTTGTGAGGTGTAGACAATTTAGACATTAGACAATATGCAAGATGAAATTAGATGCCTGTGAAGCAGGTATCATTTTTTAGAGGGAATGACATTTCATGTTAATATATTATTGGACAGTGAATGCATCTTTGTGCAAATATACATTTTACAATAGTACTTCAGCCTCAATTTGTTCTTAATTTGTTCTTAATTTCCCAACAATTTTGAGGCTGTTGGTTTCATAAAATTGTTATTATAAAAAAGGAGTGAACCTAATTTCATCGAAATTTGAAGATTTAAAATGACAAAGGAAAAAGCCAAAGTGTCTTTTCTCTTTGGTACTACATGCATGTACACCAATGATAGAGGCAAAACTATCTCTTACCAACACATTGAAGAAAAGACATTTCTCACCCTCAGATATCTGGCATGGGCTACATGGAATGCACTCAAAAGGAACAATGCCCTATTTCCTAAAAGGGTTGCCATCTACACAAGCAGAAACTCTTAGACACTCTTACAACACTCGTTTTGTTACTGAAAAAGGTTAACAGTTTGTCGTACAACAGAATCAAGATATCTGCATGCCATATATCTGTGTTAAGGTGCTTCTAGGTTCAAGATTGAGTGGAACTGAATTGAAAAATGATTAAAGAGTACCGTGTAGTATATGTCCATATACAACCTCGTTGAATTATTGGGGAGGCAATGCCCCCCTGCCCCCCAGTGTCTATGGGCCTGAGTCATGGTGCATATCTTAAGATAAAAGAATGTACTCATAGCATATTCTGCTAACATCAGCAAGTTAAGAAACTGGGTGTGGTTTTCTAGAGGCGAGGATAATTTGCAAATGTTGCCTTGGCTTATTAAATCTGACAAAGTGTTTGCAGAACAGCCACAGTGCATAGCTTGAAAGAACATCAATTGCACAATTGTTCTGCATGCAAGTACTAAAGACAACTACAATTTTATGATGCAATGATATTAATGAGACACTTTCTAGGCTATAATATTAAAATACTTAAATACAAACTACCTGCTGGATAACTGTGGTGATATAGGGCTATCTGGTTCACTCCCAGGCACTGACTTTTGATCTCTCAGCTCAGAGAAAGCACTATCTAAAATGGCAGATTTGAATTTGATTTGTGAGTTCATTGATTCTTTAGGGAAAGTCAAGTGAATCCATGTTTTATCCAAACTGTGCACATCTGAACTGAACCTTGTTTAACCAAACAGTGTGCTATTGGTGGTAGTTTATTATATGAGCAATTAAGGATTCAATACAGCCATAAAGCAGCCATAAACCACATTGAGTACATTATAAACAGATTATTATAAACCAACTTCTTGGACCTATCAAAACTACAACTGTTGAAGATGTTTAGTGGACAGTCTTCTGTAAGATTTACATTTGAAAATCCTGCTGCATCTTCTAGCTCAATTTTTCTCGACTTAAAAATCCTGAATATATTCTATCTGCTTCATCTAAAACTACTTAGCTTTGTGTATAAATCGGTTGATAAAATTTCCTTTACTTGTTTTCATTCCATTTTTAACTTGATTAGTTGGTCATCAACATCATACACAGCTCACAACCGAGATTAATAACAATAGAAAATACACTGCAATCCAATGCTGAAGATTAATACTATCCACCAATTTCTGTTTTTATCAGATTTGTCAAAGCTTAAAACTATCCATAAAATTTTCATTATCAAACCTGACATCTAGAAGCTGATTGAAAAAATACAGTTCCCTAGGGCTCACCTGTTGATGGCAACTCTCCTCTAATCCAGTCAGGAGCCCTTTGGTTTTTCTCCTGAAAGAAATTGATAGTCTTCTATTCTTGCTAAAAATTCAATCAATGTCTCATTCAGAACAAACTTCACAATTGAAAAAGAAGCAACTGACTTCAAAACTGAATGAATAATAATGCATTATTTATTTGAAAACATCACAAAACACTAATGAGCCTTCACAAACAGGAATCCATCAATTTCCTCAAAGTTCCAAGCAACTGCCAATTCAGGCTTGCACAAAAAATTTACACACTGTCATCCATTATTGTCAGGAGTCAATGAGTATATCACAGACTAGATTTATGATGACTTTGGACATTAACAGAAATCAATGATACCCCTTAGGTCTTTCCCAATAATAAAGCAATACTAAATTAGGCCCAAAGCAGAGTGAAAAAGCCAAACAAATTTACAACATTAAGTTCTAAAATCTGATGAACATGTGGAATTTTTACAATTCACTATGTAATCAGATCAATTTACGTGAATAAAACTAAAAACTTTTTATATGAGTAACTATAGAGTATGAACAATACCTTTTGTCTTATATTGGCCGCACTCTTTGGCTCATCCAAATGCTTTGTCTGTAAACAAAACAATATAAAGCATATTTAAAGTGAAAAGTGCAAGAAAATGACTGACCCAACTGGCAATGCTTGAAAAAAATTTTCCTTGCTGGCACCAAAAATAAAAGTTCAAAACTTCCTGCAAAGAAATACCAAAATTTCCTGAAACTGTAACTCATACCTGCAATTGTTTTACTAAGGTATTATAGAGAGTATGCACAGTAGTCAAAAGACTTTTCTCTAAAACTTCGAAATTTCCAGCAAGGAACTATCATCAGATATTTCCCAGGACCGCAGCTGTTGGCTCTACTGACCATTTTCAAGCCCTACCAAGTGGGATTCAAACCAACAACACTTGACTTTGTTCATTAAGTGCTCCAGCTAAACTCAGCTATAGGGTCATACACTTTCAAATCACTGTCTTCATACCACATAATAAGGTAAATGCAGTATAATACAAAATACCAGGTAAGCTGGTAGAATTTGAAGCTGTCTATTAGTTGGGTCTTCATTAAATGGCTCTTCAATTACACCTTTCCTTAGCATTTGAAATAAAATCTGTGCATGCAAATTCCTGTTTTTCCTAAAAAAGACAGTATATATTTGAAAAAGCATTTGGCAAATTAAGAAAAGAAACACCAAACTAAATTGATATGTGAAAAATTCTATCATACATATTAAAATGTTGGTATATACTATAGGTATAAATGGTTCATTCAGTTTTCAAACTTTTCTAAACAGATTTCAAAACAATTTATATAAAGCCCCTTTACAACAAATCAAACTGGTAGAATACTCATGGAAGCTGTTGGTCACTATCATTCACATTCTCTATGTGCAAAGGAGGTAATAGAACAATGAAAATGTGTGGTAAGCTTGAGCATCTGCTAATATTTAAAACTTTAATTTATTCCTGGTTAATAATTTTTGAACTAATAATATATATAATAAAAATACAATGATATTATTTACAACTGAGGCTATTAATTTTCAGCCAATAAATAAATTACTTGAACTAGAGTTAATTCATTTATCTATGTAAAACACTAGTGTCATAATATTCTGAGAACAAAACTGATAGGAAACCATGATCACAAGGGAAAGATAATTAGGCCTGACCGTTCTATTGGCTTCAGGCCTATTGGCCCACAAAGCTTCTTTATCCACAGTGCAATTCTTTGACGATCTGCAATCATCATATAAAAGTTTAGCTGTTTGATTTAACATTTATGTTCATAGTCGTCAGAAACAGCATTGAAGGACGGCAGTGCAGCAACTAATGAATATAACATAGTACAGTTATTTCATACATATCAGTAGCTGAATGTAATAATGTCGCTAAAAGGGAGTCCAGGAGCTATTCCAACTAAAAAGTCAATTGTTTAGCGATATTTGCTTGACTTGATGTAGTAAATTGTAGTTAGAGAAAAGCTACCAACAGTTCTGCAGAAATTGACAATACATAACTTATACCTTTCTTTTCAGATAAGCTGAGTACAAACGGCTTCATATCATCTATGAAACTCTTAAATGCTTCATCGAGTGCCTTGATTTGATTGCTTTCCTCCGACGCCTGGCTCTCCATGCTCTACGCGATTTCCAAACGAAAGTCACTCAGAACTCGTAGTTATTATTCGTTCTAGGCCTACTTACATACTAAGAGTCATTTCACTTGCATCCTTATTCAAATATTAATGTGTGCATATCGCTTACTGCATTCCAAAACAGCTGCAAACTCACATCCTGAGGAAAACATATTAACAATATTGGAATTAAAGTTAGCTTTCTTTAGCGACTGCATGGCATTAACTCTGCCATTTAATTCCTTTACTCGAAGTAAATTCAAATGATTGGCGCTATTCTGCTAAAGCTCCTGATGTAAAATTGCACGAAATAATTCCTTTCAACATTGATTTTCACAACAGCGGGTCACTGCACTGACCAGTGGTTCCGGCCTTGGTTTAGGTACTTACTATCTGAGATAGACGCCATTTCTGTTGGCAAATTGCTGTACTTTTTGCCTTCTAGGCGAATACTTATCGTAAATGACCAAATAACCACTCGCGCGCACCCGAAAAGACGAATAGGGTTGGATTAGATCTTTGAAAAGTGGAAGGCGTCTAGCAAGATTTAATATTCTCTATATCATGTCATTGATGTTTGCCACACTTTTTTATGCTTTTTGCCACGCCTTTTTTGTAGGCATTGCGTTTAAAATTAGAACTCAAAGAGCAGAACTATTGTAAAAATAAATGGCTGAATCAAACAGTTTTCTTACAATCACTCAAAAAAACTATCAACTTTTTAGATTTATCAGCAATTCTATTTATTCCAAAATTTATTGTTATGCATGTCATCTAAGTTAGGCAATACAGTGGTTGGAGGTCGATTCCTAATTTATTTACATCTGAAAATTCAAGACAAATAGAGTGCAGTTAAGAAAGTTGCATGTTTACCGGTAAGCCTGTAATGCAACTTATATCATTATGGGCGCTAAAATTAAGCATTTTCCTATCCTTTGAGCGATTCTCTTTTGAGGACGCTTTTTTATCTTTCCATGCAGCTCTTCTATAAAATTGTTGGTCAAAATCAAAAACGTTGCAAACAAGGTATTATGTAAGAAAACAGCATGCCTATGCGGAGGAGACTTTTCAAGTATGCAAGCATCTAATGATTCGGTTTTTAGAGAAAATTCTATAACTTTTACAAAAATGTGCATTACATGAAATCTTATGTGCGACCTCTTTGCAAAAACTCCCACTCAAATACAATGAAATGTCGGGAGCACAGAAATGGTGAATCGTTTTAGAGGAAAGTTGGGAAACTGATAGGCGCTGTTGGTAGATATGGCATTCCTCAGTGGAAAAACTGTCAACCTGGGACGCACAAACACATAATCATCACCTTTTATTTAGGTTATAAGCAGTCTATATAATATCCGTGACCACACTTGCTAATTATCTGGGGCATTCCTCTCAATTTGAACCATCCGCTAACCAAAAACGATAAAGCGTACAAGCTTATCCATACTTGCATAAGATTGTAAAGGATTTATTCAAAATGGATGGTTTAAGACCAAGTTTTCTTCGACGCGATATAGGAAGATTTACATATGTTTTATGCAAGATCCAGTGTCTAACATTAAGCACAAACCTGCTTAATGCTGGATGTGGAAGCAATGTTATGCAATTTACAGGAGAACATTGACAATTGTGCGTGAATAAGATGGCAAAAAGAATTAAATTCACTGAATAGTCTATTGGAAATGCAAAATTCTACTACATACTTTTTCTATGAATACCTAATTTTCACTCAGCCTCGATATTCTTATAATTTTGAGCTTAAGAATATTCTTAAATCATTCCCAGATTTTATCAAATTTGATCACTAATATTCATATAGACAATATATTCTAATAATAAAAAGTGTGTAATTGACACTCCCCAAAGAGTTGCTGAGCCTCATCGAAGTATAATGACTCCCAGACCGTATAAATCTCGAGTAAGCAGAATATCTAACTCTTAATGAAATGTAAGCCTTGCATTATTCTTAATAGTTCTTAAATTTAAGCGATATTGAGCCTTGATATTCTTATAGATTATATTCTTATAAACAGAAAAGTGTGTGTTGCAAGAAAAAGCCGAAAAAGTAAAGTCTCTCATACACAGCTAGCTAAACAAAAGAATTTCTGAATACTGAACATGTTTAGTTAAGGACGTAGCAGGAAAATGGGTCTCTGCACAACTCTGATATATTTGCAGGGAGCTTCGGATCCTGTCTTCTTCTAAATCCTGCATACCATGACCTAACAACAGTATGGTCTGGAAGCAAAACGTTGGTGGTACAGTAGAGACATTTCCATTAGCAAAATGAATGAAAGCATAGATATGCGTTTCTTGGTGTAAAATGGTGTGTTCTTTAAAAATGAAAAATATGCTCTGCCTATTAACCATTTATGCAAGCTGAATAGTGAACTTACAAATTGACTTTATTCCCGCTGCTATCACTTATCAACGTTACAAACTGTCTAATCATGGTCAGGGTTTTCAACAATAGAAATGGTTCACCTCTCCATCATGTCTTACAAACGCATCCCTATAGCCGTATCAGAATTAATCCATTTACCCCATGACCCCAGCTCGAATTTGGGTTGAAGGACAGGCATGACCCTAAAGATACAGGGGTACTATCCAGGGACGCCCGGAGCATACTTTTGAGTGGAGGGGGGCTCGGGATGAGTTGCAAGTCCATATTGAAGTATGCAACAATGGCGGCAATAGGAAGGCAGTAGGGGACAGGGGCGGAGCCCCTGAAAAATATTGTAATACACGCTCTACAACTCAGTGGGAAACGCCCTGTTTGAATATAGATATGCATTCTGTCTTGGTAGAAAACGGCAGACAAAATCATTGAAGTGTTTGTGAGAAAATTGAATTGATCTCTTTGCTACTCTATAAAGATTGTTGGTAGATCAGATAAAATGATAGAGACATACGTTTTCTGAACAACGAGATCATGTTAAGCGCTAGGTGACCAAGAACACAGTACCATTCCCTGACTTTACATGTTTATGAGACTCTTGGACCTGTCTATAGCACCACGTTTTGAAAAAATGTGGGTGATTTACCTCTAATAGGTCGTGATGACTCCGGCAATGGTACTTTTTAAAAGTGAATGTACTTTAACACAGAAATAAGAGATCTACTTTCTATTTGGATCGAATGCCTCAATATTGACATCAACATGAGCAGATCTCTGGGTATGCTTGACTATAATATCCATCTAAGTAGTTTTGCTAAAACAAGTGAAGTAGTCATACTGTACTGCCTTTTTCAACCAAAGAAGCTGCTTTTCAAAAACACTAAGAAAAGGTCCATTGCAAAGAAACCCGTGTTAATTAAGTTAAAAAAATCTTGCTCAAAAGCATTAGATTTAACACTAATAAAACATATAATTAGATCAATTCCACGCTATTAAATCAAAAATGGCATTAAATAATGCTACTGTAGAGTATATACGATTTCTTGGCATAATTGATAACATCACAGGTGGATTGCGTCCTTATAGAAGAATATTGATACCCAAGGCGTAGTATCAGCGTCTTAGACCTGATGAGTCCGAACATGACCAATCAGTCTACTTCTTGACCGGCAATGTTTGTTACATTTTCCACAAATAAATGTATCATCGACTGTATCCCAGTGTGTCAGAAGCTGTTTTCTTCTTTTCCTGCTCCTTCATTCTCCGTACATGAGGAGAGCAGGAAAAGAAGAAAGCAGTTTCTGACACACTTGAATATAATCGGTGATACATTTATTTGTCAGAAATGTAACAAAACAATGCCAGTGGTATCCGCGAGGTACCCATTCTGTAAAGATCACTGAATATGTCACACCAAGTAGAGAAAGGTAGAGATACGGTGCAACAAAACACCTTTCAACATCATTGTGGAAAGATGATAAAGGAATTCAACAATGGGATGATTCTATAGGAGTGTCCAAAACAATATTTAAATGAAGGAGCTACTAACAGGTTTTGAAATACAGATCTAAAAAAAAGAAGTCAAATACTAAACGTAACGAAATAATGGGACATCAAACCAGACATCAAAATAACAGATCACATCATGGCTGCAATAGGATTTGAGTACTATTGACTGAGCATGGGCAACTACAGTAAGAAATAAAACAATTCAAAGCTTGCCGCGAAATCCAGAATTGCTTCTCTATAAGCAATATGCGGGTAACCTTACAGATCGAAAAAATTCCGTTTTAACATATCTGAGGAAAATATTAGTGTTAGGTAACTAGAAGCTACATTGGTATCATTTTCAACCAAATCCCTGGCGATGGGAGCGAGCATGGGGGTGACACCTAACATGAAAAACATTAGTCGAAAAAAATTGCCTTCTATCGGGAATTCTTCTGATTTTTCGCTAAACAATGTGACACTTAGGCACATATTGTAACTTTCGCAGATATCACAATTAGGTATGAGGCATGCCGTCAGCAACATTAAAAGCGTATTGGCTAGCGTCGGATGTCTTATCAGAAACCACACCCAATCTTTGGATGCCAAGGCAATGGTCCAAAACCTCAGAAGCATGAGCTTCGCAACGGCCCTGCTTTCAACAGTTCATGTTGATAGGTTGTATACGCATAAGTTCAAAAACTATCAATCTATTCTACGCTCCACATTTTCTCTATAAAAATGCTACCGATGCATCTGATACAATAAAAGCGATACAGTTCTTGCGTGTCCTGTTTCGATCGCATTATTTTGGGATGGATGACTCCAACTTGTCATAAACCAACCAAGACCAGCACAAATACCAACTTCACAACATATTGTCCTGTAAGTATCAGTACTAGCTTTACCAGAATGCAATGTTCTTATCAGTTTCAGTACAAACACCATTGGAATCAGTGTGTTCTTAGCAGCAGAGACACTTCAACTAAAACTGCGAAGATTGCTCGTTGCTTGACTGCCTTTTCAAAAGAATATCAACAGATACTTCAAGGAGCAATTTTACATGCTCTGTATCAAATGCACATGTAACGTAAGTGTACACGGGTCTCTTAGTTCCCCGATTAAGTGAGAGGAATTTCTGCTTTAGGAAATACAACGTATCGTCATAGCTCTTTGTGTCTCCCTTGTAATCCGGGAAATAGTCAGTGATGGGAGAGCGTTTGATTTTCTCTGCAAAAATATCATTCTTATTCAGAAACAGAATAACAGGCGTCTTTGTGAGCCAAGGTGAATTGACAATTGAATCAAACAGCTCGAGACTCTCATACATTGCATTTTTGTTAGGATCTTCCTCTACATACAAATTGTAATCTGCCAAAGAGGCACAGAAGAAGATGACGCCTACTTTATTGAAAAACTGGATCCACTTCTTGCGCTCATCTCTCATACCGCCAACATCTATCACCAAGAACCTGTTGTGGTTATATACAAACTTGATCTCGGTACTCCCAGTCGTCACGCGCCTTGCATGGAGCATATCCTGGTCATTAGGGACAAACTCCGCTTGTGAAATGCGCTGTAGGTTATTCAGGAAATACCCACCCATATCAACAAGTTGTAAGTAGTGCCTTGCATAGTTGAAGTACTCCTTTACCCTGTCATCTGCCCACAACCTCCTTGCCAGCCGTAAGATATCACGCATCTCTTTTCCTTCCACCATGTTTATCTTGAAAAACTTGGTCAGTTGAAGGAATCTGGACACTGTCTGCTTAAGTCTAGGATTATCAAAATCTATACCATCCATGTACATGGCTCTAAGCAAGCACGATAAGGTCTCACCAAGATTACTAACAATCAAAGGCACTGTGCTAAGTCTTTCAGCTTTTGATATGTCTTTGACATAAATAAGACGAACTTGCTTTAGAAATGAGCTCTTGCCACTGTTCGAGGGACCAAGAATAAGGATTTGCACAACCTGGTTCACATTGTTCGCATCCTCGGCATTGCTAACAGAGGCTTCGGAAACTGTTGCTTCCTTAGTCTGGACACTCATTCCACAACCCATACTAAAAGAATGCTGTATTTTGAAAACAGTATACTCTGCGTAGTCATATGCTATAAGACAACCGTGGATAAAAACGAAGCATTAAACCAAGCCTACAATAACTCTTAACTTTCAATCCTCAATGTAAGACGAAACTAATGCCAGCAAAGAGTAGTGCACGTACCGGCCACTTAGGAAAAGTGAGCACTTTCCCGATCTTCAGAATGATGAGCGTTATCAAACGGAAATTACTTCCTGATTTCATCGATGGGTTAGTTTCTTAACTAGAAAGTAAGAACCAACTGCCGAAAACAAAAAATGTCAGTGAAACCAGAAATGGATACCACAATGAACATCATAGGCCTCTTCATCTCAGAGTACTTTACGGCGAATGAGAAGCACACTAAGAAAGACATCGACAGTGTCTAAATCAGCCAATAATAAGTGTTCCAGATGTGTGCTCTGCGTTGGTAGGATGTTGCAGATGTTTTGTAATGTAGTTGCGATGGCAAAGTTGTTTACCCAGATGTTGCGAAGGAATTTACTGCAAGAAACTATTGCAACACAGAAGATCTAACAGAACATGTACTGAATGTTTAACTGTATTTGCACTGCAGCATAGTGATGAGTTAATTTAAAAGGAGAAAAAATGTTACTAATTTGAGACAAACTATTTATAGCTGGTTGTGGGCAATAAGCAACAACTTCAAAGGTACCATACAATCACATCATGCTAATCACGCCTAGCAACAGCATGGTTCTTGAAAAGCTTCTCTTGGTTAAATATAAAGAAGTAAACAAGTCTCTCGAAGTATTTCATTCTCAACAATGTAGACATGTTGCATTCTTGGGTTTACGGAAACGCAGCCAAATTACCTCTGAATATATATCAAATTCATTGCAATGAAAGATGAGAAGACTAGAAAGTTATTGCAATAAACTGATGTTTTTTTCAACTTGGGAAAAGTCCTAGTTTTATAGAACTGATAAAACCTATTATAACCTTGCTAGAGGCAGACTTAACTATATGGCTATATGGTCACATAATTACAGTATATATCCAATAACAAGGCAGGCTTTGTGGCTCTCTCGCCTTCTTTTTATGTCTCCTACACAAATTGGAAAACGACCCATCTACATGTCAAGTAATAGCTAAAGTAATCAAGTCAATAAATACAACAAGGATTTAAATTCCCTGGGGAAATTATCGAAGAATGTCTTTTCTAAAATAATAGATATTCGCTCACATAGGTCCCAGAATTGGCCCTAGAGCAGTTCCAACTACTTGATGGTGCAATCTGCCAGTGTATGGAGAGTAATTGTATTTTACTACAAACTCTAGAACATAGGTTGCCAAGCTTCTGTAGGCTAAGAGCAACATATCCAGATGGCTGAGAGCTGCATGAGATGGTGAATAAACACTTCTCTTACATTGTTCAACGTCGTAAAGAACTTCTACAAAAATATTTTGAATTCATATTTAAGCAGAGTAGGCTTGTAAATAGTAATTTCAAAGGGACCCCAAACTGAACCCCGAGGTACACCTAAGGTAGTTTTTGTCAATGCACTTGATGAACCATTGACCTTTTATCTTTGGTTCCTGTCATTAACATAGCTATGGATAGGCAGCAATACAGATCTAATGAAACCATATGCATCCAATTTTGAAGTAAACAGTTCATGAATATGGAAGTCGAAGGCTTTGGAGAGTGAAGTGATCAAAACCTATCTGAATTTAAACTAGGCTTTATGTTGCTTTAACTTAACTACGAACTGGAAGATGTGGACATAACCGCCATATTTGTCATATTACCCTACAAAGGGGTATAGTAACTAATTGCGGCACATGGCTACAAGCTATTAGCATAATAACTACCATATTGTTCCTACAAGTTCAATGAGCACAATAACACAACATCTATCATATCAGAGAGGTCTATGAAGACAGCTCATGCAACAATTCCATTGTACGATCATTTCTGCAGCTTTCCACAAATTTTAACAAAGTGCATGCTGTGTACTAAAGTCCTATACAAATGAGCAAAGAGAGAATCCCACAGTTGCCATCGAGTAACATGTCCTGCATCACCTCTATCTTTCTCTCTAGTTTTTTGTCTATAGACAGGTCCTTCTCAGCCTCAATTTCCTTCATGACTCTCTATTTCAGCCTGCCTAGTTTCATGTTGGAATAACGATTTTGTGTTAAGTCACTGAGCATGTAAAGTCTCTTCCTTCCTCTAGGTCTCTTCCCATCTACTCTCCCTTCACTCACATCCTTCTGCAGGTCACTGCCACGAATAATGTATCCAATCCACTTCTTTTTGGCTCTTGTGATTCTTTCTAAAAGTTATCTCTTTTCATCTACAACCGCAATGCATTGTAAGCACTTCTTCATTTCTTTTTCTGTCTACCCAGCCTACTTTCTCCATCCTTCCATAGACCCACATTTCAGATACTTTTATTCCTTGAATATCCGTTGCCTTTAACTTCTGATCCATATACAAGTGCACTCAAAACAACTGCCTTAATGATCTTTTTCTTTCCACTCTTGTTGATACCCGCCGTAAGTAGTCCCTTCTGTCTGCTGAAAGCTGCTCTGTCTGTTGGTATCATTGATATAATCCCCGTGCAACAACTGCCATTGGAGTTATTAAGGATCCAAAGTAATGAAAGCCTTTCACCCATTAAATTCTTTTTTTTTCATGTAAACTAATATTCAAATTGCCACCACCATGCCAAGGTATTCTCATAACTTGCGTCTTCTTTATATTGATCCTCAAAACATGTCTGTGACACCTTTTTCAGGTCTGCTACAATGCCTTGGTCATCTGTAAACCTTATTCCTGTATCATTTGAAATGCTATATGGTTCCTCAGAAACAGCAAATTTGTTTATACTATCTATTAACATGGTGTCCTAGGATAGGAGCACAACGACATAGCATGACTAGCAACATTGGGTAACAGTTGACAAAAGGACTACACCAAAGCAAAAGACAGAGTCATAAAATAGAAATTTGCCATAACTGACTGCAGGGCTAATGAAAATTGAATTAAACTACACATAAACTACAAAGTATAGTATGAATGACACAAGACTGTATTTACAATAGATTGATTTGAAGAGGAACTCTCTAAGTAGAAAAACTAATCGAGAGAACACCCCATTTAGATGAAAAATTAAACAGCATTATATAAGGACGACTACAACAATATAGATGAATTAGAAAAGCGAGCTTATGACTGCTAACTAAACGTATAGGTAAATAAAATGGGCTTTTAACTTCAATCAAAAAATGGTGATGGAGCTCGCAACACGTATGAATAGTGGAAGTGTATTCCATAATTTAGAGCCAAAATATTGTATTGTTCTGAGACCATAATTTTGGTCTCTTTTTGCATAAAGAGAGGTTCTTTCAATTTGATGATTACATCACCACTCATTGCCTGATGAGTCCCATACATAAGAAAAACAGATTCTGGAGAGAAATGGTAGTGAAAAGAGGCTGGGCGGAGTATATTGATAGCTTTTTAGACGAAGGAGAATATGTTTAGGTGTATCATGTCTTTAAGTTTTAGTATCTTTAATAAGTAAAATAAAGGTGCATAAGGTGCAGTAAACGGCTGGGAATTTATACATGGAAGAATTTTCTTTTGAAGAAGAAATAGCGGAAAAAGATAGGTGTCATACATAAAACCAGACAATGAGTGCATAATTCCATAATATAGAAAAGCCGGGAAAATTGAACTGTAGAGACATGAAAAGTTTCTAAAGGAATGCAATGCCTAAATGTAAAGAAAATTCCAGTTGTTCAAGAAAGCTTTTTAGAGAGTTCATGTCGATGGTATTTCCAGGAAAGGTGTTCATCCACAAGTACTCAGAGGAACTTAACACACTTAGTCCTCTGTATATTTTGTTTACCAAATTTGAGCGGGTTCAGGTCAAGAAACCTTTTCCTGGTTGAGTGGAATATTACTGAGGTTACTTTATCATTGTTTATTCAAAGTTAATTACAGTCCATCCAAGATTCAACTTTCTTAAGCTCTTTAATAACTATTTTCCTCAATTTTGTTACATCATTAGTTTCAAAATATATATTGATATCATCAGCAAACATAAGAATGATAATAGCTTGGACTAATTTGATAGGTCATAAATGTAAACTAAAACAGTGAAGGCCCTAATGCAGATCCCTGAGGGACATCACATTTTAAGCTGCATAATGATGACAAGTGACCATTTACAGAAACAAATTGTTTGTGATCATACAAGTAAGGTTTGAACCAATGTAAAGACTTTCCCTAATTCCATAGTGTTCTAACTTACTTGAGAGAATGTTATGGCTTACAGTGTCAAAAGCTTTATGGTGTCAAAAGCTTTATGGAGGTCAATAAATATTCTATTGCCAAATCTATTATTACCTAATAAAGATTTTGTATTCTTGGTTAGGCTAACAAGTGCATGATCAGTTGAATGTCCACTACCAAATCCAAACTGATAGTTAGACAACAAATCATATATTTATAGAAACCTATAGAAACAATGATGCATAATTTTTTTGACTATTTTGCTGGAGATTCATAGAAGAGAAATTGGTCTGAGAAATTTGATATATTTGTGGTGAGACCTTTCTTATCTATTGCAATCACTTCTGCTATCTCAAGCCTGTTTGGAAAAATACCAGACACAAATGAATCATTGATCAGAGTGGACAGTTCACCAGTGATATGAGGATCTAGGATTTTCAGAAGTTTAATTGGGATGCTATTTGAACCACTGGGTTTACCATTCTTTGAGAGGCTTGATTATATCTGATACCTCATCAGTAGTGCATGGAGAAATAAAGAATAAGCTCTCATTAGGATATTTTAAGTAAGATAGAGGGAATCTTGGATTTCTATGGATTTTCTTCGAGAAACCTTGAGCTACACTAGCAAAGAAATGATTAAAATGATAGACTATCTGTACAGGATCTTATTTCAGAACCATTTTTATTCAGCAGATGCGAGACTGAATATAGGTTATTGAATTTTTCAATTAACAATATTCTTTATACCTTTCCAAAGCACTCTCACATAAGGCAGAACGTCATAACCCAGAAGAATAAATAGAAATAGGTCAGAGCCTATTCTAAGTAAGAAGTGCAAACAAGAAGAACATTGTAGGGTTCATGGGTGAGATAGAATAAGCTGTCATTTTCCCTTATTCATACAAGTTGCTATTACAAATTCCAAATTCAAATGTAAAACATATCAATGTCAATATTAATGCTATCTGCATAAGCAATTTGTAAGATCTGTAGGTTGTGCAAAAGCTTTATGTGTTAGGAAAAATAACACATACCTCTACATCCAGTCTTCAAGATCAAAGTTGCTCTACAAAGGCAAAATGCAGGTGGGTGTTACAGCACTCATCCTTCATTAGTCATGCAGGTGAAAGTGATGTATTAATAATAGGCTAAAAATTGGCTTATATGTAGCATATCTCAACAAACAAGCAGGAGTTACAAATCAGTGATAAATTCAGCATGTTTTTGCTATTTCTCAACAAACAAATATACATTATAGCCAAACTATAGCTACCTCTATTGATCAAATCAAAGTTAAGCCACTTCTTGATCAAGACATGGCAATCAGCAATTAATGCCAGTAACTAGATATGTGTGTTCTAGCTCACCATGATTGGAAATGTAATACCATTTAGCTAACAGAATGTGTTGGAATTCCTAGTGACTTGTCTGTAATAACTATGCAATACTAATCAATGATAAAAATTACTACAAAAATTAAGAAATTTTTGCAAAAAAAGTTCTCAATACAAGATCCATTTCTTCAAAAACATTGAGTAATGATTAATTATTAGAACTTCACTTATGCCATTATGATCAATTGATCATCTGTTTGAGGTTTCCTAAGTGCTAAAAAATAATTAATGAAAGCAGTTTTGGCATGCCAAAGACCATGTCTAAGCTTTCTAATTACAAATATAATCATGGCTGAGCTTTGAATAGCACATAACTAAGCCTATGTTTATGGCTATAGATCGGCTGAGTCTTCATAGACACTAACTTATGCAGTGAAGAAAATACCTGCAAGATATATTATGTAATATGAATGGTTGACATTTTGTGCACAAAGACACCAATGACATCTGTAGAAAGCTCTGCGAAAGTTCTCTTCAGGCAGTCCTCCAGGAGTCTTTAGGCAATCTAGACCACCAAACCTTTCGTATCAATATCTCTAATTTTGTATGAAGAGTTTGAATCCCATCCAGTTGCAAAGAAGGAAAACAAATGTCACTGGGATCAATGCAAAGAAAAGGAGACCAAAGTAGCATGGTGAATGATTTAGACAGCTACCTGGGAAATCCTATAAAAGAATCATGCGGTCAAGATGCCATTAATGCGTCTAAAGAAACATATACAAATAAAGAAATAAAGTGCAATGACCAACTCTGTTAAACAGAATTCGGCCAAACAAGTTCAGCATAGCAGCAGGTCAAAAATTGTCAACAAATTCCAGCTATCTCAATACGTCGAAACAATCATAAATTGCAAACAAACAAAACCTCACATCTTCATAAACTGCATCATGCGCTATGCCAAACACTGATATGAGTGAAAGTAAACATCCTGTTAAGCAATACCAAATGAAATCCATCAAGGATTCAAATGCACTCCCCAGGTCTTACTTCCTGGCCTCATTTTCATAACGAGTACTTCCTAGAAAAAGTAGGGCAGGGGGACAATAAGACTATTACGCACTATCATAGCACAATCAATTCACAATAGGGCAGTTCTGACCCCCTTGTTCCCTATTGAACAAGACAGAAGGGGTGCTTGCTCGCAGTGGCGTAGTGCTAAATTTTTAACAGGAGGCCTAAGATAGAATTCCCTATTTGAAGACAACGCCCTTTAAAAATGCGGATAATTAATCTAAGCTTTGCTAGATCTTTTGCTAAATTTGTGCCAAATTGTTTTGAATGTGTTAACATTATATCCACCCGCTTTGGAACCAGAAGTGGCGTTTGAGTAAGGGGAAGAAAGGCAGGGGCATGTGTGGGGGGCGAAGTTCCAGGGAAATTTTTCAAAACCATGCAGCTCAAATCTAGATGTACACGCTTTTTTCATAAGGAACCTAGCTAAAGGCCTAGTTCTAAAAGTTCCTTTTTTCCGACCTCTTTTTATCAAATTCTAGTACTAAAAGTTCCTTAATAGTTCCTTACTTTTCACTGCACATAGAGTGCCACAAAATGGCACAGACGCTAGAAAAGCATTGAAATTCTGAATTTTACTTTTAAGTCTGGCTAGAACTCAAGCTCAAAAGCACAAATGCGGCAGGTAATAAGATCTATATATGCAAAAGCATAATTTCAATCAAGAAGTATCATGTCTATTCCATTGACATCATCCAGTGTAATGTAATCTTCACTTGCATCCGAGTACAGCACTCGGAATTTGAAAATGAAAAGTTCCTTAGGGATTTTTCCTTTAGTAGTATAAGTTCTTTAAATATTTCGGCCTTCTACATGTAGGTTCCTTATAAAGTGGTTCCTTATAAAAAAGCGTGTAGTCGTTAGCCTTGTAGCTACTCCAATTGGAATGACACATTGTGTAGACATTTCAAAAGTTGCAGTGGCTAAAGTGCCAATCTGTCGAGCCTCTCAGCTAACAATAGCACCTTACTAGAAACTTTGCATGACATTTCGCACGAATATAAGTTATCATATTTTTAAAAACGTGTAGATTGCATATCTTGCTCAAAATAAGAAATCTAAAGATACATTTCAACAGCCTTGAATGTCAAGGGAGACTGCGCCTCCTAGTAGCATTGATAAATTTATCAAGGGAGACTAAGCTCTACTGAGCCCCCAGAATTACATCCCTGCTTGCTTCTCTGTCCCTTTTCCCGTTATGTTATTGATAACTATAGCAAACCGCTTCTTATATTCATGGAATGTGACTGTTATTGATTTCTAAGGAGGGCTCAGAACCTCTTTTCAAAAGTGACTTTCATTTTGAAGATCTTAATCCACAGTGTATATCATTATTCCTCTTCTATTTCACTCATTCCTCTTCAGGTTGCAGATTACTACATGCGATAAATCGTGTTTTCCCACGTCTCCTTTTCTAGGTTTCTTCTTTCGTCGACTATCTACTTGGCTGGTAAGTTAAGGATGTTCAATTGCAAAAATATTCTTGCTGCAAAATAAATTCTGTTACATTTGTCTGAGCATTCTTCATACAAACTCGTTGTCTGTAAGAAACTCTTAAGTCTTTTCTTGCATTTACTTGCTGCATTTATTAGAGCTTTCACCATATAAGATCAGTACAATCTTATACTTTACATGCAAAGCCGTTGATTTTTCGGTCTAAAGTATGCCGTAAGTAGGCTCCAGTCATGACAACTTCTGCGGCCATTTAAATCATATTGAAGACGCAGAAAATCATATCATCATTTATGCATGAGAACAGTTTTGTGCCATTAGGACACTTATCCTAATTATTTTAATTATTTCTATGCACTACATCTGGCATACAACCAATACAGCAAATGAAAATAACATTTTTGAGAATACGATCCCCTGTGATAAATCCGCAAAGGCAGGTATCCACAGGGATCACGCTCTTCTCTTTGTAACAGGTTCATAGCATTAATAGCAAAGAGCAATAATCCATTTTCAAAAATGGGATTCTGATGAAACAAAACCTACTCATACATCAACGGTCAATCACTCTTGAGTGGTCAATCATAGATCAACAGTAAACCATACTTAAATGGTCAATCATAGATCAACGATCAGTCATATATCAAACATCAATCATAGAACAATGTTCAATCATACATCAAAGATCCATCATAGATCAAGTGTCAGTCATACATCAAAGGTCAATAATAGATGAACGGTCAATCATACATCAAAAGTTTGTCATAGACCAACCGTCAATCATACATCAAAGGTCAATCATAGGTTAACGGTCAATCATACATCAAAAGTCAATCAAATATCGACGGTCAATCATACTTCAACTGCTATTGGTCAGATCTTGAGGTAATAATGCCAATTAACATACGATGCCATAAAAACTTGGCCTACATTAGTACTATTAAACGTGCAAAAGTATAAAAGTACCCATGCTTGGAAAATTCCCCAAATCATGTGCTCAATCAACAGTTTCTAGAAAAGTGGAAGCAAATAATTCTGTGAAGGTTAAAACAAATGGGTAACATAAGGTTTGCAGCAGTTGTGATGCTCCTAGCAAGCATTTGCTCCAAATACTTGGATGGAAAACTATTAAAGAACATATTGCTGACGAAACGAAAATGATGATTTGTCAAATCTGTCATTCATTTTGGACCATATTACATGCATAAAATGTCCACTAAAAATTCACATTTTACTGAACGAAGTCTTCGAAACATTGCCACTGATTTAATGTTTCCTTTGAGAACATCAACTGTGGGACAGAAAAGTTTCTCATACCGAGGTGCCAGGGTGTAGAATGGCCTCTCAACTAAATGCAAAGAATCACGATCTCTACAAGTTTTTAAATCCTTTCTGAAATAGTTTGAAAATTTTTAGTTTTGCCTTTCACAGAACTATGCATTTACCCATTTCCTATTCTATATTTTGAGCATTATAAGTATTTTATTGCATTGTATTGTAGTTTATATAAATATATATTTTTTTAAAAGGAAGGCCCCTCGAAAACCAGCTATGCAGAAGGGCAACCCTCCTAAAACATATGAAAATGAAATGAAGCAGAAGACCTCACTACAACACAGAGCTCAAAAGAGCAAACACGACCTGACTCTTAATTCATATAATATATATGAAAAACCATATGTACAATGCTAGCTTTGTACAAATATCAACAAATACGTTCTCTTACAACAATCGCAAGACAAAATGTCAAAATCCTAATTACTATGATGCATAGCATATTTGATTTAACATATAAATATTCACTTAAGAAATTTACAAACCACGATAACATGAAACAATAAAGAGTTTCAACACAAATCGAAACCAAGTATTATTTTAGAACAGTGACAAAAATAATTCAGAACTTTTGCTGACATCACGCATAGGGCACAGCAGACCTAATGACACTTTGCTGCCATGGTCTTTCCAAAATTTGCTCTATATGAATTTGTAGCAGGACCTCAACTTCCAGCCGAAACGCAATTTTGTACGTTTGATAGGAATACCAAATTTTCAACGTAGCTCAATAGCGAATACATTATTTCTAGATTATTCGGCAGCTGTGGGCAAGGGGCTTTTCAGAGCAGGTGTGGATAGTAAATAGCGGCGGGTAATTTTCATCCGTAAATACTGCTCTAAAACAAAAGCATGTCGTAGAAAATGGTTTATCATGAAATAATAACTGCTAAACATGGATGTGATTGGCCAAGCCAGAATTCTGACAGAACTCTTCACAGCAGCATGCAGTACAGTGACGTAACAAAATGGCTTGAGGCCCTTAGAGAATACTTTGTTGGCGAGCTTTTCAAGCTTTGATTCTCCCCCAATTCTTAACAAAATAATGAATAAGGAATGATATCCATAATGGAGAAAACAAGCAATATGTAGCCTGTACACAGGAAGATATCGGCTTATTGAATGTGTTCTGCATCAATAAATGTAAATGCTTGTTTCTTGAAAACCTCTGATGAGTTCTTTCGGGTTCTCAAAGGCGTGGGGGCCCCAGAAGTCACTCTAACCTCAACCCACGTCGGTTACGCTACTGTGCGGATGATCGAATATAGGGATGCATAATAATTTTGGAGCGGCCGGCTAACTGAAGGGCGGTTAATAGAGAGGCAGATACTTCAAGGTCTACAGTACCTCAGCTTTTCAGGCAGGCAATGAAAGGCATCAATATATATCCACCCATAAGCTGAATTCAACAAAACCGCCAACGTTGCCTTTGATTCTATTTATCAAGTTGTGAACAATCTTCAAAAGTCATTGCAATAAAAATCATGTAACACTAGCTAGTCTCGCTTCACGTTTCCGCTGAATCTCGTTTAGGTATTTTCCCTCTTCCTCAAAAAATTCTTCATCCTACAAAGTACAAATATGCATAAATCTACAAAAAATTGTAAAATAAATTGGATACCTTATAATGCATGGATGGACAATTTTCCAGGAGGCTGCGCCAAATCCTTCAAACATTTTTGTAAAATGGGCCAAAGGAACACAAAACTAAGCAAAACTGACAGTAGTCAGAGCCTAATAAATCTAAACTATTCTACATTACAAAGAAGTAAAGAATAGGTCTATATACAGGCGGGCCACAAAAATTCCGCTTTCGGACAGGATTGTGACCAGCGGATCGTAGGTAGATCACAATAATAATAATAATAATAATAATCATCATCATCAACTTCATCATCATCATCATTATCATCATCATCATCATCATCTTCATCATCATCATCATTATCATAATCATCATCATCATCTTCATCATCATCATCATTATCATCATCATCATCTTCATCATCATCATCATTATCATCATCATCATCATCATCTTCATCATCATCATCATTATCATAATCATCATCATCATCTTCATCATCATCATCATTATCATCAATGATGTGTGATAAAAGAATGCGCATAGCGCAAAGTATAAAGTTAATTAAGGCCTACATTACTACATACAATATCGAAGAAAATAGCTGAAAAGCGAAGCAACCAACTACCCCATAAACAATAAAACATTTTGCTAAAATGACTTTTAAAAACCAACCGTCGCATTGATCACCCACCTAACATTTGACCAATTGTTTACATAAGGGGAGGGTGCTCGATTGCTTAATGATCCCCAAAAGAGTTCGTTACAATTTGATTCAACAAAAGACACCGATTCAGTTTCAAAGGTAAAATTATCATTTATTTACAAGGCGTAACCAAAAAAGCAAAATAGCAAAATATCCACCTATTTAGCTGAAACATATTTGGCATAAAATTTCTGCATAATGATAAAACACAATTGACAAACCATATACCCAATTGTATATGACTAAGTGCCATCATCAAAAGGGAGCCTCAATAGTGTCGTATTGAAATATTCAATCGCTTCCATGAATTTGCTAAACAAGTATTTCATTTCATTTCATTTCATTTCATTTCATTTCATTTCATTTCATTTCATTTCATTTCATTTACAATTTCTTTATACAGGGTAAGTTTTAAATTTTAATATATTTTATTTTCAAACTGCCCGGTTAAACACAAAGAAAAAAAATAATATAAATATGTACTTGTTTACAATATGTTAAAGAGAATCTACTATAATATAATTTAAACATAAGTAACGAGTAAAAAAAATATGAGTCCGGAGATAAATTAAGGTCGGTGATTTTTCAATAATTTCACGAATTGGGCAAGAGATTTGGCTTTCTTCACTTCAGTTTGTTGGCTATTCCAGAGCTTTGCTCCTCTATAGGAGAAACTTTTTTGGCCACATGCCGATTTTAGTAAAGGGACATAAAGATCGGCATCACTATCGCGAAGCTGTCTGTCTCTAAATTCGGATAATTTTATAAACATGCTATTCAGATATTCGGGAGCTAGTTGATGTTTTGATTTGTAGACCATTTTAAGTGGTTCTGTTTCTATAAGGTCATTCACTGTTAGCCATCCCAGTTTCTCGATGATAGGAGACGCTGAAGTTTTGTATGAGCTGTCTGTCACGATTCTAGCTGCGCGATTCTGGAGCGTCTGAAGCTTGCCTAAGGCAATGACGTCACAGGAACCCCAGACAGGGCAGCAGAATCTAAAGTATGGCTCAACTATACTTTTGCACATGGTCTGCAAGGTCGTTAAAGGGAGAAAGTTTTTGCGTTTCGAATCATACCTAAGGCCCTTGAAATCTTTTTTATCACATGATTTATATGATTTTCCCAGTTCATGTATTGATCCACTTGAACTCCTAAGTATTTAGTATGTTCTATAATCGAGATTTCCTCACCACTTATCGCGTATGATGGTTTTATTGTTAGTGGGCATTGGATATCCTTAAGTTTTTTCCTACTACCAATCACAAGGCTATTTGTCTTTGCAACATTTATTGACAACTTATTTCCTGCAAGCCAGATTTTTAGACATTTCAGTTCCTCATTAACCCGTTCGTTGATGGTGAGGATATTTTTAGAGGAGAACGACAGATTTGTGTCATCTGCATACATGTTAACTTGTGAATGTTTAATGGATAATGGAAGATCATTTATATAGATAATAAAAAGTAGAGGACATGGCACGATCCCTGGGGAACTCCGGATGGACAGCCGTAGCTTGTTCGTTGAGTCTTGTATTACATGGACGAGAAAGCTGTGTGGAAGTAGCAATTGCTTCCCTCATAGCACCACTTTCACCACAAATCACCAATAAATCTTTAGGAATTAATTTATGCTATTTCAATTTTTTAAATGATTGGCTTTTCGTCATTAGATGGTCCACACGAGGTAATCAAACAGTGCAGCCACCTCAATAAAGTAACCATGCATATAGCCAATATAATTGACAGCCAATCACAAATATATGAAATTGCATCAACAAGGAGGTACATTGCTTCCTTTCAAGAGCATTCTATTTGCATGCAAATTACTGAGGTGACTGTCACAATCTTAGCATTATCCTGGTAGCAGTGCATAATACTATTTAAAGCAACATCATAGTGTTCTTCTACTCTAATGTACGGCCTTCGTCTAATAACTAACAATATATCCCACATTTCAAGCTTTTGTATTACAAATTTCTATGATCTAACCTGTTCCTTGTCAGCCGACCATTTTCTAACTGTTCGGTTGAAGTTCAGGCTCCCTAAAACGATATCGGGGGGCTGCAAATGAGATGCGTTATCCTTTTGCGCACGTGTTTCAACAAATGACGAAGCAGATATGTTACCCGATGACATCACACTGGCTGGAGGGCTAACTGAACTGCTCTCTTTGTGCTGTTGCTGCTGCTGATCTAAAATAGATATCCCGCTTCCTACTGGAATTTGATTGCTACCTTCCATCATAGTTTGTACTGGTACTGCTGTAAAATATAATAATTTCCTTTATACGAATAATGCCTTTGAACTATAAATTTTCCCATGAAAACAGAGTGAAAATGAAAAAAACTAATATCCAATGTTTCTAACATGCATAAGCGGAATGATACAGGAATTACTTCTTTACACGGCAATCTAATCGAAATCTGCTAATTATAGTCGTCATAGAAAAAGTAAGCTGTTGATTCAGAAGTATAGATGATTCAATGTTGAAAGTGAATTATTTGAAAAGGGCATTAAATGACAAGGAGGCCACGTACGTGTCAGTGGAGCTTCAGCAATAGATCGTTGGCACTGGCTACAACGGAGATTGCCCTTTGAAACTTCAAACTGTGTTTTAGCCATTTCAAATGAGGCCAGCCGCTAAAAAACAAATATAATCTAACATAGAACATAATAGTCCTTCAGAAGACTGTTGCAAATCATAGATGCGACAAGTTTCTCCAATATTGCTAGTAATTTAATCTCGTGTATAATTTGTAGTAAAATTGCACCTAGATGCTGAGAAATTAAATAAAGATAGATGCTGAAGATTATCATGGCATGTTTCGTGTATGAATCGCATGCAACGCTAGAATATAATGCTAAAACACTTACTTCCTTCCACTGAACTAGGGTGTAAAGCAAAAAACAAACAAATATCCCTTCGTCTTAGGCCCCCATATAGACTGTATCGGGTCAGCTATTGATCCTCAACATATATTTCTCTAAACAGTTGCGCCTACACCGTACTGGTACAGCTTTTGATCCGTATAGATACAAAAGTGCCCCGCGCTCGTAGTAGGTACAAAAGTTGTGTCGGTTAAGGAAACAAGTTTTGTATCGGATCACTTGCTTGTGTGTAAACGGGAAGCTGTTCCGATACAACTCTTGTAGCGGATCACAAAGTGATTCGATAGAGTGTACAGCTTGTTATCCAAAGCAGATCAGAGTGCATAGTTCTGCCACCTTTTAAGATAAATATAAGTCCCAATAGTGTCCTCCAATTCATTCTAGCAAGGAATATTGATAGATTGTAACATTGTACCTCCGACAATTGTCTTTCCTGCTGATCCAGGAGCACTGCTCTATCTTCCAGCAGAGCAGATGTATTGGCAATTTCCATCTTCAATGCATGAGCATGACCCATTGATTCTATACCTTCCTGCTGTATTTTCATAGCATCCTACGTGAGGTAGATAAGACAAACAAAGTAAAGAAAAATCTCTAAGTGCATCGCTCTATCATATAAGAAAATATAACCAAAGACTAATTTGGCAAAATGACTATAAAACACAACATCATTACGACCTAAGACAAAATCTCCCTGTACTATACTTTCTGCACAAAGAGTGGTCAGTTCCTGACTTCATGTCGTTTTTAATGAAGTTATGTAATGCATTTTTACTCACACAAAGCAGTCACTTGCAAACTAACTACTATCTAGTGAGGTATACATCTGTATATGAGTGTATGTTCTGGACGAAATGAAGTCTCGATTATTACCAATATTATTATTAACAATAGTACTGTAATACGACTGGAAAAATAAGACTAATAATGATACAATGAAATATTTAGAGTGGGTAGCTTGTAATAATCTATCCCAAGGAGATCATTTTTTACAACAGTGCCCACAGTCAAAACAACCATGTAATCGAATCTATTTCGATGGAAAAGTAACGGCGATCACAATTTGACTACTTAAAAATTGAGAGACACTGTCACATTTGATCTAACTGTGAAATGTACCATGATCGATAGCAATGGTGTCAAGATTCAATACAGCTGACAATTAACGCGTCGGAATAGTGAGGTAGGGTGGTCAGTTCCTTTCCTCGCTGCCTTTAACTCCCCAGTGTTTCCATCAGGTACCTAGTTAGTTGCTGGGTGGACTGTAAGCGAGCATCCAAACTAAGATCCAAGGATGCGACTCGAGCCATCGTACAAATAAATTTACGGATGGCAAATGAAACACTTTGCAAAAATGTGAGATGGCAAAGATATTATAAACAATTTGAAAGTTAGTGACAGGAGATGGCCATCGTTGATGGTATTAGCAATGATTCAATTGCCCTGCTGTTTGGGAACATGCAAGGAAATACGAAGCCAAAAGTAGAAATAAGACCATTATGAATATCATAGCCAACAGACATGAGTATGCCTCGCGAGCAGTTTGAACCTTACTGCATTGAAATGACAGCCTGGTTCTATTATCACCAAACAACAATTTTCCAAAATTGAGAAGTTGAAAAGGAAACTAGAGCATCTGAATCAGATTGTATATAAAAATTTGGAAACACCGATGAGAGCGTCGTAATACATGTTCGTGGGCTAGAGAAACATGATATGCATTGGACAAAGTACGACATATTGACACAGTAAAAATACTGTAATTTTAACAAAAGTAGCTAACTGTAAGCTACCCAGACAAAGGGGCTTTGAATTGTATGCACATTCCGCAGTGCTTTTTGCTATACCAGTAAACTGACTTTACAATTTGGTGACTGTAAAAGGAACTGTCTATTTTCTAGCAAGCGTTCCAATACCTCAGACAATGCTGGTACTGAGCTATAATGCTATGGATATAAAAGAAATTCTAGAGTAGGTTCTTCATCCATCATGACATAATTAGGTATGAACTGTTGTCCTGAATGGTAGCTAGCATGAGTCTATATCACGAATGAAGCCGTAAATACTTAATGTGTATGTCAAAGCTCAACACCTAGATTCACGCGAAGAGTCACAAATCATAGAATTTTGTGCAACCAAGCTGATCTACAAGGATTCAAAAATTGCAGTTTTCTAAGTATCCCGCAGAGCATTCTCTACGAGGGGAAGTATAGGCTCTTGATTTTGCGTCCTGTTCTCCTCAAAATGATTTCCAGCACATCTGTGTAAGGCATAATAATGTTAACAACATCATCAAGTCATCAAATATTAATGAGACAGAAATCAAGAAAAGACCTGTTTGTTTCAGTGCAAGACTAACAGCATTCCATAGTTAACAAACTTTCACAATCTTACCAAACGTGGGGATTATGATTCAAAACGAAATAAGTGTAAATTTACAATTGACGATGTAAACTCTCAAAGAGCCAGGTGGCAAAAGAAAAATAATGACAAAAGATGTGGTTAACCCCCATAATGAAATATAAATATCTGCGTGGAAATGGTTCAATTGGCTTCATAAAACTTTTGCAAAAATTCCGATGATAAATCCATGCAAATCTGCTACGACAGTCAAAAAAGAGTTAGGTTCAACTAAGGATTGACTACACAGCATAATATGGCACATTCCGTTAAGTCATGATACTGAAGTCCTCTCCCATAAAGAGATGATACTATATATAGCACCTGTCACTATTCTGTGGCTTCAGTACCACTTCAGTAGGATCAACTTGCCAAAAGAACGTTCTACCCTAAGGACTATTACACCAACGTTGACTGAATCTATTCGGCGGTTTCTCAATTGTACGTTATTGCACCCGCAATGACCTTAGAATTGGAAGTTGACAATGCCAGCCTCTTACACATAAAATAGATCATTACTTGTAAATCCATTGTTAAACTTAAAAGATGGGCACACAAATTATCAATTGTGCCTTGCAGTTGGTAGTTATACATATGACATCTGACAGTCAAACAACTATTTGACATAGTCTTGTCATGGTAAAAATAATAGGGCACTCCTGCATCTGAATAAACAAACTCAAAACCATACAAAGAAGTCAAAATGAGAAAGAGCTCAGAAGATAAGAAGAAACATTAAATAATAGGCTATAAACTACACTTAACTACTCTATTTGTGATAGTTATCAGCAGCAAAGCAGGTGATCTCAGCAGATTCTTCATTTCAATCCAATGGGACAGTTAAAAAAACCCAAAAAGAAGCTAAATAAGAACACGTTATGCAAAGTATTTATCCTGGATAATCATCTCTTGAGTTACTCGTAATAATGAAAAGTGTACAGGATTCAGTAAATGTATAGTACTACACAAAAATTGAAAACACAAAAAGAGCAGAGTAGAAATGGAAGGTTCGACTATTTTAATGGACGACTGCAATGAGACTGGACCTGAAGACAGTAACCAGAAGAGTTGATTTGCAAATGGATCAAGATCAGGCTCAATTAAAGCATCTTCGCCCATCTTTGAATAGTGCAAGCCAAAAAATATAAGGTTACGCACGTTCAATAAAACTATCTGAATAATTGCATCTATCATGATCTTATAACAGTGTTAGAGTATATCGTAGAAAACTGAATTCTATCAAAAAACTCTGTAAATGGCAACAAATTTCTACATTCGAGGTCATCAGCAATTATTAGGATGAACAGAAGGACTACCAATTACATTTATTATGTCACTTGATCAGTTAGAAATTGTCATATCAAAATCAAATACTCCACTATTCTGATCAAACCTCTTTCAACATTACCAGCGCAGGTAAGAAACAAAAATATATAGTTTATTGGAGGAAAAAGCAAAGAAATACAATGCTCTTAATGACAAAAAAGTTCTATATCAACCAAAGCATCTTTTCGTTATGAGCTGAAGACCATAAAAGGAAAACCAGAGGATCAACATCTGCATAAGAGGGATCAATATCAAACCATGCTTAACTACAAGGCAGATGAAGGAGAAAGATAGGGTAATCATAATTCACAATCTCAACTTCTCACGGTGAGGCGCTTTCTTCAGCTCAAGACTGCTTTACAGCAGTGATAACTTGGCTAACAGAATCCTACTGATGGTGTATTACGCAGCAGTTGATAGTGCAAGATTCATTCATACAAGTATCATTGAAACGGTCTGTTGATCTCTCCACATTCAAAAAAGACTGAAAATTTCAAACGACTGTTTATTGTTCCAAAGACAGTATTTCAGCAGCAATTAACATAATGTGAAGGCGTAATTCGACGACTTTAGCATGTGCTGAAAATTGATCGAAATATGAATGCAGGTGTTTTTGCACATATAAAGAGCGTTGACATAGGATATAAAAAGAAATGGATAGTCTCCCTTGCAGGATAACCAACAGACTAAATTTAACCCGAGCAACCAATATGTGATTGAACAAAACCATCAGGATTGAGTCAATACCAGTTTCACCAAGTATTTCTCAAGCTTCTCTAAGAGATCGTATCTAACAATACTGGCACAGCAGTCTCATTTCAAAGGAGATAAATAGATGGATTTTGCTACAGTTTTCATATTCATGTTGATTATCATTCTTCTGGTGGAGATCTTCGTTTATCATTTCACGGACATGGGACAGGATAAAATGCCTGCTAAAGACGCAAAGCCATTTAGGAAGAAAATTACGAGGAACACGATTCATAAACAAACGCGAAGTCGTGGAATACATAAACTTAGAAAAATTTGACTGCTAATCGTAAAATGATGAGTTGCATAGAGTTTCCGTCCTTTCAGAATAGTTGGATGCTAAGTCGAAAGATACCATACTCAGAAGGCTGTGGTGAGATTACAGGCTCCGGAAGGTTTAGAAGGCATAAAGTGTTATGTTGAGAGTAGGAACTGTTCAAAAATATCAAAAAATTTGGATTTCACATAATGCTAAGGGCCAACTGTACCCTGACAATTCGAAGCAAATGCAATAGTGTCAAATATAATATTTCATACTTAATCGAGATGGAATTCTGTAGTTTTCAAATTCAAGCGACAAATTAGAAAAAATTGTGGTATAATATTTCCGATTCGAATGCCTCGACATACATACTTATATCTCTTTCAGTGACCAAAGTCTATTATTTGCGGAAATGTCATGATCTAAAATCAGATAACTGTAGACCTAATTAAATACTAACTTAATTATAACTGTCCATTGAAACAACGAAGTGGTAATGTATGAAATACAGTTACAATAGAGGGCAAAACTAACAGAAGATATGTTATTCTTCCAGATGCTTGATAACCAAATTCAGCAGTAATTCCTGTCGCCAAACGTCGATTATTTAACTTGTAGCCAGAGACACTATTCAAGCAGTTTGTATAAGTTTGGCTGAAAATTTGAGAGAGGAATTTGGAAATTCCTACCTTCGACAGGTTTTCCACTTCCTTCGATTTATCCTGTACCAATTTTGCGAATTCTTGTAGCTTTTGTTTATCTTCAGATACATTTTTGAATGACTGTTCCAGCACTTGAATCTCTCTTTTAAGCCGCTCTTCTCCTTTTGAAATTTCCTGTTCACGATCATTGAGTGCAGCAAGCTCCTACGATAGCAATGCAGCAATGAAGAAAATAATATTAGATAAACAAATAAGATAGAAACAATTTGCTTGAAATGATAGAAAGAAATGAGCAGTTTTATATTGCAACTTGCTTGTTTATGCATCACTATTGGATAGCCAAGGAACGAGGGCACAGACCAGCAAATTAAACAAGGGAAATTTTACAGTATTTTCACCAAGTCTGATTAGATTTCATTAAATATTCTCAATGTCAATGCCTCAAAATTTGCAATGGATATCAGTTAAGAGAAACTTAATAAATATATAGTCTCATTAAATAAGCTAAAAATAACGTCGATATAAAAGTTCATGGCACCCCAATTGAGAATTCATCTACCAAGCAGAGTAGGTATCTCGATATTCAATTGAGATAGATAAATCCGGAAACTGCTGGTAATACTATTGTCCAAAGAATTATTAACTATAAAATTGCAGATTCAATAGCTTCTGTTCACAAGGAAATAATAATATAATGTCAGAAATCATTTTAACTGGCCTCCATAACAAAAGGCATTTTGTCATAGTAAGACTAATTTCCAACAATAATTTACCCGTATACTACATTTCAATATTGATTACGTACATAAAATAGGAAAATTTTCCATTTAACCAATTACCCTACGCATAGAAAGGCATTTGTATTGCATGACGTACGACCGCGAATAAGAAGTCGTTTTTTTGCCTCCCATACCTTCTACACGTGGAAATGACCCCGTATTCAAAGTATCACAAATATAGGCACTATATCCTTTGCAGATATATAAAAAAATACCTTTTATTGTATCAAAAATAATAAGGCACTTGTTAAGCAAACACATAACATTTCTGAGCTAGCTGCCGCAACTTCGACGGCAATGGGTATAGTATCCAAGAAAACCAAAGCTTCTACTCATGGCTTTGTCAGAAACAGAGAAAAGCAGAAAATGATAATTATGTACGGATTTAACGTAAAATAGAACTTCTACCCAATATTGTTGAAAACCGTAGAAAACACGGTAGTAGTAAGGTAGATTAGCTCTTCTAACCGGATAGCGGTTGATTCAAAGGAAAATTATGCATAAAACAACTTAGGTCATAAGGACAGATCTGCTAAAGTGATCAAAAACATATTAAAGTAGATGCTGCAGGCCTTGCATAGGCGTCCCGTAATTTCTTGAATTTAATTAGACGTCTTCCTATCGGGTGCCCTCATATATCTAGCAATGATCTACCGTGGACTACAGGAAAGGTATGACAATATTCGTGGGAAAATAAGAAGAATTCGAAGATATTCTAGTGCCTGTGCCTCAAAGTTTTCATTGTTTTTACAAGTTATAAACAGAAAAAGTATGTTCCAAGCCTAACAGTTATATAATGTTCTACCCCCTTCCCATTACCTTGACTCCTAGCGACAACCAAATTGTTATTCGAAGACCATAATAGAAACGAACGATACAACGTCAAAAGGAGACTTAACGAAAATGTGTAAAGATGACAAGACCTAGCAGAGCGAGTGATGGACAAAGTGAAGTACGAAGAAACGAATGAGTTGAGCTGTACTCGACTCTCTGACCTCGACTTTGTTCGTCGATTGCCCTTCTACTGAACCATCGAGTACCTGATGGCTTAGAGGTAGAGCACTTAACGTGCAAAGTCGAAGGTCACGAGTTCGAGTCTTGCTCAGGTCACTCATTTTCTCTTACATCCAATCCAATAATTGTAGAAAAAGACCCTAGCTTTTATGCCAGAAGCCGCAAAGTAATGTTCTTCATTCGATTAGATTCATTCAGTTATGCAGGTCTAATCTGACTCTGAAATAGAAGACTTGATAGCAACAAACAGAAACGAATAGATTGCCGACCTTATCTAAGCTTTCTCTGTTATATTTTCTTTGAATATTCTCTAAGTTAGTTTTTTCTGCTGTGACAATCCTTCGTTCTTCATAGCATTCAGCAAGGATCCTTCTTTGTTCACTCATAAGTTCATCACGTGATTTATCAATAATTTGTCGCTCATTGTTCAATTTCTGCAGAGTGTACTTCCGTTCTTCCTCCAAAGCATCCTACAAGAAAGAAGCATTACGAGATACGAGACACAAGATTACAAAGGTTCCATTTGGATCACAGTTCAGGATTTTTCATCAAGTATAGCCAACAGTGTAACTACTATAAGTTTCAGCAGATTCATTTAAACAAATTAAAGAAGATGCGATCATTGTGGCATTAGATAAAGTGTATGCAAACAGACTGACTGATAGATGCAATGTAGGTGAGCACATGTCAGAGTAATTGACAGTCGCCATTTTATAAGTTAGCAGAAATTCCTCTGTCCACGATAAAACACACCCGCTTGAAGTAATAACTCAGAGGGTCTTCACATTAGGACTTTCAGACCGGTTTGAAAATCACGCCGGTCTGAGTTATCTCGGGTGAGCTAATTTCCTTTGCATTCTTATAGATATTTCAAACTGGATTGTATCAACATCAAGCAGCAGTAACAATACCTCGGTGTTTTCACAAATTACTTGCTGAACAATTCGATCCCTGGATACGGTTTACCATTGATTTTACGTGTTCAGTCCGCCCCTTTTGAAAAAATCGATTTAACATGAAAATTTCACGCCGTCTTGAAATTCAAAACAGATTTGAAAAGCCAAATTGAAACCCAGGGCGGCTGAGTTTCAATTCACCATAGTCATGAGAACACCAGAGGGATTTGACCACACACCGAGCTGAACTCTGGCCGGCCTGAGTCTCAAACCGGTCTGAAATTTCTCATCTAAAAACACTCTCAGTATAATATTTACATTTTGATACAAATTCTCAAATGAAGCTAAATTTTATAATAGGACATTAAGGCATCACCGATATGCACAAAAGATCCCTGCAAATAGCAAAAAAGTAGCCCATAGTTTTCTTTCTATCTTACCATATGAATTATACTAAATAAACGTGCTGGAAAGAATAATCAAAAGATCCTTACCAAAAGTCAGTGCTATAAGTAACATAATTAAACATTATCTACAATGCGTATAACTATCACTTACTATATTGCTAAGAAATGGGCTTAAATGCAAAGAAGACGGCACTTCTAAGACGAATATACCTGCATAGATTTAATGCGGTTCTCATCTTGAGAAACTTTCCACCGATCTTGCTCTAACTGTCTTCCTTGCTCTCTGAGTTGCATTTCTAGCTTAGCAATAAGTCTTTGAAGACGAGATCGCTCTTCCGAACTCTCTATTTCTTGTCTTTGCAGCTTCTCTTCCATTGACTTCAGGTACTCGTCTCGAACGCGTAGTGACTGTTCACGATCATTCAAGTTGTCTTTGTGGGAGAGATCGATGCGCTTTTGCATTCGATCTACCTGTAAAAGTAGAAGTTCATTCGTATACAAGCCTAGAAGGACCTTAGTTAATACAAGATTATAGTCCCATATACTGAATCAGATAATATTAGGTATTTATATAGACGCATTTATAAAACACACAAACACACACACACACACACACATATATATACATACATACATATATATATATATATATATATATATATATATATATATATATATATATATATATATATATATATATATATATATATATATATATATATATATATATATATATATATATATATATATAATATATATATATATATATATATATATATATACAGATATATATATATATATATATATATATATATATATATATATATATATATATATATATATATATATATATATATATATATATATATATATATATATATATATATATATATATATATATATATATATATATATATATATATAAGTTCTGCCAAATTAGTAAGGTTTCGGATATAAAGTACAAATTACATCGACAGAGAACAGCAATGTTACACTAGCTACATATCTGTCGGGAAGTGTCACTATTCAGAGTCCCGTAATATCTATAGGCTCTTCTATAGTCACGTAATACCACGTCTCCCGACACGATCTGCTCACATTTGTCCTGGATAAGTTGGTATAGACCGTATATATATATTATTAAGTAAGTCTATGTTCAAAGAGGATTGCATACTCATATACCACAAAACAAGGCGTTTGCATACAGTTTTTTTAATTGGTGACATTTCAACTCAACTTGCAACACCTTTAGTCTAAGTTCAATAATAACTAACAGTGTCCTCTGTTAATAATGAGTAGAAAGGTCATGAATTAATTTATCTATCTTCATTAAAGCTTCCTCGGAAGCTCTAAGACAACAATACTTAAAGACAGCGTCCGACCTTGTCATTTAATATGAACAACAGCAAATTGCCAGCCCTACCTCATTGGTAGAATTTTGTACTTGCTGTATCAACGTCTGCAGGGATTTTGTTTGTGAGAACATACTGCTGGCTGCCGCAACTTCTTGTTCTTTCAAAAGACGAAGTCTTTCCAACTGGTCTTCATAGTCTTTTTTCAAGTCTTCTATCGCCTGTTAAAAACATATTGTAAGATAATGAATAAGAATGCAAATAGTCAATGAATGATCATCTACTTTCAATTCAATAATTCTGACAGACATTCAGCCTTCCTTATTCATCACGACAGACCAACAACCAGCAAAGCATGGAAATCTTAGGATATCGCAATTGAAAGTCGAAAAATATTCTATTAAAATCAATTCTTGGTGTATATGAAGGGTTAATCAGATGATGACAAGAAAGTGTAAAGGAAATATTAATAAAAAACGACTAAGAAATGACATACCTAAGTCAGAATAAGATTTAAATGATAAACTGAGGAAAGTATGGGAAAAAATAAGGTTTGAAGAAAAAAACACTTAAATGCTAGCTGACTTTAAAACAACATTTAAGACGTTTTTATTTATATTATCAAAAATTTGATACTTTTCATTACTAAGGCAGATATTAAATCAAAAGTATAAATTGGCATGTAATGAGAAGAAACAGTATACCCAACCAATGAATAGATTACTAGGAACAAAGAATGATAACGCTTTATTTGACACATTCATAGGCTTTCCAAGGATATTCCTGCAAAAAAGTATTCCTGCAACAAAGCCAAGCCATAAAATTCAAAATTTTCAAGTAAAGCTGTTCCAATTCATCAAAGGTCTTGAAAGTAGTCACAATCAAACTCAAAACATGCATAGCTGGGAACGTCCAGCGAGGTCATCTATTTCCCCAAATGCGAATACGGTGTCACAAATACAACGTGGAAAGCAGAGAAGAGGAAGAAATACTTTAAGTTTAACAACTTGGAAAGCTACGAAAGATAGGACAGCGTCAATAAAACATCAATTACAAAGAGGGCGACTAAAATGCTGATTCTTATAAGCAACAGTCACCACAGTAAATAAGTTATTTACATGAATGATACCTTCTTGTGTAAACTCTTCACTCTTTCAATATCAAGATCTCTGTTCTTCTCCACAACAACGCGCCTCTCCTTGTTAGCGGCCACAATCTCATTCTTCTCCATCTCAACTGCTTTAAGTCTTTCATTAAACTGCTTGACAACAAAGTCATTCTCTTCTTTCAGTTGCACTTCTCGCCTCTGATATGTGTCCTCAAGGATTTGAAACCGCATTCTAAGAAGCAATGTGAAGCCAGGACGACAATGAATAAAACAGGGTACATTAAAAAAATAGTAAGCTATCGACCAATTATAATAGTAGATAAATTCACTCACAGTATCAAACAGTTGGCAAATGATAACATGCCCTTGTATGTTCACACATTTTCGTTTCGCTAATGGCAAACAAACATTTCTTGCACACATCTGTAATTTTAGACTTAGAGCTCACAGTCCTGAACTAAGCGTTTCAACTAACAATATCATTTTCTCGTTTGCCACCAAGATAGCTTGGAAGAGTAGCTACTAGCAAAGGTGCGAAAACAGACTATTAGAGAGAGCGGCAACAGCCACGCCACAAAAAAATGAAATCATATATGAGAAATGGCGAGAAATAGGAGAAGGTGCACTACGACTACCAGTTCAAAAATTACGCTAAATATTGAAGCATCTAGATGCTGCATTAATAAAATATCCTTTCAGTTCAGTTATAGTGTAGCGCTCTGTAAGTCTGGTTCATAGCTAGGCGGGCCTGAGTCAATAATCCCATTCCGATACATTTTCAGAGTAGCATGGTAGCTCTTTGGAACTATTGGCTAACTGCAAAATGGGCTAGGCTGCACAGGAGTAGACTAAACCGATGCCATGTGTTGCTTTGGTGCTTAGATAACATCGGATGAAAACTGCAGCCTAAGGTTGAGTACCAACAAATGTTGAGCATGGAGAGTCCAAAACAATATATTTCTGCTATTTACCTTCCTGCATTCAAACACTCTTTAATACTTGCTCACATTCATCTTTCCTATAACCAAAAGATTGTATCGTCGTGAGATTCAATATAAGTTCAAGCCTACGTACTTGTGAGAAGACTCAATTGCTTTCAATTCATCAGAGTGCCGTCTCTTTAACATATCTTGCGAGCTGTTGAAATGCTCCTTTTCAATTTCCAGTTTCCTAACTTTCTCTTCAAGGTCTTGGATTTTCTTGGATGATTCCAATTCAGCCTTTACCCTACTCCCCTCCGCCTCACTTAATTTTGAATACAGTGTTTGCAACTCAGCTTCCAGTGACTTCAACTCATTCTCATTTTTCCTCTTCACGATTTCATACTCGCTAATCACATGCTAGAAATGAAGAAAACAATTAAAGCAAATACAAAGAAATAGCTCCGAATGTCTCACCAACAAGCTATGAAGAGAGATACAGAAGCGCCGTTGAAGGAGAAATTCGGTCCAAAACTAAAACTTGATATGTTGTACAGAATGTTGTAAAACCCCATGATCTGAAATATTTTTGCTTATATGTGCGTACTTTTCCAGATATTCCAAGTTGTTTCTCGTCAAAATCGATCTCGTGCTAGGCCACCATTGAAAACTTTTCGCAGCAAGGAAGTTGTTGTTGCACCGACGTCATTACGTTAAAAAGGCCACTAAATCCATAGATTACGGTACTAAACTATGTGTATTTCGAAAAGAATACTTCCGCATTTGTGAAAATACCCTTTACGTAAAATATGCGGAGACAAACCCTGGTTTTGACAGGTAACACAGAGTGTCCTAGCGAAAAAAATTCATGTGGATAAATCAGCATATCACATGTTATCAAACTTATAAAAGACTATATGCTAATTAAAATTTTGTAGGACAGCGCTGGTACCTTTAGTACTACCAGCAAATACCTGAAAATTGCTAAGTCATAGGTACAGCTAGGTAATGATGAAGTATGTAAGAATATGAGTACACACTTTGAAATACAAATTTGCTTCCAACTTGTACTTACATAGTATACAAGCTCTGTCCCTACAATACTGTTCTAAATAAAAGTCTGGCAATACAATGCATAGCTGAATGGATACAAACAAAACTAATTCCACTGAAATGGTGTAAGTGGGGAATGATGTATATTGAGATTTCAATTATCCCCTCTTGACCTGCTGAAATGAAGATTTCTCTTTTTATAATTTTGAAAGTGACAACACATGCTTTTTCATAATCATATTAGCAGTTTGATTTCCCTCTTACTTTTTATCTAATAAACCATGTCTTTCGTATAAATTGTTGTTTTCGTTGAGAATGTTTGATGTTTCGTTTGGCCTCATCGTTACTAGAACATTCGGATTTGATATGAAAGTCCTCCAGACGTTTATATTTCTCTCTAGTGTCTATTTATAAGGATCTTATAACTCTCTACGACTTAGCTCGCTTCAATATCGCTATCTCCTGAAATGAACGCAATTTTCAAATTTACTTTATTTCAGTCTTAAGGACTCTTATTTTAGTCTTGGTAGTAAAAACAAGTTGGTTTTAGCTCACAAATGAAAAATACAAATAGTTTAATACCGGAGCCTTAGGGTTTATTGGCTTTTTTAATGTAATGACGTTGGTGCAACAACAACTTCCTTGCTGCGAAAAGTTTTCAATGGTGGCCTAACAAGAGGTCGATTTTGACGAGAAGCAACTTGGAATATCTGGAAAAGTACGCAAGTAAGAGCAAAAATATTTCAGATCATGGGGTTTTACAACATTCTCTACAAAATATCAAATTATTTTAGTATTGGACCGAACTTCCCCCTCTAAGTGTTTCTTAGCCACTTTCTCTTGTTCACTTTCCCTTCTTCAATACGCCCCGTCTTCAATATATCGAGTACAATAACTTGACTTGACCGTCTCAAACGGCAGGAGAAGTCTGCTACATGAAAATAAATATCGACATCTTTACTTGTCAGGCCATACAACATAATACTATTAACTGTTTCGAGACATGAGATGCCTACAGGACAAAATCAGAGAACACATCAGAAAGAGCTTTCTATCATGTAACATCCGCTCTATGCTCATCGTTTCATAAGCTATCTCTTCATTTTGAAAATCAGCCAATCAAGTGAACTTCTATAAGAAAAGTTAAACAGTTTGATTCTTAGGCTCCGTGTCGATATACTTGTTAGGATCCCTTGGTCCGCTGTGAACGATCCTAGCAATTGCAAAGATCAGGATTGCTAGGAAAAACCTTGCTCTATTCTAGTGATACTGACCTTTTGCGACTGCTAGGCTCATTCGTGTATGACGCTATAAGGTCACCGGGTTAGCTATAATTTTTCACAGTGACCCAACAGATCGCAACAGCTATACGGATGCCGGGCTTAGCAAGTTTAATATTAAAATCGTGCATGCAAACGACACGTTGCAAAAATAAATTCACACAACGAAAAGAGACCCATATGTCATTAAAATGTAGGCTCAAAGAGGCGAACTTATTCGTTTCTTGCTTAATTTACACTTTTGGAAGACCTAAATTGAATTCTTATACAATGCAAAGTTATTTATATTACAAGAACGACAACAAATAATCCTATGAAAGGTACGATGCAATCAATACGTGTGTAGATTCAATTGCAAACATAACCCTCAGAATGTAATGTTGCAAAATTTTTCAGCTTGCATTACCGAATTAGCCAAAGAAATGAGAAAAATCAAGATTTTTAGCTTTTTTCTTCGGCTTTAACAACTCTATCGTAACAATTAGTTATACTAGGCTTTCATGGTGCTTATATGTTTATCTTTACCTCTTCAATTATTATTTATTACGATCTATTGTAAGTAGTCAAGTGGAGGGCCCCTTGAAAATCAGCTTCATTGCTGAAGGGTGATCCTCCGTAAATATATCAAATGAAATGAAATGAGAAACACATTAATCATAGCACAATAACAAATGTCATACGGAATCACTGTCAATAACATTAAATAACCTGGCATAAATTATACAACGTATAGTAGTACCTGCTGTAGCAGTTTGTCAGCACTTGACTTCTCTATGGGTTCAGCAAGTAGAGATGAATCAAAAGATTTTACGTTTGTAACAAGACGGGTGCTTTGGTCATTGATACTTGTGTGGCTGATTGCTGCTGCGTGCTGATCTGCAAGTATCTGTGCAAGCAGAGCATTCTGATTCTGAACCGATTGGCTAGAATAACTTGTAGCAGTGGCACCTGAAAATGAAAGATTGTCCATGTAGAGTTTCATGAAATTAATTGAATGAATCTATAAGCATATGGTAAAGCATTGTATTGCCATGCCCCCTTATGGTATAATCCTGTGCCTTGTAATTCCCATGTTTGCAGTATGTCAGTAATTCTTACGAGCCTATAAACGAAAGCATGTTTAATTGCTTTCCATAAACGAGCAGGCTGATAAATCTTTTCAACCAAGGCATACGTTTATTAGATATTGCGGAAAGAGATGGTATAGATGGAAATTGTGAAGTATTTACGTCATTTGTTAGCTCACATATCAAAAACTCCTCCCAAGGACACCTCCTTTATAACAAGACGGCGTCTAATATTCTTCTATTTACTTTCTCAACCTGCACTTAAAACTGTCACAGTGTTTTTAAGTAATATCATATGTCAATAAGTAGCTTCATATCTTATCACTGTTTGTAGAATGCATGAATGAGCGTACAGATGTGTACAATTACAGAGACTGCGCTATAAGCACTCTATTATTCATTCGCTAATTTTTCAATCTGCCATATTCAGAATGCAGTAAATTATTTGCCAATAAATTTCTAAAAAAGTTACCTACCGCTGCTAGCGAACCGAATATGTTCTTGATTAAGAATTGGCCGTTGCTCTCCCATTCGAGGAAACTGCGGATTCGATGCAGGGTAATTAACTCTCTCAGGCTCCAGTGCTTGTGAGGAGGATTCGGTAATAACTTTTGATGAATCTATGTTTATTGAAGAAGTACCAATAGCCATGTAGTCGCCAGGTGCCAGATTTCGCTGCTGCTGTGGCTGCTTCTCGTTCAGTGGAGAATTGCCACTCTACACAACAAAAAACGACATGAAAATGCTCAATGAAAAGAAATTCAAGGACAAAACTACATAAAGAAACACTTAGTTTCAGGCAAGGACACAGCAACATGGCCTTTTCTTGTGTAATATATCATACAGAAATGACCTACTAGAAGATACAAACTCGCCATTTAATAAGAGACACCAAGGCGGTCGATCAAATATAAATATTCTAACTCATCAGATAAATAACCAATTCAGTTTCAAGAGGAAGTCCGCAGAAGCAAGAGAGAGGTAGATTGAAAATTTTGTTTTCCATTCAAAATGGAAAGCCAGAAAACCAACTGCACGTCAACCATTACACACATGATACTAATTGGGTGTAACACTTATGTACATATCAGTGTCTGCCTTTCAAAAACAAGAAGCTGGAAATTCAAAAATCTAAAATTGCAAGTTGAAGATTTGAAAAAGGTTGGAAGGGTTGTCCAATATTCCGAGGGCAGAAGATAAACTTCGGCAGGTGTCAAATCGGATTGTATACTGCTATACCGTAATGCTTAGGTTAAGCGCCCCCTTCGAGTAGACGCCCCCTACAATACAAAAAATTTAATAAATGCCCCGGGCGTTTAATCGAAGCATTACGGTACATGCTACATCATACTAACCATAACTTCCTAAAACTCTTATTGTAGAAAATAGGATCAACAAATCCTATGGTTTCACGCTATGGGTCTTTTTCTTAAGAATCATTCAAATAGCACGAAAAAGCGGGAACATTCTTTTAGCATACTGAAAGCTTTTTTTCGTCCGACACTTGTCAGAGTATGAAACATCGGATAGCGACCAAAAGGTGAACCGAAATATATAGCCAGATGCGGGTGCACGTGATATGATGGATAATGCGTCTATTTGGCCCTATGATTGGCCAATTAGCACCTATTCACCTTTGTTTACTTGAAGAGTCTAAGCGAAAAAACGAACTCTTTTTGCTTACACAAGTCTGGGTTTTGAGTCTTAATGTAAACCGATTCCAAAACACCTAAATGAAAGGACGACCTTGCTTACCCAATGATGCGAAAATTATCTTCTGTATATGTTTTGGCGCATTCTGGATTTGTAATAAGATGTTGTCCTATGGCCGAATCACTTTTCATTTTAGAATTAGAGTTTTTACATATACGAGGTGGCTGTTCTCTTGCTATAGTGTTTTTCGGCCTGAAGTACATTTTGGTTTATTCTGTCAGGACGAAAAACACTATAGCAAGAGAACAGCCACCTCGTATATGTAAAAACTCTAATTCTAAAATGAAAAGTGATTCGGCCATAGGACAACATCTTATTACAAATCCAGAATGCGCCAAAACATATACAGACGATAATTTTCGCATCATTGGGTAAGCAAGGTCGTCCTTTCATTTAGGTGTTTTGGAATCGGTTTACATTAAGACTCAAAACCCAGACTTGTGTAAGCAAAAAGAGTTCGTTTTTTCACTTAGACTCTTCAAGTAAACAAAGGTGAATAGGTGCTAATTGGCCAATCATAGGGCCAAATAGACGCATTATCCATCATATCACGTGCACCCGCATCTGGCTATATATTTCGGTTCACCTTTTGGTCGCTATCCGACGTTTCATACTCTGACGAGTGTCGGACAAAAACGCTTTCAGTATGCTAAAAGAATGTTCCCGCTTTTTCGTGCTATAGTGAAGTTCCGTAGTACCAACAGACTTTTCAATCATTCAAATCCTTATGCTGCCCCACAAACCACTAATACCAGTAACAAACTGTCAAGCATGAGTTAATTAGTAGGAAAAACACTCCATGTATATATAATTGCTTTAGTTTGAAAAAGGTGCTATTGCAAAGAATAGCAGTTCGTCTTACATCAGCTTGTTTCGCCGTTACCGTATTCGCTTCATTCCTACTATTTGTTAGGACTACGTTCTCTTTTGGAGTTGAGTGAGTGACAGGTTCTCTGCTACTGACAACAGAAGTTTCATCAAGTTGTACTTTTGAATCTTCAAACCTTCTGTTTCTCCTTCTTTGCCTCTCAAGCGATTCAGCCGTTTCCCATGGAAAAAGCCTAAGAAGTAAAGCTATAATACAGTTTTTGCTTTGCTTGTACACAAGTTTACTAGAATCATCGTTAATAAACAATATGTTCAAGCGGGCAGACGAATCTCATTTTACTATTCTATTCACTACATACTAATGTGAATCAAGAGTGTCTCTTATCGAAAAAATTGGCAACGCAAACTCACTCATCATCAGCAGGAGCGAGAGACCTTCCTTTTTTCTTCTTGTTCTCTGATGTTTCTATGTGAACAAGAATTTAGAAATTGTACGTGCCAGCGCAGAAAAGCATCCAAGGATTTCAGCTCTAGACATCCATGAGATAGAAACACAAGAAGAGTGCAAAGGACGCATATGTGATTATGATGAAAGATTCCATCAATTTACCAAGCCATAAGTAACAGCGGAGAAGTCTTAAAAATAAACTAGGAAGCAACGAGAAATTTTTGAAGGATAAACAAGCAAAAAATAACTTCATTATCATCCAAGATGTAAAAGAAACAAGCAATCATAAATGGAAAATGAGACCTATTCTTTAAAGCTTTCTTAGTATCCATCGAATCCGGAAATCATTTATCTGCCAGGATTGATCCAACTTTTAATTTCAAATAGTATAATCTCCAATAGATTCATGCAAATAGATCATAATCTCAAATAGATTCATGCACAAAAACCAAGATGAAGCACCCTAATATGTACATTTCTTAGGCACAAACATGGAGCGATTGCTAAAAATCCCTGATCAAACAACATCGAACTAGGGAATTGCAAAATATAACCAACCGTTTAACTGTCTTGATTGGCCTTCATTTACCATCTGGGATTTGACTTCTTGAGTATCGATGGCTGGTTCATCACTTAAACCAAGCCAGTCATCTTGAGAGACTTGCCTGTACAGGCTTTCCTTTGTCTTTTTATCATCACTTTTTACATCAAAAGTTGCAGCTTCGGCAGATTTAGCATTATGCTTATCAGCAAGGGGTGCCAATGTGTTATCCAAGCCAAGCCAATCATCTTGGGCTTTCTTCTTCACGTCAGCTAAAATGCGGACTAGTTACAGCAATGTTGTATATACAATAACGAGCAGTCTCTGGTTATATGATACCAACGTGAAATTTAATCGTAAACGAAAGAAATAGCAAATAAATCGACTCTATGGATATGAACAGTTACAGCCGTACTAAGGTTAGTACACGGTATTACAAAGAAAAGGATAAATAATCGATCAAAGACACAACAATGGAAATGCAAGCCTGACAATAAAACGCAAAGAAATAAGGCACAAGGAACACAAAGGCATATCTATTGATGGTTCTGCTTTGCCTGTATTCTTGGTTGAGTAAAGCTCTATTGAGATTCGTCAAGAGAGAATTGGGTCCCATTACTTTTCAAAGCCAATTAAAACAATAAATGGAGTTAGTAAAAGGGCAGAAATGTAGTTTGAAGTATGGTGAGATTACAGGAGGTTGTTATAACAACTTCATTATCCTTGAAGCTACATAAGATATTTCCACATCATATATTTAATACAAATTTTTAATAATACATCTGGTTTTCCCAAAACCGAATTCGATGCAAGCGAATAATAAAAGAAAAATTTTCTATGTACTTGTGGCGTCTCGAGATCTCTTTGTTAAATTTTGTGGCGTTCTCCTTGGGCTTGATATTTTGGTAGAACCAGACGATTTTTCAGTACCTTCTCTGGTCTCCTTTTTGCCTTGAAGTTTATCCTTTGCTAACCTACCACCTAAAAATAGTTTAAAACTATAACTTATAAATTTGAGGATAATAGTCACGACGACCCACATGGTAGATAAATTAGAAAAAGATTGCCATTTATAGATCTTTCATTTTATTTCATCGATACATCCAAGACAATTAAGACTCAATAAATTTTACGACGAGAGTCTTAATTGTCATGGATGTGTCGATGAAATAAAATGAAAGATCTATAAATGGCTATCTTTTTCTAATTTATCTACCATGTGGGTCGTCGTGACTATTATCTTCAAATTCATAATATAGCTGCGTATTCCATCTGATATAACTTATAACATGCAAAAAACACAAAAAAATCAAGTTTTCAACCTTTATGCGATCATAGGATTGCAACAAGCAGCAACACTTTAACTGAATGAAATCAAAATAGATCATGAGCCAAAGGCCTATAGATCAACTATCTTCCAATACTAGTGCTTTTCAGAATATTCGTTCAACGATGCGGAGAAAATCAGCATAAAAGCACCTAGAAGGATATTTACATCATCACTAAAAATTGACCATATACTCTCCACGCTCTGAAATTCAACTAAATCATTTATCCAACGTTTATTCAACGTTTTTCCAAAATTGATAACGCCCAAAACACAAGTAATTTAGCATACAGTTGTTCTGAATGAAGTCGTTGAATCCAGTCACTATAGTTATTTTTATCTGTAGATCTTTACATAAGCGCCCCCCTCGAATCAACAGCAGACCATACATCATCAGTAACATAACTGGATGCTAATGGTATTCAAAACCTATACTATACCATAATTTTCAAACAAAATATAATTTGCAACTTCATACTATATTCCATCATCACAATTGATATAAACAAAGATGAACTGTTTCCGCAAATCAATCTTCATTTCTTTCCACTTAAGGTAAAATTTACCCAATTTAGACGTCATCTAAATTCATGAAAAAGTCCCAAACAAAATGAAGAGTGCTAACGTTAGAGAGAGACAACATACCTGCTGTCTTTAGATTGGGCGTTGAAGGTCTCTTGAATTCACTAGTGCTCAAATCTAAAGAAATGTCAGTATTTTCCTCTTCAAAGGACGACCCAATAGTGGCATCTTTTAACCTATTTGGCTTCTTTGTCTGACCACTTTCTGGAGCCGTTGATGGCCGGCTGTCATTTAAAGAAAAATCAAGCTCATCAAAACCAAGTTCGTCAGCAAATCGAACGCTCCTCCTGCTAGGAGCAGTTATTGGACGCTCATTTGCTCCGCCAACAGAAGGGCTGTATCCACCAAAAGTCACATTTTTGTCCCTCGGGCTAGTAATAGGACTGTCAGCATCTATAATTATACAATTGTAATGAGTCAAATGAATACTAGAAAATTGGCATAAACAGAAGGGAAAGGACCCGTTCATCTCAAATGCACCATATATCACCCATATACATAACGAAACTTTCTCTTACAAAAATAAGAAGTTAGGTGTTAGAATATGAACGGGAAAAGAAATTACAAATGGGCCCGGCTACTATAAAAGATATTTGTGCCTATGGGTAAACACCCTTACACACCTAGTAGTAGGCTCTGCTTCTTGTGAGAAAATACTAAATGAATTTCTTGAATAATCTTCAGGTTCTATAATTCTGAGGACTGTATTTCTCTGTCAACAATGTAACAAATAATTTCTTCGAATGGAATTAAGGTTAACTTACATGTACGTCAGGTTCGCTTCACAATAATTACAACACTTAAAACTAGAGGCGTTTCGCATGGTCCCCTGTACATGGTTCTTACCAAATATGGCAAAATGATGTCCATACAAGTATGTATATAAGATTCAATTTCGTACAGCTACCAAATATCTATTACAGTATTGCAAAAATACTTATCACCAAATATGGTGTAAGAGAGAGAGTTAAATCCAAACACAAAGTTACCGACCAAAGCTGTTTCGTTTTGTTGTGCTCTTTGACATCATCTGTTCAAGAAAGGTTGGCTTCCTACTTTTGGATTCCTTCACCTTTGAACTCTCTCCTAGAAGATCATCAAGTGCTGAAGCAGCTTTACGCGTCGGCTCTGCATCCTCAACCTGCTTTTTTGTTGGCCTTTTCTTTGGTGAAGAGCTTTCGTCGTCACTCAAACCTAATATTGACATTGAAACTGCATAAACCTTAGGAACGTGAGTAAATCATATATATATTGTGTCATGTTCTATATAAAAACAAACACATACCATATAGATATATTTTTATATATATTCTATTTTTGTATGCTTGTATATACCGTAATGCCTCGATTAAGCGTCCATGCACTTATAAAAATGTTGAGGCACAAAGGGGGCGCTTGTTCGAGGGGCTCTTATACGAGTTGGCGATTATATTCATTCAAATGGATCATGCACTGGGTGTTAATAGCCTTGTGGATGGTGATCTTGTTTTAGTAGGCCACATGCCTTTCGAGTTGCAGCGACTTTTATCTATTTTTGACAACAGATAGCGAGAAAGAAAAAGACCTGAAGACCGACGTTTTTAGCAAAGGAAGGCGAGAAATTGATTCGGTGGTTCCAGCCAAATTCACAGCAGTGGCAAATGACATCAAATCTGCAGAAGCTTTGCTGCAAAAGCTTGAAGAAAATAACAACGTATTCATATAGAGATGTTAGAAAACTTTTAAAAAATTCTCTTGTTTTGAAAAAGCAGATAAGAAAGATAATAAAAAGAAAACTAAAATAGCCTATTATTGCTTCTTTGCTGATTTACCTTCTTTTTTCCGCTACTAATCTCCAAACCCAAGTGGATCGAAAATTCGAAAAGCGCCTGCTTTTGATTATGGAAGAATGACCTCTTATTCGAGGAGGGCTCCTATTTCGCATGTTTCTCATAGGGCGAACGCTTTTCGAGGGGGGCACTTAATCGAGGGAGAGCTTGCTCGAAGCATTACGGTAGTGTAATGAAGTCGTGTAAAAGTCAAATCCCGCAGGTATCAAAGGTGGAAGGACTTCACAGCAATACCAAGGTATGTGACTTTTTAAATAGTAAATAATATCCAACCCCTAGATCAGCGGCGGGCAAGTATTGTTTCTATAGGACAACATGAGGAACAGAAAATATTGTACACAATTGTGGAGGGCCCGGCCAAATGGCTGAACTCAGTTCTACATATTATTATTTGAATTTTTATATATGACAATAAAACACATCTCAAACAATAACGGCTCTAGTCCAACCAGGGGAAGAAATTACAAAATATCTATATTTTCTAGTTTCAAATTAACCCTTCACAAGTCGGTCAGTGTTAAACAAAGGGCCAATCCCCAGGTCTGCTCTTGATGATCAACAAAACAGGTACAAGTAATTATGGGAAAATAGCTTTGCTACTAGGAAATTTATCACATACCTGGTAAGTCATCTTCATCCGCAAATATATCATCTATCTGTTTAGCAGACTGTTTTTTATCCTTACCCTTAGCTAGCTCCCTTGTATCAGTTTGGCCGTCAGTCATGCCAGAATCGGGCATATCAATACTATCTTCTGTTCAAGAGGAAAAATTAAAAAATGGCATGAAAATCTTTGAAATTGCATTATAACCTGCAAATTTCGGGAGGCTAACGCCTAGGAAAAACCACTGCTAATCAGAAAATCGAATGTATCCAAATATGACATCAAATTCAATAAGAGCTGCATAGCAATCAGTCCGTAATGATTTTGTGAACTTTTATCCATAACACGGAAAATAAACTATATATCATTGTGATCTGCCTTTGAGTGATGACTTATATGGCAAAAGCAGTGATGTACAAAGTGCCTTTTTCTAGATATCTGACATACATTAAATACAGCACGTCTGATAAGACTCCATGTTAGCACGAAGTAGTAAGATGAGATAAGATAAATAGTTGGGTCGAAATAATTTTGTAAACTCGACTGTAACCAAGTATAGTAAATCGTCAACAAGTAATACAGTTATTTACAATATCAGTTGACAGAGAAAACACATTGCCTAGAAACGGTGTTCACTGGCAAAATAGGATCAATTAGAAGAGATAAGCACGTAATGAGTTCAAGACAAGATAGTTGCATATATATCCGACTTCATCAACTTAAACATAAATTCTCAAATTGATTTTCTTCAATATTATTCTAATAAATAGCAAGTGTTCGTGCAACAGAACATTCTGCAAAACCCAAAGAAAATGAAACAATTAATAGAGGCAAACTATTTCCTATCGCATCCTACCATGTTATCATGTAACTTGCTTCTTTATAAAAAATTTCAACTGTATACGATCCACACTCCTTGCAATGTATTTTGCAGATAAACACTGACAACAGCACAGCACAGCACATCGTAATGTCTTGGGCAAATGCATTTTGCATATCATGAATGATCCTGGCCCGCAAGCAGATCAGACCCCTATGCCAGGGCTGCACACACAGAGTAGTGTATCTATATCGTCAACTAACCTCGATTTTGGTCACTGTTTTTCTCCATGTTTGGAAGAGATGGATTTACTTTCTTCTTTTTAGATCCTTTTCTGGTAATTTTCGCTTGCTGTCCACCTGATCCAGATCTTGAACGAGGAGTTATTTCAGATTCACTTTGAGTTCCAATCGATGGATCGTCCCAACTGTTCATGCGCTTGACTTTTCGGTCTCCACTACCAGAGCGTGGACGAGGGTCAGTAGCCAAAAAAGGATCCTCTTTATCGAAACTTGGAGCTAGATAAAACAACATTAAAACATCTAAGGTGACGAGACATGAACAATGTAGGGGTTCTAAACTGCCGTGATTTATGGTTGCAACGAAATCATGCACTCACCTTCCACAAAATGCTCTACTTAAAATATTCGCTCTATTTAGCAACAACATAACATTGACAAGCATTGGGAACTTTTCAAAGGTTGGTCCAGGCTTGCTAAACTGCAATCCATTTAGTTATCCTTTATATATAAATCCGTATTATTCTTCAATCTGCTGTTAGAGTTCTCCTTAGCTATGCTTACCAAACCCTGTATCTCAATGTTCAATAATAATTGAAGTAATGTATAGTGATTGATCATTTCCAAATCAGACATCGAACGAATGATTTCACGCATCTTCCTTGTTGCCGTCTACCAGCTACCAAATATTAAATTAACAGGAGTATAAAATGACCTAAGCATCCAGCAATAGGGAGAAATTCCATAATCTTATGGATTCTATCAGTTGGATTAAACATTACGACGGGATTTTCCCTATGTAACAGCTTGTATTCAGAGACAAATAGAACAGGAAGAAAGCAAAGCAGGAAATATCGATGTATGGAATAAATGAGTGCAGTATCGTAGAGGTCAGAAATGCTAGTCTCAATTAGATTTCATCAATGCTTAATACAGTTGTATACTTGTAGATGAGAGGAAAAAGAAGCATGAGTCCCACGGAACTGATACATACTATGAGGAACCTACATCTTGTCATCAACGCCGTGGGAAGATGATTATGTAAGAGTTATATTGTAAATGTAGGTTATATTTAGTTCGCTAATACGTTAATTCGTTCTAGATATTGTAATGTGTTCGCTAATACGTTAATTCGTTCTAGATATTGTAATGTATTAAATATTAATTATGGTCGGCATTAATTAGCCTAAAGCTACCACCTACGCCAACCTTAAACAAAACATTTATTATTTTTATTATATATTTGCGTGACACCTTAAGCCTATCTCGACATCATACTTTAATGCGCTCTGGATGAACGGTTCTGCTAGCTAGAACTTGCTTGTCCCGACCAAAAGATACGGATTGTATGGAGCAATCGTTTGGAAAGAGAGTTCAAGTTTATGGAAAATTAAAGATGCAAAGTACTTACATCGAACTGGCGATAAACTGCTGTTCTGTGCATTTGGCGCCGATATGTTTGGATCAACTTTCCCTTTGCTTGACGTCTGCGAAAGTCTTCTCGACAACTCCGGTCTCTTTGGTTTTGATTTACTACTAAGGATATCCTCATCGTCCGAAAGTCCCAGACCTGCCAGTGGATCATCTTCATCAAAATCTGTAGATAACAAAGAACCGAAACGTTCACATTAGTCTTTTAGAAGTCGAAATAGATTTGCAAAACAGATGAGCAGTGAAGTAGCAAAAGAACAAATGGAACAAAAATCCTCAAGAAGGTCCGCGTGCTCTGGAGGTCGATAAATCTAACAGGGTCCTACCTGTGGGCTCAGTTTTCTTCTTCTTCTGCTTAGACTCAGGAAAAGGACTACCCCCTAAAAAAGAGAGAACCAATAAATTAGATAATTTTTACAAGAAGGATCACAGCTTTATAGGATTATCAGTAGAAGTTTTGCATTTAACAGAAATCGGTAAGCTCATTTAGATCAAAAGAAAAATGGCAGAGCAGGTAAAATGCTGAGCATTAATTCTAAGTCATGCAGCAAGGCTGCATCAGTCAAACGCTGTATGAAATGTAATGGAAAAAAGAGGCCACGGATAAAAACTACAATAGCTCTATAGTGATCACAATATGGCTCTAGTATAGAATAAAAGGACGATATTCTTGCCAATATCAAATCATCTAGCTGATAGATGATATTTTAACTGACAATGAATTTAAAGACTTATTCAGTACAGATAAAAATACTTAAGCTATCGTGATGACTCCATGTAGTGCTTACAAAAACAAGAAATCTGTTTCAGTTAAACCACCGCATTACATACTCTAAAGAGGTTCATCGAGAATATCCATGTAATATTAAGACGGCTGATTTCTTTACAATCAGGAGAGTAGCCAACACCACCTATAATCTGCTGTACTATTTATTTGTATGAGAACACGAAAACGATAATGTTTTGATGTTCCTCTAAAATATGTGGGACTAAACAACGCGGGTATAAGTTCACAAGGACTCCTTGCAGTACCGATGTCCCTCTTTCAAGGCCCGCAGATTCTATGTTGTATTAAAAATTCAGCTTCAACTGCTATCTTCCTAGGAAAAGCCACTTCTATGAAATCTCATAATTACTTTTTCTGAATACAATTTTCACAATAGGAAGTGCTCTCTGGAAAGGACACAGCTCTAACCATCTGCTCCTTATGGTTGGGTGATCCGCCCTATTCCTCGTCGTCATTCCTTCGATGATTTAGCCTCAGTGTAATCAATAGCAGCTGGTTGGGAGGTAAGTAAGCATCCAACCATGGCTAGAGGCATTGCTCGAAACAAACACCTTTCTTGCAACATATTACCGCTGTATCAACTGGCTACCAACTCCGCTAATACTAAGCTTACAAAAGTACTTGGAGAATTCAAACCTTTTAGCTTTTGATTGCTCTTTTTACTAGTGAAGGATCCAAATAAATCTGATTCCAAATCATCCATATCCTAGAAAATAGAAAGGAGAATTATGAATTAAATGGCAGTAAATTATTATATGTCCTTGACATCTGCCTTTCCACGCGCTATGGAAACTTTAATCAGCCAATATGGTGTTCCATAATAAAGTGGTAACTACCAACAACGCACAGTAGAACAGCGGAGATCCACATGAGAAAATCAACTTCAAAGGTATTCACTTCTAGACATCTCTTCAAGTCATTAACACTGATAAATTAAGTTTAAATTTTTAAATCTCAACTTGCTCCTCGTCTCCATGGGGCTACTCTATCTCAAGTTGAATGGAGACGAGACATTAAAGCAAACTATTCGATTGTGCTACGGTTTATCGCAGCATTTTCGTGATTCGTAAAATGTTGCCTTTGAAGAGGTACTCAAAGGTCATTGTTTTTCTTGAATCATTCACCCTTCAGCAACAATATGAAAAATGGGCGAAACAAATGCCTGTACTGATACTGAAATACTTCAAAGGTTCCCATTGCAACGGGATATTTCTAAAGAATTAGTCCAATTATGACCTTATGAAGGTGCCTCACTGAAATCGTAGGACAGAATTTCCATAACAGCATGATCATAAGCCAAAATACTCACAGCTAAACTTTTTGCAATATTTGCAGCATCTTCTGGATCAACTTCAATTTCCTACAAATATGCGAGAACATCATAAAAATATGACGATAACACAGCCTATGGGGGACATCAATGATAATGGTCTATGGGAGAACAAGAAACTTTGACGATTAAGGCTTGGCTTAATTAGCTACCGTTAAGACTATACACTCATTGGCTGTTTATTCCACCTTGAAATCCAATTGGATCGCTTCTTATCTCTTGATTGTCTCTTTACTCCTTACACTGATGATGGAGCTTCGTAAACGCTTGTAGTCAATATAATCAGACAGTCTAACATCGATTTTTCATAAAAGTAACAATGCAATTGTCATAAGTTTCTAGTCGTCCTCCTTGCTTTACGATGTATAATAAAGCTGCGATTTAATGCTAATACGTCGATATCGAGCATTCATGAAGCTTGCTAAATGCAGGGGACATCTATAAAAGCTGTACATAGAGCTTGGCTAGGAGCCACTACCTTCCCGAAAATGGAGCAAAAGGGTTATTCTACTTTTCAAGGATTTAAATGATACTTTCCTGTCTACACAGTAAGGGATATTTTTAGAAATTTTTACTGGCAGGGTATTGATGCAGAGGGGAACCGCGACTAGATGTTGTGGGTTGCATGTACCAAGATTTCCCAATTAATTTACTTATCTCACATTGGTGCAGTGCACGAGTAAATCAAACAGACATTGATTGATAGCAATAGCGCAAAGGAAGATATCAATAAGTTGACAAAGAAGCAGTATAGAGAGAGAAACTTATAAGTAATTTATACATAAATTTAAGAGACAGGGCACTTACTAGTGGGGAAGTATGGGCCAGCTAGAGGGGGAATTTAACGGTCTAGTGGGAAAATTTGAATCAAGTTTCTATCCTATTTGTTTATTCAAATGAAATAAGCTTGATTCTGAGGTGAGACTCATATCTTCTGTTACAAGTTTTAAGAAAAAGCCTTACTAAAAATTGCCTTCCCCTTGTAAGACCTGTCATTGGAATTAACGTTCCGTTTGGGCTATCGTACCTAACTTAACTTTGGCCTAATCTCAGCAAATTTAATCTCCATGATTTACCCAACGAGTCAAAGAAGCGGTGGAATTGACCACACGAGATACGTTTAGTTGCTTTGGAGAGCTATTGTGTTTTCTCCCTGTGATATCTGTCCATTATTCCTTGTACAGTAACACGAAAAGAATAGCAGATTGCAAGATGTTCTGCAATAGTTTCATAGGACCAAAACATTCTGTCTTCAAGGAGACAAATCCAAAAGGAATGGAAGTGATTTATTCATATATCATACAAAGAGAGGGAGCAGTAACAACATTACAAAATTGTCTGAAAAACGAAAAAGTAATCACGATGATAAGGCTACCTCTTCATCATTTTCTTCTAATACATCATGACCCGCAATGGCTGATAGGCTGCTATAGAAATCTTTTGGTGATGCACTGGGTGAAAGAATTGAAGTAAATTGGCAAGTTATAGTGTAGAGGTACAGAAAACAGAAAAAACTGGAAAGAAAATATTGAAACATGGCAACAAAAAGTGAAAATAATCTCAAGGTCCATCATGTAATTCCTTCTCATACCAATAAATCATAAGCTCGTTCGTCTAAAGAAATATGCATACTTTTACAAAGGAAACGACAATAGAATTCTCCATTAGGAAAGGAGCTGGAGCGGTTTCAAATAGTTCTGAGATAACCTAAAATTACTAGATTACAATCTATTCTCAATCATCCATCAGTCCAATGCCAGGACTGTTCAAATAGCACATAAACTTTACTCTTATCCATTCAATCAGATAGATATCGGTTGAGAGAGGATTCTGAACTTATACGGAAAAGAGTTCTTTTGAACGTGGATGATCAACTAAAATTGTGAGATGGTGTATCTGAAAGTTCTTTGTTCCGAAAACAGACAAAGAAAACCAGTTCTTTTAATCATGTACCACAATTTAAAAGCGAAACTTATTTTTGGAGAGACTAACTATGCTTTTTGATTATCTGTATCTGACCTGGAAAATCTCGTCCCACAGCAGCTAGATAATTGAGGAGGTACTGTACTGCCCCAGGAGACTATTCACAACGATATGTCAACCACAAAGTTGATAAAATGAAATAATGGTGCCTCTTCAACCAACACAAAGTGCACATAAAGCAAGGCTACAGCAGCTGTCGCTCAAGGATACAGTACGTTTAAACTGAGTGATTAATGCTTTTTGAGCAATGACATGAGGCAGTAAAACAAAACAGTCATACTCTGATGATAATGTTTTCTTTGGGCTGCTGCTTGGATTATGCTTCTAAAACAGAAAATATTAAATAACTAAAGAAAAGCTACTTTCAAAATTCAGAGAAAGCCTATTTACTTCAAATGTATAACTAGAACTTTAAAAACTAGTACCCAGTACTTACCAAATTCCTTTACAGCCCTAAAGCCCCTCTCTGTGAAACACGTACGATGGCACGTGAACGAGATTGCAAACGCCATTCGATAGAGATGGTGAGCGAAAGAACCATCACATTCAAACACAATGAGTTACGTATCACACACGGAAAAATATTTATTTCCCTCTTGAAATCTACCACCAAATTTGAAATATGCCGGCCAATGTATGGTAATTTGAACGCAAGGTAAATAGGGCATAAGGAATTGAATTTTCATGAAGTTCCCACAGAAATGTAAGAGTAACGCGAAATAAGACAAAAAGATTAATTTTCAAACATTCACCAACAGAAACCACATGTAAAAATTAAGCAAAGTGCCCGACTTTGAAATTAAAGTTTAGAGTTCAACAGAGTTTCTTTAACATAAAATGTAAGCTCGGTCTTGACTCATGAAAAGAAACTGAAAGAAGCCCTTATTGGGGCCTTAAAGGTGTACAGTACATGTCTACGATTTTTCCGAATAAGGAAATTTACGCATCACAGGTCATTCTGATGCAACCAAGTTCCTCACTAATGAGATTGTGCAATAGAAAATGCTGTTTATTAGATTTGAATGCCAAGGTATAACATCATATGCAAAACACTTAAGGAAAATTGCTTAAGATGGTAAACATTATGGTCTTGAAGTTAGGCAATAAACTGTTATTATCAGTACACTGTACGTAAGACAACAGAACTACTGTATATCACGGAAAATAATTCCTTGTCAGCATTTTCCTTCAAAAGTGGTCTACTAAAAATGAGCCCTAGATAAGTTGATCCTGTTTTTGAAGGTCATCAGATTGTCAAACACTATTTTTCTCACATACTGCTATTTTCTAGCAATTGCCATTCAAAAAGTGCTTGGACACTTCGATCAAAGAACTATGGTGTCGACCTTCCATGTGAAGCCACGGAAAGTTGTCCTGATATGAGCAGCCTTATATGTACCCAGATAGTACCCAAACACTTTCAAAAGACCTAATGAGCTTCTTGAACGCTTCAGCTTGAGATTTATACTTTTAAAGATGTTCACTACAGCACGAAAAGCGGTACCATGTTTTAACCATACTGAAAAGCTTATTTTCGTCCGACACTCGTCAGAGTATGAAACGTCGGATGGCGACCGAAAAGTGAACTGAAATTTATAGCCAGATGCGGGTACACGTGATATGATGAATAATGTGTCCAGTTAGCCATATGATTGGCCACTTGGCACCTATTCACTATTGTTTACTTGAAGAGTCCAAGTGAGAAAATGAACTCTTTTTAAAGATGTAAAATTGTGGTGAATAAATGTCTATATGAACCAAGTATGGACTGGTCACTCGAGCTCTAACATTTTTTTGATAATGTACATTTGCATAGCAAATGAATTCTATAGAAGTAGTGATATCACAGTATTGAAATTCAAGTAAAGCTAATTTTATTAACAAAGAGCATGGCAATATCACTAGATTGAGACATGTATTCAAGCTACATCATTCCTTGAAAAACAATTGGGTAAATCTATACTTTTTCATAAATATATGAAATCTGATATCTGCTGTAGGTCTTGCTGGAATAGGATGGTAAAGTTGTTATACAAATGGGGGAAGCACATCTTTCAGACCAAAACATTTTCATATGAAGTCATGTGTATCTTTTAGGTTATTTTTGTTGGGGTGCTTCTCCATAAAGCTTCAGTTCTTTGCTTCTCAACCTTCTTTAGTTTACTGACCATTGGTAAACTTTTTGCCATTCTTGTTTGCAAAAAACATTTTGCACACTTTAAAACTGGACTCTTTGAGCTGCCCAAAGCTGCTGAAATGTCTAGATATGTCCTACCTTTACCTTTATAGAACATATTTCCAAAGCTCCTCATACAATATTTTGTTAAATTTCAGAAGCCCACTGTTTGTTTTTCAGACCAAGAAAACCCTTATCAGGTAATTGTTTCCACATTTTTTAATGCAGCTGAGAGGCTTTGAAACATACATAAACTATGCCTTCTGAAAATTTGATGGAAAAATTGATTGGCATATTTAATGAGAAAATATTAAACCCAACCTTCTCCAAACTTTTTACATAAATGGCTTTTGAAACCTCTAAGGTTTCCAAACACCTTTGAGTGGCAGTGTACAGGATAACAGTTATACCATATACAATATTCCTTGTCAAAATGTTACTTAAACAGTGTTCTTCTAACAACAAGCCATAGACAGGTTGATGCTGTTCTTAAAGTTCATTAGACTGCTGCACAATTATTTTCCCATATAGTGTCATTTCAATATATTATGATGTAATTTTTACTACCTATAACAACATGAAAAAGATAAGAAACTGCCTTTGCTACAACATCTCATCTGACAAATTTTGCAAACCACAGCTGACTACAAAGAATCTGTGACCCTGGATAACTATCTGTTTTGTGGTTTTCCAAAACTCCTTGAAGATCACCTTACTACACCTCCTAAGCTGAAAAACCTAGCTGCCTCCATTATGCTAGCTATCATGTTTGAAAACTCTATTCCATTCCTATAGACACAGCCATATTAGAATAAAACATTTATGTGAAGTGTCAAGTGAGATAACATACTAATTTCAACATAAATACTGTTGGACCAACAACATATGCAACTGGGGAAGATCTTCTTTGGGAATTGAAATATCAACTAATGATCAAATTCTTCAATATGTCATCTACCTTTCCAAATGATGATGCATCTTTACCTCCAAATTTAGATTTTGGTTGCGCTAGCACATCAACTGAAAAAAATCCAAAAACATACAATATTCTGGCACTCAGAGAAATAATCAATTTTCAATCATTATAAAGGGCTCATGATATCTTGCTAGTATATTATATTTATGTATTAAATATTGAACAAAAAAGAAGCATGGCATTGTAGTCCATTACCTACATGAAGATATCCAGGGCTCTAACTTATCATATATCTATTTAATTTCTTACCAAAGTTGCAGCTTACACTAAAATTATATGATGCCAATATCAGTGGTATAGATTGTCAATCTTGGATAACAACATAATTCTTGCAAATTTTCATTGTAATTGCAAAACACTCACCATCATCTCCACCAAGAAGATCATCAATGGCTTGGTTTAGTGACTCTTGAGCCCTTCTTCTTCCTTTTATCAAAATAACAATCAAGTTTAGATATGAAAGATAGATTCAACATATCAATTAAACATGCCTAACCTTCCAGCAAATGCTTTAGAAAGCCTGAAAGAAGTAAAAACAAATTCCCAGTTGCTGAACAAGAAATATGATATGGCTAATAATATCCACCATGGGTAGTTGATCAGAAAGACTGAGGTGATACAGCTTAGAACACATCAATTTGACATCAACATAATAGCAACACAGTAGTTACGTAAATTTACGAATTCTAATCAGAAACTGAAAAGGAAAGTATCCATTAATTTTTCCAAGACATGAATATAATAACAAGATTATACAATTAAGAAAAGAGAAATGTATTTCATTTGATTTTGTCTGCAAGCCTGAGAGACTCATCTGATGATATTGCATTTGTTTAGGCCTTAACTACATAGAAACAACAAAAAAGTTGTGCAGTAAGATGGAAAGAGATGATAAATATCTCCTATACCTATTGAATATTAAGGGAACAAATCACTTATTTCATACTTTGCACTCACTGCTCAGCTACAATGTAGCACATGTTAGATAAAATCTTCTTGATTCTACTGATGGCAACTTGCCGAAGGACACTACTCTTGCAATATCTGAGACCTCACTCTCTTACGACCAAATGTCCATGAACTCACTGAAAAATCCTGCGCATGAGATAACACACAAACTGCTATGACTGCGAAAATATGTCTTCTCACAGCCTACTTTAGCTCTGACAGCGTTTATTTCTAAACATAGATATAAGGAGAAATGGTGGTGACACATACCTAACAAAACACGACTAGTAAATGGGTGTATTTTCTCTCACTACCTTCAACCTATTCTGTCCTCTCAAGTTAGCTAAGAAGAGTATTAACAGAAAAACATGAAAACATAGCATGCTGCAAAGCTCATACCTTTTTTCATAATATTTTAGTATAGGTAGCTGCACATACAATATCTTGAGATTGCAAGTCTCGTGTTTGGAGGGCAGTTGCTAGTGTATACAGCCCCATCAGAAGACCGCCATTAAAATTTGAATTTTGAGCACCATAACTACAACAACAGCATTCCGTGGCAATAGCAATGATCACCAAACCAATCTCAAAAACACCCAATCAATTGTTCAATACTTCCACTTACCTTTACGTTATTATTATATGGAGTCAATTTATAAGGAACCCAACGTAGAGACTAAAAACAGGTACCCTTTACTACAAAACTAGTTCGTATAAATTGTGTGTAATCCATATACCATGAATTCTATAATTATATCGCAGATCTTCTGCCCACTATCAAATCAACTAAAGGTCATGAAAACTCAGAGAGTATCAGAATGCCCTTCTCAAGTTCATGGATAGAATTCTTGCGAGGCATTTGGGACCATAAAAACACGTCAAAAAATTAAATTTGAAAAATGTTGTTTCTTGATGACAGAAATCTTTTTGGAATGATCTTGAGATAACTATCGTCAAATAACTAGCTGGAGTATGATTGTCTTACTCAAGAGGGTTACACACCCAAAATCGAATTCACGATCCGTTCTCCCTACCCCAAATATAAACCGAGCATTCAAATATCCAAGCAAATATACTTCCTTCCCTGTTATGGAGGTTCCGAGATTGAAATGCAAGGAAGATAACCAACAAGAAATGCATCAACATATTCAGACTAAGTCATGGAAAACAACAACCAAGTGCAATAATCAAATTTCCTGTCAACAAACCGACATGCTAAACAACAACAAAATACTTTCACATAGAAAAGTAACTAAAAACAGCTGAGGTGCATTAGTAACACGACAGCAAGGACAATGTAAATAAAATCTCGACTTTTCAATTGGTTGTTCATGCCACATGCAGTTATGATATTTAGCATTGAAATCGCACTCAGCAAATATGAGTTGCGCATCTTGTTGACGCAAGAGGACTGTTCTCTTAGACTCAAACGACAAACGTAGAGATTCTCTGTCTATGCAAATGGTTTTTCTTGCAAAAATCATTACGGGAATTCTCAATCAAAATTTTCGACCAAACTCCTCAAGGCTTGCTCTCCTTTACTACTATCAGTACCAGCAAGCCAAGTCACTAAAAATTTTGATTGGGAACCATAGCTATAACCAATCCGTTGCGATCACTGACGAAAAAGAGTAACGCTAATACTCCATGCTATTGTTTAAAAAAAAGTATAAAATCGTATGCAAACTAACTGGATGGCTAATGCTACATAAGAAAGTATTACTTCAAATAAATTAAATGCAACTCTGCAACAAAATTTATAGATAAGTTATACAACAAATCTAGAGCTAAAGAAGGAAGGGGAGTATCTGCATTGCCATTGCATTTCTAGGTTTATTTGGCATGAATTAATGGCAGATTACTACAAAAAGCCTTCTCTTTACACAGTGGCTATGCATGACGCACCTTAAATCATTTTCATTGTATACAGGTTTCTTTAATAACGAACCTATCACAAACCTAGTCCTAAAAGTTCTTTGGTTTTCAACTGTGTTTGGCGATATCTTAATACTAAAAGCCCCTCCTTAACTTCAACTGCAAATGTAGAGCTATAGCTATTGTACACGTTTAGCGGATGCCACTGAAAGTTTCATCGGAAACCAGCTTACGTACTATCAAGATTATACAAAACTTACAGGACTTGGGTTTCTTAATTCTCGAAAATTTCTAGTGGTAAAAATATTGAAATTCAAAAGTTCCATGGGGATTTTGTCTCTAGTTGTAAAAGGTCCTAAGGTTCTTGGCCTTCTATATGTAGAATCCTTACAAGCGGTTCTCTATAAAAACAAACGTCTATATGTAGAAAAGAATTTAAAATTGTAAACGATTCTCTATTCAAAACAAGGCTGGCGTCATCACAGACATATTGCCAGTAAGTCCAGTAGTCATTATTTTTAATACGTCTACGCTTCAAAGATAAATTTTTAGTCGACAATGGACATGCATGTACCCACTAGATGACTTAGACCGTGCATGGCTCTTAATAAGAACATGCATCTGAAGTGGGTTAGACATTTCTCATATACATACAGGGGGTAAGGGTATCACCCCAAACACACATTTCAAAATGGAATGAGGTTTAATACGTTGCCTGATAAGTTTGACTGCCAGTACGAAAAAAATTGTCGAGCAGCGCAAATCCTTCCCAGCAATTGCTCACCAAAGATTCAATGGAAGGGGAGATCAATGATTCATCAACTGTGCATGCATGCATGTGAACTGGTGGCGATGGTTGGTTTTGGCGGCGGTTGGTCGTAGGGGCGGTTGGATGCGGCAGTGGTCGATTGTAGCAGGTCATTAGCGATTGTAGTAAGTGAGTTGGTAAAGCACATATGTTATAGAGCGTGGACAAGCCGCATCAACAGAAGGTGCAAATAGTTCACAATACGTATCAGCTCATTCCTAAACTACTTACAAATACGTGTAAGAGAGGATTGGCAAGAAAATTAGCAAAGAAACCAAAGTGCAAGAAAAAACCAAAACGCTACAAGAAACAAGTATAAGCAAACAATGTTCAAGCAACCAGAAGATGACAGTGTTGTACAACAACACTCTCAACAAGTGTAACGGGAAAGAAAGTATAGGAGTGTTGTATCGTGTCTTTAACATTTCTCTCCTTCTTTTGAGATCAGAGGTCTCTACAAGAAGCAGTCAGTCAACATATAGTTAACCCACTGCTAGCATACGCAAAAGAATATCATCTGCATATTGCAATATGCGCTCACATGAGTGACGAGCGAAATACACAAAACCATTTCAGGCAAAGTATGCATAGCACCTTCATGCAGCGCAAAAAGCAGTCACGTGCTACAGACAATGTGCAGGCGAATAGATTTATGTAATAGTTTGAAAGAGAGGGCCCAATGGATAATTGGCATGTATTTTTGACCTCTAGATATGCATCCATGAACTGATCCGTGGTCATTACACAAAACTAGGCTTCATTCCAAAGGGTGCGCTTTGGACAAGATATTGATGTGCTAGAAAGCCCTCTATTTTCCTTTAAAACGTAAGTGAAAATGAGACAGCAGGCATTACAATGCTGACTGACTATAAATACTCATGAGCAAAGTGTGGTAGCTTTACGTAATTCCACTAATGCTGACATCTTCGGGCTGACAAATTACTGAAAAACACTAAATGACATTAGAAAGGACCTGCTCAAGCAACAATAGACCCGTGGCCAATTGACTTCAAAAGTCATGGTGGGACAATGATATAAGCTATAAGACACTGATGACAAATATAATGCTGGCTATTGCTTAAATAGGCAATTCCTTAATTTGCAAGAGTATCCTACTGGGATCTCTCTAAAAAACAGGTTTACCCGAATCAACAATATTTGCATTGCTATTATCTCTGCAACAGTATGCATAAATGCACATGAACAAAGTGAAGTGATGAGGCGCAATAGCAAGAAACTACTTACAAACCTCGAACTTCAACTACGTCTGTCAATTCTCTATCCGCAACAAAATATCTACTACTGATAAGAGTTGTCAGAGAATTACAGCGCAGTGATGGACGCTTCCGTTCAATTCTGAATACACTAGAAATAAGTGTATGTTATGTAATGTGATGTGACGTAAGCAGTTCATGTTACTTTCTACACTAGGATAACTGCATATCTTATACTTACCTGCACTCTACATTTCAAACTCAACTTGGGCACAAAATCAAGCTTTGCTGTGATACTTTGATTCTAATACATTACATGATAGTCTCAAACTATCTGGCCTTTTGAAGATAGTAAAACCAATCTTTCAACGTATGTTGTAAAAGCATACAAAGCCGTTTGAGATATCAAATAAAACTGTATTCATATCGAAGTAACTATGTCAGAAAGTATATTGAAGTACATTCCTTCCAACACCAACAAACTTAGTACCCCACAACAAACCTGAGAGATCTAAAACAAAAGGTTTTGGTACAAGCTAACAACTAGAAACATACCATGATCTCAATGCAATAAAATAAGGCTTCATGATCTGTATATGAATTCTAAGTAATACGAAAGATGAAAAACAAACAAAACTTGGAAGGAAATCATTCCTTCCTTCAATTCTTCATTTTTCCACCCATTCTAAAACTGAAATTTGAAAGTTATTGCAGCAGCAAGGGCTATTGATGACGTTTTTCTGATATTCATACCTCCTCTCTACCACAGTGATTTCACCCGACGATTTCCATAAGTGAGTGTACATATATCACATATATTTCTATATGTCCTTCTTTCGAGTGAGGCTGCAAATGATAGTGTAAAACAACTACTCTGCATGTTAGCAACTACTCTGACACTACCACTTAAGCGAAAACTGGCTACCAAAATCACACCTTGTTTAATAATTGCAAAATTGCAATAAAAAGTCCTCGATTGAGGGGCGTGAAAATAGGCAGAGTTAAGCGTATTTCAACTCTTCAGGTACTGTACACTTACCTATTGCTGACAGGGGTCAGACTCACAATAACACATCCACATAACTTAAAACCAAAACTCTGCGATGACAAAACAATAGGATAGCTCCTCACCACTGCGGAAGCCATTTGCTAACAAATGGACAACATTAACGTTTGCCAATGCGCAATTTAGTTATCGAGCTTGTGAGGCAGTGCTCTCAGCAAATAACCCCATAACCAATATCGATCGAATTATATGTTGCAACACAATATAAAATTCGATATAAAATTTATTGTGTCTGAGCACCATAACTAAAATTTCTAAGCTATGCCAGCATGGAGACATCAAAACAATTCAAGAATCAACTGAGGGTCGCAAAAAGAACAGATCACAGATCATAACTCCTTTGAGGATTAGTAGCAGATATGTCCACAGCTCACTTGGGATCGCCAATAGTGCAGCCCAAGACTTCAAGAAGGACTGAAAACATAGACAATGAACAAACTCACTGAGAATCTTTAGCAGGTCAAATAGACAATGTCTCAAGCATTTATAACAGAAGAAGTCAATAGTAGCTGGGAAATTAATCAATCTAAGGCTTGATGGAGAAGTCATAGCAGAGAAATTTAAGACTATTACCAAAGTTTCAAGAGAAAAGCTTTAAGATTTGAATAGTACGCACGAAAGTATGGACAAAGTTAGATAGAGAATTCAGTAACAATTTCAAGACAAGGCTAGCAAGATAGGATCTTTCCGCATTTTAAAGCAATAGATGAACCACGAGAGAATGATAAAAAGTATAAACAAGCGCAGAAATGCGAACAGCAAGTAGAACGACGGATGGAAAAGTCAGAGGAATTATAATGCCATGATACAGAGAGCAGGCATTTTAATTTAAGAGGACAACAAGAAAGAGATGTGCAGTGAACTCTTGTATTAAAGCCTTGCACTAGCATGCCATCAAGGAAATATGACATATATTTCTTTGGGCTTTAAGGATGTAATTCAAGTAGAACGCAAGAATTCTACTGGAATTGCAGGGCACTATGACTGCAATAGGTGCGAAAAGAACGACAAGTTATGCTAACAAAAGTTTAAATCACCTCACTGCTTAGTCAATTCGAGAAATAATATGAATGAAACTAGTGAACGAAGTCAATTGGACCCGGAAGAACTGAGAGATTCTATATAAACCAAATCAAATGTAAATTAAGATATCCTAGAAATGGAAGCTCAAGACGATGAAACCTCTTTTCAAATTGATTCCATCCGCTAATATACACATGATCATTGTATCTTGAGGCCATGAAGGTCCGAATGAATCTCCGATCCTGGATCATCCAATGCTATCCTGAAAAATTGTATGAAATAATATAATTCTGGTATGATATGACAGCAAGCAATCAATACGATAGATAATCAAAAAGTATGGTAACAATCAAACGAGGATAGGAAATGAAATATACCATAAAAAAATATCACCCAACAAACAGCAAATCTGGGCTGATTCCAGTTGCTTTCAAATACTAAGACCTTGGGACATTTATTTGCATTCTCTATACCAGTGGCCAACAACTGATAACGAGACAGATCGAGGATTTGAATGACTACACTACTGTGTGAAGGTAAATTTCTTCTACAAACTTATAAGAAAAGTAAAGAGAATCATACAAATTGCTCTCTTCATTTCCGTTGCCTTTATCATTTTCATCACAGTCATCTCCAAGAGATATAAGATCACCGACCATGCCGTGTCTCTCAAACGTGATAGGTTCGGGTCTGATCGCAGGGCTGGGAAGATGGTCTGGGACACCTTGTATCCACCAGTCCATATCTGACTCTGAATCTGTTCCACCGAAGCTCAATAGATCTGATAGATATAGACGGTGACACAAAATTCAAAACACCACTCAAAAAACAGACTTAAACGCAAATGGCAAATATGAGATCTTAACGCCGATATTTATCATTCATGCATTGGTTACATATTGAAAAGAGAGAAAGTATTTATAGCATTATGCGAATCCAAACTGAAATTTTGTAATGTATCTGACAATATATTCAAGCTCGTCTTTGATCACTATACGACACTTTTACTCTGGTTACTATCAGATGAACAAGAATTTCAGTACACAAAAAGCGTTTCCACTGTATCGAGCAGTATAGACATTCTGCAATACTAGAAGCATATTCACTAGTTTCATGAAATTATGTCTGACATTACGGTAAATATTGTGATTCATTTATCTCGTACCAAACCATTGGAGCATGTGATAAAACGAATGAATCAAAAAAACGGAGGGTAAATAATGAACTTTTAAGGCGATCGTAACAACAAACATAACTCCCACGTCCAAATTGTCTCCAAAAAGGGAGGATATTTAAATAATTGGTCTCAATTCTAAACAAGAAATGGAGGGAAAACATACCAATCTCATTGGCAGATTGTGAGCTTGCATTGCTGTCCACAAAATTGCTCAGATCAACAAGTTCTGAACCCAAATCAACAAGTTCTGGGGTAAAAACTACATTCCATTAATATCGTTTTAGAACACGACTTCGAAGGAACAGAGACATAGGTATGCGATTCCAAAGTCAATAGCACAGAACTACTACAATATCAAAATAGGTTCATACATACTAACAATTTAGGGATGCAATATGAAAAATATTACAATGCAATATCCAACATAGAAAAATTAATCTAATTTTAGTTGCAATGGCAAAACTAGAAACGTTGAAAAATAACCCAGTTGCATGGAGGTGTGATTGTTGAGATGCCATAGAACTTACGATCCAAGTCAGTATAGTAAGGCATGCTGTCCCACATTCAACTTGAAATAATGCTTCCGCAATTGGTTATACTAAACAGTACTAGAAGTCGATGAAGATTGCTGTTTTATGATGTCGTATGAGGCTTTATGGCCTCATTTACTCACTAAATACACAGGATGAACAGCATTCACCAGTCAGCAGTCAAAAACAGTTACCTACCAATTTTCAAAACGAGGCCATCAGTCACAGATTAGGGATGTAATGAATGTATACTAATGGGCCATAGGAAGCTCATTGAACAGTACAATATCAAATCTAGCGAAGTGGTTAAAACTGTACTAATAGAACAAAGACGCCTACCATCGTCTTCGATTATAACAGATGCATCATCGGAAGAATCGGTGCAGCTGCTCTTTTGGCTGGCACCAAAATCCGGATTATTGACAACATCGTCTGGAATGTTCTCAAGGATAGGCACTGGCTTCTTTTTCTTTCCCCTCTTTTTTGACTTTTTCTTCTTAGTAGCATCTATAGCGAAGGCAATATCTCATTCTATTTCTTCATCAATATATTCTAAATATAGTCCAAAACATTATAGCAATATAATTAAATATAATTACAATAATCTGCAAATCAATAACAATAGAGACTACATTAAAGATATTAGATTTCAAAAACTGCATATACGATAAATTAATTATGGAGGAAGGGATCTGTAAATAGTTGAACTAATGGAGAAAGTGCTCCCACCCCGTAAAAGAAAAGTTAAAATAGAAGTTACATAAAACACAAATGACACAGAATAACTTAATCAAATTTATCAACTAGGCTATCCATACAAATGAAATCAACCTTAAGGTTAGAAATGATTCGAAGAAGATACATCAACGCAACTACGTACGTATCTGATGGTGAAATAAGGAAGAATTAGTAATACTGATAATGCCAATATTAAAATAAACAGGATCAAACATAGCAAACGTTAATATAAAAAAATTTTTGATGAGTAGTATTCTGGCCAGCTCCCAGAATGACTCTATCAAAGAAAGCAAGATAATCTGACAGGGTGTCTGCTAAGTGGGCCAGATGGATTTCCCTTATAGATTTCCCAAATCTTTTCCTGACAATTCCCTCACAATTTAGGCATTTCCTGTTCAAAGTGTGGGAACAATTGATCTCCTAGTTTTGCTGTCTGAAAGCACGTGTTTTAGGCCTGTGATGTAAACAGCCATAAATTCTGTTGACAACCAAATACAATGCAAGTCACATGCATACACCAGGATGGACGGCAACCCTAAGAGGCCTTCCTAAAGTTCTTTGTAGGTCGATGAGCATTCCCTGAAATTTCGCGGAGGATAGCTAAAAAGGTCTGATTTCTCAGGCGTTTTCCTGCAATTGTGGTCCTTCAGCAATTTCCCTGACATATTGCTGATTTCTCTGACTTACCTGACATAGCAGACCCCCTGCTTCAATGACATAGTCAAATGAAACAAATATTTAAGAGCGAGCTGAGCACAAGCAATTTGACCCCCATGCAAATACAAAGGTTAGGGTGCTCGATAACAGAGAAGGAGTATGAGTAGTTACCATTCTTTTCTACAACTATAGATCCATCCTCTGCACTTGACTTTACATCGCTCATATGATGACCATCAGACTTATCTCCCTGCTCTGCTTCATTTTTCACAGTTTGCATTTGGGGTGGTAATTTTTCTTTGGTTTTATTTTTATTCATGTTTGCCTTATAACCTGCAAAAAGTAAATGATACTAGAGAAATATACTTGGATAGAAACAAATATGATTTCACATGACGCCTTAGTAATCCTCTTTTCACCCAACAGTACACAAATTACAAAGTCAAAACATTCAATGCGATACTTGAAACAAAAAAAAATCAGTGTAAAACTGACTACTTACCAGTTTCTAAAGAAATTGAGAAGTGCTTCAACAGGACAAGGTTATGCTCTGAAGTTGTAGATTTAAAGCTGAAGATGGCAAACAATTCAGAGTATGATTCCAGCATTCCAGAAATGTCTGAATGAGGTTCATGCGGCGACGAAATTCTTTTAAAGAGTGTCACAAGATCATCCAAGAATACCAGTCCATTCTTGTCGATGAGCAACCTTTTTGCCTCCTCAATGAATATTCCACTCGGTGAAGGGCTCAACACAAAAGTATTGGCACCAGGTGTAACACTACTAGAAGAAGTAACCTAGAAGAGAGGCAGACACACTAGGGTAATGTAATAGACAGTTTGTGCTAGTATTTTGATCAGCTACTTGTATTTGATATATTCATTGTCCTCAATCTATGTAAACAGGTATGTACGTATGCAGGGACTTCGCGTATATGATGCTTCCATTAAATAATAGAAATTTGCTGCTTCTCTCTCTCTCTCTCTCTCTCTCTCTCTCTGTGTGTGTATGTGTGTGTGTGTGTGTGTGTGTGTGTGTGTGTGTGTGTGTGTGTGTGTGTGTGTGTGTGTGTGTGTGTGTGTGTGTGTGTGTGTGTGTGTGTGTGTGTGTGTGTGTGTGTGTGTGTAACTTTTCGAATGGCATCGTTTTGAAAACATATTCTCAATACAAAGAATAACCTAAAGATTTAGAGAATTTGAGTTCAAACTCTGATTGAACAGCAAACTCTTCCTGAAATCTACTGAGTGCTTGGCACAATCTGAGTTTTGATCAAGAGCAAATAACTATGGATATGCAGGAACATTGTGATCTTTGTATTATTAAAAAGCATCTCTGTAACCTAGAGTACAGCTTCCTTGCGCTAGAAAAAAACAAATGCAAGCATATGAAATAGTTACGATTCGTTTATCAGGAACACACCAATAGTATAGAAGAACAAGAAAATTCAAATCCACGCTAAATTTACCTGGATCATATCAGGCGCAATTGCGTTAAATACTTCAACTGCTTTCTTACATCCAAAATCAGCTACTCTATATTGTCTACCAAACTTCTTGTGATAAAGTCCGCAAAACCTATCCAGTGTGCATGTCTTGTCTGGCAGCTCATAAAGCAGTGAAAGGACTTCAAATGCAAAGTAGCGCAGAGCAGCCTTTTGACCCAGGATGATCGTGTGGCCTTGAACCTGTTAACACACCGAAAACCAGTCAGGTCCTTTGATTAAGACTAGAATCCCGTCCACAACCGTAAATTTACGTTTAGGGCTGCTTTCCACATGTAAATGGTGCCTACAGTCAATGAAACTGATAATTTCGTAAATGCAGTGGAGACATTTGAAAACACTTTGCTTGCGTTTACTTGTGACATTGTGTACATCATAGCATCGCTTCATGGGGGTAAAATTGGGGCAAAACTGGGGCAAAACTGGGGTCAAAATGTCTGGTACCTATGACTAGCCCAGAAGAATCGGCTAATTTTTGGAATATATTTTCGTATTCATTCGGCGTTACGTGATCCTGACCTTTTAACATTGAGAGAAACCTAAGTCTAACAGATAGTATCGCAAATATAATGTCACAGGAAGGTTGACTGTAATGAGATTCTTATAGTAGAATCCGGTAATAACGTGCTTCAAGGGACCGGCTGATTTGGTACGTTATACCCGAAGTACACTATAACAAGGGACGTACCCTAATTTGACTAAAGTTTCATAGTCGGCATAGGTGTCTTTATAGACAATTCTGAGGGCTCTTTCATGGACATTATTCACATTTACATTTAGTCATATGTCATGAAACATCCAAATTAGGGGGGGGGGGCTAAACTGACTTCTTATGAAGCTATTCATTAGGAGACGTAGCTGAGCTTGATCAATAAATGAGGATACTCTAGCAAAGGAGTGCAGTTTCTGACCAGTTGTTTTACATGACATGACATGACATGACATGACATGACATGACATGACATGACATGACATGACATGACATGACATGAGTTGAAACATGACTCTTGAAATTAAGATTTCTGTCTATCATCACGCCTAATAACTTTTCTTCAGAGCTTTCTTCAACAATAAATATCGTTTAGGATTGTCCCAGAAGTATGCAGATGACACAGTCCTCCATTTAATTTCATAACGTTTTCAGGAAACCAATTTGATAAGACAAGAGCATAACTTTCCAGCCGTTCTAATACTTTACCTAAATCTAAAGTATTGGCAGATCTCTGCGTACGTAACTCAATTTTTTCCGCCGAATCAAAACAGCCTTTCCTAATAAAGTGTAAATATTTGGCTATTGCTAATTGCAAACTATGGTCATTTGCTGCTGTCTTTCCGCATTTGTCAATGTTATGGCCCTGGAATAGTCATAGTTATTGTTCCCACGATATATATATATATATCATATATCTCAAAAGTAGCATATACAAGAAAAATGTAGTGCTACTGTACCGTTTCCAATAAACAAAGATTTTTCGGTAGTTTACACGCTTGCTATCCGGCACTGCTGATCAATCAGCTTTGCTTAATATTATCAATTCTGTTTTTCATACTAACTGCTAAACATGATACCCACACCAATGATTTGGACTGTGCTATTTACTTCGATTAGACTAGGTGGATGACAGTAGAAGGTAAAAGGATGTTAAGAGAAACAAAAACCGTCCTTCTGGTTCTACACTTCAACAAGGATGGGGAAGACATTATGTGTTTGATGTGCCAATTTTTTCCGCAAGGGAAGCTTTGATAACGTTGTAAATGTAGAAAGTCTTTGGAATGCAACAGTACTCACTCACTACTAAAAGTCACAAAAATCTCTAAGTTATTTTATTACTAGTAATGGAGCAAATGGTTACCCATTCAATGCAAAATCAAAAACTCTAGAAATCCTCTTCTGAGATCAGAAACGAAGATACAAATATATACAACAATTACCGAAACTTTGCCAGATTTTACGGCCATTTCCAAAGCATGTTTCTTTTGCACATCTCCGCCTTCTAATCTATCCAAGACTTCTTGGAAATGCACTTCATACCCAGGCGATCCGTACAAAATTTTGCAAACACTTGTCACAGCATCTTCAGCAACAAGTTCTGATCAATGAAAAAGAGGAAGCAACAATCGTCAACAAGCATAACCATCATCAATCAAGCAATCGTTATGACCACCATCATCAACCATACCACTTGTACTACACCAACACCTGATTATCATAATCATTACAACCATTAAAACCAGTAAAATTACCATAACCAGCAGTTTTTCAATACGACCACCACGATAATCACCAAGACCACCACAATCATCACCAAGACCACCACAACATCAAGACCAAGACCAAGACCAAGGCCAAGACCAAGACCAAGGCCAAGACCAAGACCAAGGCCAAGACCAAGACCAAGACCAAGGCCAAGACCAAGACCAAGGCAAAGACCAAGACCAAGGCCAAGACCAAGACCAAGGCCAAGACCAAGGCCAAGACCAAGACCAAGACCAAGACCAAGGCCAAGACCAAGACCAAGACCAAGGCCAAGACCAAGACCAAGGCCAAGACCAAGACCAAGACCAAGGCCAAGACCAAGGCCAAGGCCAAGACCAAGACCAAGACCAAGACCAAGCACTACTAGCACTACCAACATTACCATCAGCACCACCAGCGATACCACAATCACAATCACCGCCATCCCATCATCCACTAATCCATTTCTACATCAATCAGATATCAGATTAACAAGTACCAAACTTGAAAATCAAAACTCACCTTCATACTTCTCTGTGACAACAAAGCAAGCTGTCTCACCAGATCCTAGCACCTGAATTGAAAAGATGAGTTAATTTGAATTTTGAAATACTCAGAACAGTGAAAATTATAGGTCAAGAGTTCTACAAAGAACAGGTGAAAAAACCATAACAAATTTAAGCAGTAAACATGGCTCGAAAGTAAAAGACATATAGTGGAAAAGTGCAATATCTAAACGCAAAGATGGTTATATGCAGGTTTCCTTATCAAATGATCAGTTAAATGAACAAAAAGTGCAGGAGGGAAACGTAATGACAAAAATCGGGAAAAGATCAATGTTCAATAATGTCTAAACAATAATGAGTTCTGCAAAATCAAAAAGAAAAACGAAATCAAGCAAGGAAACATACTGATACGACATTCATTTACCATGAATGTTTCGCGAAAACAAAGACCAGTTGCTGAGATAAAGTCCTGAGCCTTACTGGCTCATCAGAAGAATGCAGCTTTCTTTGAAACTGTATTAATATCTTTGTACTCGATAATCAAGAGAAAATTAAAATCCTGAAGTATGTAGGAAACTTGATTGGTCGGAAATACAATAAACAGGTCATCCCTGTATATCTAGTGTGTCTTCACAACCTATCAAGCAATAATGGCATAAGGAAAACTACAATGATATGGCCTGGATGCAATACAAACTTCAAATAAATCACTTCAAAATGGAATTCACTGTAACACCTATCTAAATAGGTTGGGAGATGGGTCCTTATGATTATAAATAAAACCTGCATAAAAACTTCGCTTCAAAGGGTGAATAAATCATAATAGTCCTAGCAACGGCAGGGCCTCATTTAGACTTCAGCTATGAAAATACAACGAAGAGCAAAGCAGCAAACATATTCTCTATTGCCAGTTATAAACCTATGGGCACACTTCACTTACTGTCAATAACAAGTTATAAACCCTATTTTGACACTAACAGAATCTGTTGCTAGATTCAACTCAAAGTGGCATGCCAAAGAAAACAGCAAAAGTTCCCATTACCGTAATGAACGGAGGAACCGAAGAGAACAAAGAATCCCCTCTGTCTTGAATCTTCTCCGGGAGAGTACACAACAAAACAGCTTGTTCTTTTGACTCAAAAACAACTTTTAAAACATCCTCCCAGAGGTTCGATGAATCATTTTGACGCAGAACTATGCAAAGATCATTGCCAAATTTCTTCACCTAGACAAGGGAGACAAAGCAATCAATATGGTGCATGCCAACTGATGCAACAGATATATATATATATATATATATATATATATATATATATATATATATATATATATATATATATATATATATATATATATATATATATATATATATATATATATATATATATATATATATATATATATATATATATATATATATATATATATATATATATATATATATATATATATACACACATATATATATATATATATATATATAAATATATAAATATATATATATATATATATATATAAATATATAAATATATATAAATATATATATATATATATATATATATATATATATATATATATATATATATATATATATATATATATATATATATATATATATATATATATATATATATATATATATATATATATATATATATATATATATATATATATATATATATATATATATATATATATATATATATATATATATAGTTACATTTATTGAACTATTTTGGCATAAATCGTAACTAATCGTTCAATGTGTCCAGTAAACATCAGACATAAGAATTACCTTCTACCTAAGGCAATCTATTCTTTGCTACTTTTCTGCTCGTTTCATTTCATACATACATACATACATACATACAAACATACATCTAAATATATATATATTTATATATATACTAAGTCATGAGTGGGCTACCACAATTGGAAAATTTCTTTTGGCCCCAGTGCGGATTCGAACTCACGATGTTTAGATCAGAAGACACCTGTGCTAATCAATTGCGCCATCCAGGCACAATTGATTGGATGGTGTGTGCCTGGATGGCGCAATTGATTAGCACAGGTGTCTTCTGATCTAAACATCGTGAGTTCGAATCCGCACTGGGGCCAAAAGAAATTTTCCAATTGTGGTAGCCCACTCATGACTTAGTATTTACCTATGTCAGCCTTAGCCGAATTAAGATAATATATATATATATATATATATATATATATATATATATATATATATATATATATATATATATATATATATATATATGTAGGCCTCAAGAAAAAACTGCTTATACTGCTGTGTATGTGACACATACTTTTAGCTTGTAGGATAACAGATAATCTTAAAGAAACCTCACCGCAATATCAGGCATCAATGCAGCAAACAAATGGTTTGGGTGGTCGAACCCAAGATTCATAAGTTGTGGACAGCTGCCATGAAATCCCTTGTACTCATGCTCAAGGTTTCCCATAAGGATTTTGTTTTCACTTCTGTTGCATAGAAGTTCTATCAATCCACGCTTGAAATCGTTGAACGATTGGCCTGAAACTGAAGGTAAAACAAGGAAGTGATATCTACTAAGGCTAGCAGCTTAAGTAGTTATAGGAGAAAATAGCTTTAGATATCATTATCACTAATACCATAACCCAATATATTACAATTTAGCATAATATATTATATTATACCATGTTAAACTGTATTACATTACAATATAATATATTATATCATATTACGCTATATTTTATCGTATTATATTATATTACATTATATTGTAGTGTATCATATCATGCCTTTCAACATTATTATATTATATTGTATTATATTATATCATATTATAATATATTATATTAACATTACATTATACTATATTTGAATATACAATTATGGTCGAAAAATATTGCACGACCCTACTACAAATGGCTACTAATAGCGACCATGGGCCTAGTCAGGGAAGACTTGCATTACCAAATTGCCGAGCTACATGAGCCTCTTCCATCATAATTTAGGCAGGAAAAAATTCGAACGTCTGTCAAGTTTGTAAGTAAAACAGACTTTAATATAATATTGATTGTTTTCTATCACAAAATTCACAAGATTTTGACGCTGTGCTATCAAAAGTTTGGGAAATAACCTTTTACAGTAGGCACAGCAAATTATAGTAGAATGATACATGTTTGATTGCAGAAGTATAATATTCCGGCATTTCCAGACATAAATGTTTCAGATCTAGCTTTGGCAGTAAATGCCTGGTACATTGGTTCCTGCCATTCAATACGATAGAGTGTCAGTTCATGAAGCAGTTTCATGTGAGTTGATCTTGGAGATTCTCTATATCGATTGAAATAAATGGAAGAATAGATAGAATAAATAGGATTGTCTAAAGAGCTTTATGGGCATGTAGGAAGTTTGATAATAATACAGAACTATCAAAAAGACCAATTGTCAGGCTTTTGTTCTGGTAGGGACGAAGAAAATGCAAGCGTACCAAAATGACATGCCAATTGGTATCACAACATATCATTCACTTGTAACCGTCCCATGGTCCACAATAATGTTATTCTGAATGGAGAGAACCTTCAGCAAAAATGTTTCTACTGCTATGAGGCATCATACGTTCTGGCATTAAAGCACTGTAATATCATACTCTCTTTTCGGAAAATTACCGTTTTTAACATATTTTGCCATGTCACCTCCTACTTATCAGCAACCAAACTTTTAACGGCAGTACTCCTACACCCTAGCCTTTAGTATTTCTGTCAAAATATCTCAGTTGTAACTTAAAGCAAATGACAACTCAGAGTTAACGACATGGAGAGTATTTTTTCGCCTTAACTACGGTAAGTGACCGCCACGAACCGTGAAAATCATGTTAAATAAGTTGTCGATAGTAGGTCCGAGGCCACTGCCAGTCACCATTGCTAGTATGGTGTTGCAATACTTCTCGAGTGAGTGTATTATATATTACTTTATATTGATTTATATCATACATTATATATATATATAATATATATATATATATATATATATATATATATATATATATATATATATATATATCAAAAGTGAAAGTGCGAGAAAACAACCGACCCGAGCGGGATTCGAACTCACGACCCTTGACATTGTACGTCAAATGTCAACTGAGCTATCGGGCCACGCTTCCAAATCGTTGCTTAAGGGTAGGTCATTTGCTCGCACCGCCCCTCTCTTAACCAACTTTGTATGTATTTTTGAAAACTTTGAATGAGCTATTGGTTGTGGTCTCAGATCGTGGTCCATAGAAGTACCTTAGAATACACCCCCTTCTCAACTCTTTAGGACGGCACTCAAAAGCAAGTGTTTCAATACGAATTTCTTTGTCTTTCAGAACAAACCAACCAATGTGCAATATGTCATGACTGTTATTTTCTCGCACTTTCACTTTTCATTTCTTTCAAATCCTGTTGCCTTCACAGTACTTTCCCTAGCTCTATCCAGTTGATGGGGCTGCGATGCCCCCCCCCCCCTGGTGTGAGCAGTCCTCTCTCAACAGCACGTCCAATGCACATTGTGATGGAGCTGCGATGGCTCCCCTGTGCAAATTGGTTAACAGAGGGGCGGTGCGAGCAAATGACCTACCCTTAAGCAACGATTTGAAAGCGTGGCCCGATAGCTCAGTTGGTAGAGCACTTGACGTACAATGTCAAGGGCCGGGAGTTCGAATCCCGCTCGGGTCGGTTATTTTCTCGCACTTTAACTACCACAACAACTACAAAACAGTGAAGAAATAAATGAGTCAAACGGCCTAGTTGATTTTGTATGTTATGAAAAGCGATAAAAATTTGCAGAGATCATCTTCGGTTGCTAGAAGATTTAACAATTAATGCAAACTAACCTTTTCTCTGGCCAAAACAAGGTACCTTGTCCTTCCCCTGAAAGATCTGCGGGAAAATGCCAGCGTTATATACAAATAAGAAACAATATGAAAGGCAACACAAGAATTTATTATTATTAAATAAATGCATACTACTAAATATTATTACCTGTATTATTTAGAGTTGTCTTTGACAGGCTATACTACAGTCAAACACAGAGTTACTACTGGTAACCTAGGTGAATGGAGGTGGCAATAGGCGATAAAAGGTTTCATAGGTGAATACTTTAGACAGAAAGACCCCTTCTCAAAACATGTGCTTGTGCCTAACATGTGCAAAATATTTGATCTCATCTACTATATATTTGCACTTCTTGCAGCGATGATGATACTGAATTTTCGATCTATGATAATTTTGAGAAAACAAGCTCTGATCATGGGTGGCACGAATAAAACCTTTCACTCTCCATTTAATCCATTCTATTTATCATTATTATATTTTAAGTAACATTCTGTGTAAAATCATTATTTGCACATCACAAGTAAGAAAAGTATTCATGATCAAATTGATTTACCCTATCTCTTCAACTAAGAAAGAAAAATGGTAACTGACCAAGGCATTTCGATAACCGTCATTCCGTCCTTTCCTTGTTCGTTTGACGAAAAAATAAAAATACAAGCTTTCACGGAATTCGACTCCGTGATTTTCGGGTCGCAATCGCCTAAAAATACGAGACTATGTGATTCTTGTGATTCAGAATTTGGATTCTTGTGATCTGTGATGATACCCCTCGAAAATGCCTATGAAATGCATTTTATTTTTTACCTCGTCGATCAAACATGCATAATTGATAAGAAAAGGAAATGACATCAAAAAGAAAATTCTGCCATAGCTGACGGGGAAGGGGGTCAAACTTCAAAGGTCATTTGCGCACGCAAGGGGGAAGGTGATATAGCAAAAGCTACAGGTGTGTACAGGGGGAATAGGGGTCGAAAATTGGGTCACTTACTGCGTACGTATTCTACGGGTGGCTCCTAAGATTTGACATCATAAGAGGAACATAGTAATGACTTCCTAAATATCAAAACTCTTTACCAACTCTTGCTGTTTATAAAAGATTCAAGGTAGGCCAGGGGTCACCAAACTCTTTTAGTGCTGAGCCAGATAACTGAAGGAATGCCGAGCACGGGTGGCATAATCATTCTGCTCAATACATGCAAGCTAGAACAAAAGCTCTGAAAAAGATGCAAGACCAGAAAAAGAAAAAGGTGCAATAGCATGAAATGTGGATGACTATGAAAAACCGGAGGCAGCAAGAACACACAAGCAACGTTTACACATCATTATATTAAAATAAAACGTACGATGTTCTCTAACATTACGTACCATCACCAGGAATTTGGTCCCTGATCTAGACAACAAAACTTCAAAACAAGAACCACAAGCAACGTTTACACATTTACACAACAAAACTTCAAAGCAAGAACACACAAGCAACGTTTACACATCATTATATTAAAATAAAACGTACGATGTTCTCTAACATTACGTACTATCACCAGGAATTTGGTCCCTGATCTACACAACAAAACTTCAAAACAAGAACCTATACCTTGAAAACAAAAGCGTCTACTAACCAGATGGCACCATTCTGCTGTCACACGAAAATCTTTGCAACCCAATCACCAACCAAGGAAAAGCTTTCAGACTAGTCGGATTCGCTAAACATATTTGAAAATTGCAACGAAATACCTAACAACATAGATGCATTGTCTTAAAGAAAATCAATTTCACTTACATAGAAACCTTGCTTTTTCAAAGCCTTGATCAGATCGACAAGAGAGCGCATATTCTCTCTACATGAAATCTTACGACCATAGAAAGTATAATACTTCGTTGGCAAAGAATGTATGGGCAACCACTGTGTCTTCTCTGCAGCCAGCATATTCCTAAGTTCTTTGCTAAGAATCTCCTTTCTTTTTGGAACTGCAACCGTAAGATAACGGGTCCCATTCCTCTGCATGACCTACAGGTTTTGTTAATGAAAAAGAATTAAAAAGTTCCAAAGCCAGAAAGTTTTACCTGCCACGCTACAGAGTATGGAATAACCTAAATGTCTCGAACAAGATGATATGATAACACTTATAAAATCAAAATTCCATAAAAAAAACTAGCGTCATTCATCTTGAATAAAGGCATCGTACACAAGAGGACGTTAAAGTGGAAACTCTCGACACGAGCAAAAGGAAGTCAATCAAAAAAACAGCCAAGGCCAACGAAAAGGTCTTGATAAAGAGCATGACGAATAAAATCCAGGGAGTAATTCTTTGCAAAGTAATCAACTGTTGATGCCATATAAACACTACATCAGCTAGGTCTAAAACTTACGAATAGGCACGGGTATTGTTTATTCACTCTACTTCATTCTATATAAAGAAATATCACCAAGTAGATTACACTAAGAAACTATTGTGCATTATATCTGAAGGGCCTAAAAACAAGGGGCCCAGTGGGTGCTTGCAAGGTGCGCCCGACTAGCAACTCTGCTCCTGGATATACAAAGCCATAGGATATCCGGTGGCCTAGCACTAACAACTACCATCAAATACGATAAAGGGAAGTCAACAGAAGGCCTCCTACCTCTAGGATTCCAGTTGCTACTTCAGCTAAAACTTTCTCAAAATTTGAAAGGCCGCTGATTTTCGTACCAAAAAATCGTTCAAAAGAGGCAGTAAAGCTTTCGACAGGGCACTCCCAATTTTTTGCAGAAGTTAGCAAATGTAATGTTTCAGCAATAAATCGGTCGGCATTCCGTTTTGCATCTGCAAAGAATGTGAATGTGGATCAGCCTTTTAGTTCATGAGATTGAACGAGCAACCTTGACTAAAATTTGCATAAAGGTTGCCTCTCCACCTACCAGGCAGGAGTCTTAAGAATGAGTTTACAATAGCTAAGATACAACTTATTCAGACAAACTATTTACAAAATTTAAAAGATGAAAAAAGAATATGTGAACATCACAAATACCCTAATACATAAACAAAGTCCTACAGATCCTACTGTTGCCATGCCCGCATTTCTTCGAATTCAGATGTTTTCTACAAACTGTCAAAGAGCTGGAAGTTTAATTTCTGTTGGCTATTTTGTCCACACTCTTTGACCCATGAACCTTACTGTATCTGTACCATAGTATGTGGTTCTTACTTTTGGTAGATTTAAATTGCTCATGCTTCTTAGCTGATAGGGTACTGCCTTTTCGTCAAAAATTTCTATCAGAAACGGGGGATTCAATTGATTTTCGGATTTTTAAACTTCAATCATAGCCAACTATAGGTTCTTCTGATGTATCGCTACCTAATTATCTTTTTCTAATAGTTCCTTAAACTGAGGAGTGGTGTCTTCGTATGCAATTCTAATAACCCTCTTCGGTATGTTGTTGACTATAGAAGAGCTGAAATTTGACAATACAAAGGTATTCGTCATCAGTTAAATCTTTTCGAATCGATTAAAATCGAAATTCGAGATAATGCGAGCAACTTCTGGTTTGCTTTTATGCAAAGTGACTGCACATGAGTTCTGAATCTAAGCTTTGTACTTAGAATTATTCCTAGCAGTGTTTCTTCATCATTCTCTTATACTACAGCCTTTTCAATATTTATTTTAACCTTATCATTTTTCTCACCAAATATCATAAGATGACATTTATCAATATTCAATTTCATATAATTTTCCGGATACCAGGCTGATAACAGAGTAGCATCTTGCTCTGAGATATCAATGATGCTTTCAAACTTATTGTCGCATATGTAAAATTGTCGTATCATCATCCCCGTTGTTTATTTCGAATCTATTTATCAGAAGAAACAGATCATTCAAAACAATGCTAAAAACAGAGGTACCAAGGCAGATCCCTGTGGGACTCCTTTCTGAGCTTCCTTGCATGTGCCAAATGAACCTATAATTTTAGCTCTTTGATGCCTTTCTGATAAATAACTACGATTCATTTCAAAGGCATTTCTAGTAAAGCCATGGGCATACAATTTTGCTATTACTAATTCGTGACCTATCCAGTCAAACGCTTTTGCGAGATCCATCAATAAAGCTCCTGAATAGCCACTTCTATCCAAAGTCACTTTACAAGTTTCCAGAAATCTTAAAAGAGCACGCTGTTTATTATAGCCTCTTCTACAAATGCAAAGCAGAGGCGACAAAAACTTCACGGCAAATGGCATTAGCTGGTCAAATAATAGGCCTTCAAAAGTTTTTGAGGTAGATGATAAAATTGTAATTGGCCAATAATTCTTTCTACTTAGGGCATAATCCTTTTTGTAAAGCGAAGAGATATCTCCATTTTTAAGTTCGTTTGGAAAGTAATTTTCTGCCATATGGCTGGCCAGGGGGCACCTGTTCACTAATGTTGCAACTATTCGCCATTGAGTGACGAGTGCCAGACGAAGAACTCATATATGATTTTTCTGATTCTGAGATGAGACAATAATGTAAGTGTTCAAAGACTTCTGGCAGGGATTGTAAGTTGTCTTCTAGCGTAATACCATATGATCCATACTACGTTGTAATACCCAATGCAAAGGCACAAACTTACTGATATCTTGCCTAAAAAGCCCATCACAAAGAGTAATACTATTTAAGAAGCAATCTAGTCTTGAAAAGAAGCCATATGCTACAAAATTGCTTACCATACGATGGCTCTGATAGGAATATTGTGGAGTCCTTTGACTTCACGTTTGGGCATGTCGCTATCAGTTCACGAAGAGGAATACCTGATGCATTTGGACGCAAAATTTTTTTGTTATAGCTCCACATCAAACCAGGCAAACTAGAAAAAACGATTGAAAACAGGAATGATTAGAAGCAGGGAAAATACGCTCTAACTCTCTACGCTCAACTCTTGGAGGTAGTTAAAGATGTTCCATGCTGGTCTGCAATTCTGTCCTAAAATATGAAATGTTAAAAGAACTAATTTGTGATTTTTGCACGTTTCCAATGTACATGGAAAAACCAGGAAATAAATGAAGTATAGCGTGGATCTATCAACCCTACCCATTGACAATCATAACTGATTATTGCCATCACCGCTTATCAACATAATCAATGACCATCGAACTCAATAGCTATCATAATCACCGATTACCAAAGGCACTGATTATCCGAAAACACAACTATATACTTTTAATCAAGGCCATCGAGCTCCAACTATGAGACACGTACAACAGATTAGCTTTTACAGGGAAGCATAAAACAAGGTCCACCAGGCCAAAACGACCAACCGGTAAAAGTAAGCAAACGACCATTCCGCACAATAAGTGATCCATGGTCTCTCCCCGTGATCAAGTTGAGTTGCTGAAAAGAGGCCTGACACCAAAGCAACGAAGATGGCATTTGCTCTTACACGACTACCGGCCACCAATAACTTTATAAAGGGCCATTCACCTATTCCACCCAGGTTACACACCCCATCCCTACCGACGCCATATAAAATAATTCAAAGCGCTGAGTTGTCATAATGTATAATAGTGTGGCCTCTAAAATCATTGGGTAGGTAACTTTATTCATTTGCGAACTGCCATAAAAAAGGAGACTGCACAAATCTGCAGTTTTCACATCATTAAAGTTCAGTCCATGGATGTCCGAGAGCTGATCAAAGAGATCTGTACGCACGGAGTCAAACTAGGGGCAGTGCAGGAAGAAGTGTTCATTATTCTCTTTTCCAGTGCCACAATTGCACAATGGGGCTAGAAAGTCACAGTTATGACGAAAGTTATGACTCTTATCATAATAATAACCATTGATGGTAATAGCTGCCGATGATGAACCAAATCCATTACATTTTCATTGTTGCGATTGACTGTCTTGACCTGGGAACAGCAGCAGCTACCTAATTAATTTAATTTTCCTTTGACTTCTATTCTTGGGCTTGTCTCGGATAGATGGCGGTAGAGTAATTTTGAATTTTCTGATTTTTGACTACCATCACTCTTATCGATAGCTGAGCTTTCACTCTCCCTTAAGGAAGGGATTTCAGCATCTATCTTGAAGCACTCCCTAGATCATTACTTTAGTTCTGTTTGTGTAATTGTATATTGCACGTGTCACCCATAGTCAGAACTCGGTGACCTTGTGTCTTTCTTGGCCATGGATGGCAAAAACTCTTGCATATCTTATTATGTTTAGTTTTAAAAATTTGCATATAAAAAACAACTGTCTTGACCAACGGCAAGTAAATCATTTGAAATTGATGGTACAAAGGGTCAGTAGTGGAATATTTTGATTTTGGGCTTTAAATGCTAAAGTGAAGATTGAAATGGCTATTATTGCAAGTCTTCGCTTGGATTTGAAGAATAGTTGTGGAGATATTGGTAAACACAATAAAACCCGTACACAAGAACCTTCGTTTAATAAGAGCCTACAGCCAAAAATCATACATTTTTACTTCAATTAATTAAAGCCTTTTCAGCCTAATACTCTAGCAAGATTCTTATAAATGGTTTCATTCAATATCCACTGCTAAGTAAATTCAACCTGTTTGCCAATCAATCCTTTTCATGTATGCTCTGAAAACACTACATATATAGGTAGGATTAGTGCAAAGGACCAGAACCCCAATTATTGGAACTACCTCATTGCATAAGCACATGAACAAGCTCATTTCCAAGTCATAGGTTCATATGTTCGGGGTTTTACTCTACGTATTACCATTCAAATCATAAAGTTTTTAGATGTAGGTCTAAAATTTATCAACCATAACAACAGCACAACAGTTTCCATAGCAAACTCGTGTAGTCGAATGGTAATTTCTGGCGCGATTCTCAAAATTTTCAACCAAATTACTCTTTCGTTTACACTTTCTGATACAATAACCTTTACTACGTATGTAGATACAGGACCTTGGCTTATAGCAGCTGGACATCAGCCGGACAAGCAAAGCTGTCAAAATATTGCAAGACTATCAGTAGTGCTAATGTAAGGTAAATGACGCTGAATATAAAGTGACAAAAGAAATTACATAATAAAAAGGAAAATGGCCATTGCCATAAGTACATCATAATATATATCCTATCGCTGTGATACAGATTGGGCTCTCCAGAACTGGGTTAAGTTTTAACTATTGTGCTCTTTTTGCTGTAAGTACCCAAATTGGCATCTGTAGATTTTCCTATCAAGCGAGGTTTGAAGTTGTATATTTAATAGAATATTCAATGACGTTTTCATTTCTGGTACTAAACTTTGGTAATAAACGAAGGTCTGCGCTGAAATCACATATCAGGTGATGTGGCGAAAGTTTAAGCATTCTTAAAATAGATTTTATGATGTCATAACTTTACTCTATTTCCTAGGATAACAAATATTATAGCTTAAATGCCATATTCCGCAATATAAAATGACGAACCCCAGTAGGGTAATAGGAAAACAGGAGAGAATGTATGAACCCTCATTCACTCTTCAACAAGCAACACCCAGCCATCATACGTTAGAACTCTCAAAGATGCCCAATCACACTATGCGAGGGAGTAAGACCCCAGCTGCCAGCTTTTTAATACTCAAAATCCTTACCACGGCGAAAGGATATATACTTTGAAACAAGCAGCTGTAGGACAAGGGAAGATTTTTTATCTCGTGTTTTTCCTACAGGAGGCATAAAAAGTTTAGATTTATTTATTTATTTATTTACAGTAGGCAGGGGTACATAAGTATGTGGATAGCTAATGTATAAGCCAATACAATGAGGTGGACGCTTACACGAACAGTTTACAAGGAAGCACATAATTAGAAATCTATATGTAGAAGGCTAGGAAAATGGAAACGAATTTCCACTATTAGAGAAAAAACCCCAGAGAAACTTTCTATTTCTGATATTTTTATCCTTGCATAAAATTGACAACAAAAAGGCAGTTGAATTGAATGCAATCCATGTAGCAAATGGTTCATAGAGGGCTTGTGTGGAAACTGACAATGTCTACAGGAGGAGTCACCAACCCTATGCCCGCGGGAATCATGTCGCCCGCAGCAAGCAAATCTAAAAACAGCACTAACACAAACTATACTATACCGTAAATCCTCGAATCAGCCCCCCTAGGGGCTTATATATGTTTGATGCTTTTTGGGCAGCGGCCAAGTAACGGGGAGAGCATATTCGACGGGGAGGGGGCTTATACAATGGTTTGATAAATGTCGCAATAAAAACCTCGTTGTCAAAGCTCCTATTCTTCATAATATTAAAAGAATGGTCTAAATTTAAGCATTAGCCTTTATCAAAGTCTTCACCATCATCTGGATGGGGGCTTATCCTAGGAGGGGGGGGGAGGCTTTTAAACTATTTAAAGTTCTAGCATGTGAGCTCATTAGAGGCGGGCCAATTCGCGGATTTACGGTAAAGTCAACTTGTAACTCTGTTATTTCAGAATTTAACTATGAAAGTGGCGGCACTTTGCATTTCCGAGTGCCGTTGAAGAAACACAGTTCAAAAAGGTTGGTAACCTCTGGTCTACAGTTTCTAAGTACCCTACCTTAGCACTTAATATTCAAAATGTCTGCCGCATAAAATATGCAATTAAAATTAACGTTCGGTATCGCCATGTGGCCAAAAGAGGGCTATGATATGGAACTTTCAGAATAGGTCTTGACCTAGGTTCCTAAGAAAAACATGCATCTGCACAGAAGTTTAGAAAACATTTCGATGAATTGAATACAAAAGAAGATTACGCTGATATCTGCACTGCTCGCTTGTGCATCTCCAATATTGAGATAAGCTTCTCGTGAAAATCCGATTTTTCGATGCCCACAGGAACGGAGCTCATCGACGAACCAGTCAAACAGACAAACATCTTGCCAGGTTTCCCATCCACGAGTACGTTCTTGAGTTTTGAAAATTGACGCATATCAAAGCCGTCTTTAAAATTTTCTTTAAATTTTGTAACGAACCTAAAACAAAATAAATTGACGTAGGGTCAATCAAGAAGTGAAATAGTTCTTGTGGGTTTTTCAGAAAATTCTCTCTTTGCTTCTAGGCTCTGTGGTAAATCATGACCGGAGTGTCACGGCACGGAAATTACTAGGAATAACCTTGGGGAGGGGGTTGTGTGTAGGCCTATAACTTGACAATACAATGGGTCTGGCTCGAAAGCTTGAAGAATATATCCTTAAATTTTGAAGTCCGATGAGTTCAATTTATTGTCAATTTGTGTGGTTCTACAAATGAACAAATTCATGAGATGTTTGCTTCACAGCAGCACCTAGGTCTTCTTCTTAGGATCCTAGAAAACAAAAATTTAAAGCCGAGTGCTGATAGAAATAGCAAATTTTATTTATAGTGCCGAAAGAAATTTATTCTGGGGGTGTGAGTTTTTGTCTGAGCAAACAATATAACTGGTCAAGTTTGCAAACTTTCTGCTATAGTTCGCGGAAGGCAAAATAAAGCTTGCAATGGGAAGATTTCTTAAGTTAAAAATATTTTATACTGATAGTGGTGAGAGATAATACAATAACTACACAAGATGACTGATATGTCAAGATTATCAACTGCAAGCAGGGCCGTTGCTAGGAGGGGAAGAGGGGCGTAGCACCTCACTGAAAAAACATTTGGTGGGCAAAAACAGCCTGCTATCGGCAAATCCAATGACTTCTCGCTAACCAAGAAGGCTTGTCGGCACATATTGCAACACATACCCCAAATCGGTACCTAGCATGCTGTCAGTAATATTTGATGCGTATAGAAAAATGCTGGCTGTCCCATTAGAAACCACACACACTCATCGGGTGCCACGCCCATGTCATCGGTTAATGCTTACTTCTACCAACCCTTTTCCAGTAGCATCATCTTCGCGAGTGTCCTGCTTGCAAATTTCAATATAAGAAAGAAAACTCTCATTTCAAAAAAACCAACAACAATTATAACTTCAAATATAAAAAACATGGCGTCCTGGAACTCCACTTTAAGAACACAAAGCAAATGAACTGAAGGCAAAATTATTGTATGAACACATCCGTCTCGTCAAAAGCTTATAGCAAATCCTAACAATGAACAGTTAAAAACATAACATTTCAAATATTTCAAATAGACACAATGGTTGATAAACAGCGTAGAACGTACTTTTCAAAGGACAACCAGTGAGGAAATTCACACAAAATACGTTGCACTTTGTCCGATATAGTCTGTTCCTTTTTCAATTCTTTAGGTTTAGGATTTTTTATGGTACTCGTGGAAGACCCCATTTTCATATTGCTAGGCTGACCTGGCTTCTTACTAGGATCTCCAACAGTTCCAATTATCGTCTGGGTGGTAGAAGAAGTCCGAGCTTTGATCAAAGATTCAAAAGAGATTTGATTAGTCTTCTGGGAGTGTTTTCCGCCACTGGAGCCGGGCAACACATTCAAAGAGACACTTTTCTGCAAATTAGCTGTTTTGGGTCGCTGCTTCTGCTTTCCAGGAAATGAAGTGTTAATTACACTAGCTGGCCCATCTTTACTAGCTTTTGATTGGTCCATACCCCAGTAGTGCTCAACCTGAATAGCTCTGCCGCATACATCTCCACCTTGCATTCTGCAAAGCGCTCTAAATAGAAAAATAAAGCTACACTTAACACAAGTCTTACCATTCAGTAAAGAAATTTAAGTAACTCATACAAAACGCAGATTCCTTTGGAAGATGAGGCAAAAGTTAAATATAGGCGGTGCTAGATCGACTGATACAAAATAAAAACTATAAAGTTGCCAAAGGTTGGGAAATTTCAGACTGTCAAAACTATCCAAGAGTTATTCAAGGACTTTGGGCCCAGGTATCGATACTCTATGCGACAAAGGAAATGTCATAAAAATGATGGAATGTAGAAAAATACACAACATGTCCGTGGAAGCACAGCAAAGAGTATAGAAAAGAATTTTGTACTGAATCGATATGAGCATGAATATATATTTGATAGTCACGATAGTATGAGGTAAGAATAAACAATAACGTTCAAAAGAGTGCTGTCTGTAGATAACTGCTCCCACACTAACATTTTACGAGAGAAAACTGAGAATTCTCTACTTTAACTATGCTACTAGAAGAGAAGTGAAGGAAAGCCATTAAGTAATGAAATCGTAGATGATTTTTAAAGGTGTACTTTTCTAAAGCTCCACAATAATAAAACCTTTGGTATTTTAGATAATGGGCCTGGAGATCTGAGTCAAATGAAAAGCAATTCCAATATCGTAAGTTGACTATGCTACATATCGATTAAAAGGGTAAAGGTAACGGTTAGTCCCATATACGATTCCGTACGTTGGGAGTGCCTGTTAGAGAGAACATTTATCCTGAGCCGCCGGCATAGTGAGGTAGGGTGGCCAGTTCATTTCCTTGCCGTCATTAACTTCCCCAATGTTGTCACCAGGCGCCTGTTTGCTGCTGGGTAGACAGTGAGCGAGCGTCCCAACTATGATACGAGGGTTCGGCTCGCACCATCAATATTTTGCTCAGCAGTCCAGCGCTCAAACCACTAGGCCACTCGCCTACATATCGATTAGAAATGCAAAATCTGTGTAAATATGTCCAAGAATGCAAGAGCTAAAATAGCGAGTCATCTTCTCGACCAAACAGTTCAGTTCGATTTGAGAGTCAGAATTAGTTTCCCTAATAGCTGATTCAACGCCAATAGTTGTCATAAAAGGCAAGCAAAGCTCATTCGTTTGATGAAAATCTACAACAGTAACATGAGGACGCAGTTTATAGAAGATAAAGCTAGCTTTCTACATGCAAATATGCTATTATCCTTCAACTACTCCAGGAATATATAACAATATTTACCGGATAAATTGCAATACAGAATGTACCAAGGAATCTCAGATAGATTGAAGGTAGCTAGAACCTTCATAATTAGGCAATGGTAGCGCAATCACCACAGGGATTTGAAAGAGAATATAGATAGCAGTGGTGTTATAAATATTGAGATCATAGGGACTTGCTCTACAGCAGGTGACAACATATGGAGCTTTGCTGGCTTAAAACAGCCAATCTAATATGACTGACTTAATTTATTGCGGACGAAGACAAAATTGGATATTGCAGCCAATTCGTACTGCCCAATAGATCTGTTGGAGTTCCTGTTATCCGAGAGTTGCTAAAGTTGTGCCTTTTGACTAACGAACTTCTTTGACAAGGGTGGTCCAACTTAAAATACCGCTTCATGACCAAGTAAATTGTTGATGGTAATTGTAAGCATATTTCTAATATAATCCAGATATATAAATCAACATGTATATCTTAAGCTTTGAAGAGATCATATATTCACCATCATTATAACTCTAAGGCCCCTACGTAGGAAAACGCAGCTTGAGAATGAATTTTAAGATGAGGATGGCAACAGAGACATTTCTTCATCTACAATGATAGATCGACATTCCTGTAGTAGGACAAAAACAGTATAATAGCGACTCAGATCAAGTAGACGCAAACTAGACAAAATCGGAAGATCTAAACTTTTCGGCATGATCAGAAGACCTAGACTGGTACGTTTGGATTCATGCAAGAGTGATTATCAGTAAGCGTGCGAGAATAAACCAAATAAGAGCTGAGTAAATTCAAAGCAAGTATGCAGAAGAGGGAAGCAAAGAGTTGCATATGAATCTGGTCATGATGTTCAACACTGTAGAACGTGATTCTAAGATTCACACTAATACTGGCATACAGTTGTTGTATTTGGACATCTTTGCTTCAATGATCAGTAATCAAGTAACCGATGAAAAATAAGAAGCTTCATGGACAAACCAGCTTATGATTGTACCTATTCTTACCAATGGGTCAGTGTTGCTCACTGGTTCAAGTCCACGCTATCCCAAGCGTCAAATGGCAAAAACTGAGGCCAGAGCTCAACTGATAATTAGCAATAGCGAAACAATATCCAAAGCTGAAACACCTGCGTAAATTTGTGCAAAAGTGTCTCCATAGTGAAGATCAAGTGTCTCCATAGTGAAGGTCAAGTGTCTCCATAGTGAAGATCAAGTGTCTCCATAGTGAAGATCAAGTGTCTCCATAGTGGAGATCAAGTGTCTCCATAGTGAAGATCAAGTGTCTCCATAGTGAAGATCAAGTGTCTCCATAGAAATTCTTAGTAGGGTCTGCTGGGGGTAAAATGGGTTACCCGGGGTAAAGTGGTTAAGTGAATATTTACATCATTATTATTGACTTATGGCCATGAAAGAGCAAAGTGCCATTTTTTTAAGTTGGTACAATACCTCTCTACAAGAAATCACATAAATTAGTTATGAAAGAAAGACAACATGTGATTAATTTGCGAAATGGTCAATTACCCATTTAACCCCAGGTTACCCACTTTACCCCAGCAGACCATATAACACTGGAAGCGGAGAGAAAATCTACATACTACCAAGGAGCCATCGATTCTGATGAACTTGCTGCAAACATGAGGAAAGAAAATGACTTTCGAGCTTTTGAACAAACCACAGAAACACATATTTCAGATTAATTAACATTTATCATACTGTTTAACTTTTACTTATATCTTAGACATACATATTTAATTTTCTTTCGTTTTGATTTTTCTTAACAGGACACCTGTGAAAATACTATATATATGTGCCTAGTGCAATGACTGTACAAAAATCATGTTTACAGATTTTTCATTATTAATAATTATAACAATTTACATATTATATACCTGTCCGCGTCGTTAGCTGAGGCAAAGGAGATGATACAGTTTGCACTTCCAGTAGCGATATCTTGTTGAATATTACCCACACGACCACCACAGTTATCAGACAAAATGTTCAGCCTCGTTCTAGCCATTTGAATCATTGATGGGTCGGTTGGGAGGTTTCTGACCATAAGCTCCGTAGTTCGTACCACATTATTCCCTACCTGAAACAAATAGGTCTATTATTAAGTCACAAAAGTCAAGAACTACAAGTAGAGTTAATCTGCATTGCACAATGGCACTACAGAAAAATCAGAGCATTGGAACCGCGGAATCTATTGCCATGCGAGGACCTGGCAATACATTTGCACCGCCAACAATTAAGCGAAATGAAAATATGGTTCTGCGCGTGCTCATAGATTCCCTTGTGGGAATTACCGTTAAAAATCTTGAACTTCAAGGACTCTTATCCCCATCAAATACAACAACAGTATACAACTGCATTACGGGGCTCCTACGGGAACTATGTGAATAACGGCAACTTCTTGCTTAAAAGGCGAACCAGTATAAAGAACTGCATTATGACAATGGCATATACTAATAACCTGAGGCAATATGAGATCACAGTATGAGAAAGAGTAAATAGTGATGCATTTTATAGCACTATAATGACAATACTTCTGCTTTATCAGCATAAAGTGAGATTGGTACAACTTTGAAGTAAGCCCATTCAACACTGGGTCAGATCAACTTATCATCTAATAAGGAAATGAGCGAAAACAGGAATTTCTTACATCGGGAGTAATGTTGATTGACAGATCAGAAATAAAACGACCAAAGCGAAAGTTTTCATTGGCCAAGTTCGTCAGGTTACTTGATGCTTGCTTGTTGTGTAGCAGAATCACGTGCAAACCAAGTGAATAACGCAATCGGTTTAATACCGGAGCAAAATTGACATCACCAGATATGAGAATTACTGTGGCCTGATTTGGATACTTATAACCAAAGTCATGCATTCGTAACTTCAACTTGTCATCAGCTGCATTCTTAGCAGCTGCACTAACATGAAGTACGTCCACCTGGTGATAATGGTGAATTCAAAATGGATAAAACACGAAATGTTTGAATAACGGCATTTGGAAACTAATCATTGCTAGGTATATCTATAAAATACTAGAAAAACATAGATGAAATGCTACAACAACACGAAAATAGAAGAATATGGAAGCAAGACAACAACATTTTCATACATTCTCGACAAGACATATGCTTCATATGTACTGCCAGACCTCCCAGCCAAAAATTTACGGGTTTTTTTATGAATTTTTGCCAGTTCTCTACCATATTTGATGCCATTTTATGCTACAGTCTCAAGGAATTTATGCTATTTCATGATAATATTTCTTAAATTTCACAATATTTTATGAAACCCAAGCAGTATTTTATCAAAAGAGTTGATTTAAGTTTTGCCATTTATGGTAAGAGGCTTGAAGCTAATGCGGTTCAAAGTGAAAGAGACAAACAAACAACCATGTAAAAACAGAAAAAACAAGCAGCAAATAGGAGCAAAGAATAGGAACAACATAAAAGAATGGCTACAGGTAAACAGGGACGTAAATTTAGGGACATTTTGCGGCGTGAAGAGTTCAAAATTCCGACTGACAAAGGGTCAGTTATCATCTTGTATGAAGGCCAAACTTTGATGAGCACTTACTATTGCTTACTATCAACATTCACTATGAAAATCTACAGTAACAAGGCAGGCCTGCAAACAGCTGAACAGGACTGTGTTTATGTAAAAGCCAAATTGAGAGTGTGAAACTCTTGCATGTCAAAAATTTTCACCAATGGGTCAAAGACTATGTGGCAATATAATCTGTCATAGTTATGGTGCCTAAAAGTGGGGGTCTAGAGGCTTATCCCCAGAACAATTTTTGAGGTAACGCCCTCTAAACCATCGGAAAATGCCCTTTTAGAAAATAGAACGTTCTTGTTTTCATCATTGAATTTCATACTGAGAAGGAGAGTCCGATCGGAAAAAGTTGGGTCATTCGCAAAAACTGAATTTACCCCTTAAATGAACTTGAAAAACTAGTCGGTAAACGCAGCAGTCTGAAAATCTCAGGGCAGTTGGAAAATTTAAGTCTTTGGCTTCAATTTTCAGACTGGATGAAGATTGGGGGGGGGGGGGGCTCACACCTCACACCCCCGGAATTTATGTCCCTTCAGGTAAATCAAAATGCTTATGAAATACATGTCTTCTGAATAAGTTTCTGATTTTGAATAAATGCTGTTTTTCTTCTCTTTTCTTTGCACGCTGGTAAAAGAATGAATATCCCATAAAGAAAGTTTGATCTCTTCATCATATAAAGTTGCACAACACTGGGTTATCATGCAGGGGGTTATTACCATCATGTCCCACTTACACAAGTACAGCTCTATTCTGCTAGTAACCCTTCTGGGATACAATATGGAAAAAATATTTCTTGAGCTCAAGGCCTATGAAATTTTATGCTAATTTATACCCAGTTACTATATTTTATACCAATTTACCAAAAATTATGCTAAGCCTGAAATTTTATGCTTTTCTTTTTTATGCTGTCTGGGAGGCCTGCACCACTAGCATTACCACTACCACAACCATATTCACCGCCACCCAATCACCCACTAATCCATTTTTACAATATCAATCAGCAATCAAATTAACAAGCATCGTATTGTATCGTATCACATCGTATCACATCGTATCGTATTGTATCGCATCGTATCGTATCGTATCGCATCGTATTGCATCGCATCGTATCCTATCCTATCTATCGCATCGTATCGTATATCATACATCAGCCATAAAAAATTGTCGTATAAAAATATTTCTCCAAGGAATCGAAGGGAAAACAATTTCAAACATTACCAGGATGTGAGAACAATCTATCCAATGTATAAACAACTTCAAGAATAATCTGAATAAAAGCTTCCGTCATAGAATAGCTAAGGGAAAAAGCCTCAAGATTCTCCCGTTTAAATCTGAATTAAAGATCGGACCCGTTCAAACCTATTAAAATTTTGTTTCAATTTACAATATACCTACACTAGGGATATAAATTCAATCAAGACTTTTCAAAATCAACCCTGCCAACAAATCATAGTCTAAAATATTCATTCTACCTAAAAAATAATAGGCAAAGTTAATAAGATAGAAATAATTTAATACGCATGGTTCCTCAAGCATTTGGAATATATTCTATTGCAAAAGTGAATCATATAGGCTCTATTCTAACAGCAAATTCTATCTGTGCATCTAAAAAATCCAGTTGAATTCAAAAGTATACATAAGCTACGAAGTATTTTGGGGTGAGAGGCATTCTTTGCCCCTCAAATTATGTTCAGTCTAGAATCATTTGCTTTCACAAGAAAGTAGATAAAATCAAAAATTGATCTGCTTTCATTTCTCCGACGCCAACTCATGGAATGAAACTAATGTTGGCATATCCACTAGCGTAACCATACGCCGATTACGGAGCCAGGATAAGCTCAAACATTTTTGTGGCCGATACGTGCGAAATTGGGCAACTTTCAACATATATGGCTTCTCTTATACAAAAATAGTCACGGACCGATAATCGAGGGACGGTTACTTGAGATACGGTTAATCGAAGAAGTACTGTACTTCGATCACGTGAACATGAAGTTTCTACCATTGGTTGCTTCACAGGGGGCAAAAGGACATGATTCCTACAAAACAATACTGAAAGGACGGCAACACTACAAATGGGAGCCAAATGTGGAAAAAAGTAAAAGTAAAGCAAAAGGAAGCATATTTGCATTTAGCGAGAGGTGAATAAAAAACGCTGGGGAACAGATTTGCATAGTTAGTGCAATGTTATGTCTGATGTTCTAATTGATGCATAGTGCAAACATGAGTCTCAACTGTGAACAAAATGAAAAGCACGGTTAGCATGGTTTCTCACATTACCTAATACTCGATCGAATTACAGACACATAAAAATATCAAACACCGGGGCCTGGCATACAGATGTCCTAGGTGGATTTCTTCATAAAATAAGCGGGGGGGGGGAGTTAATTCGGGACTCAAGAGTAAGCAAAATATCAGTAGCAAATATGTCTGAATAATGATTTGAACAAATATTGATCTGAGCAATAAAAGCTTACCTCGGCTCTGCTCAAGCCATCGATGACTGATTTTTTTATTTGTGTGTTATCACAAAAGCATACAAACTCTTCTAGCTTTTTGCCTTGAAGAAATTTATTACGTATCTTCTCAACAAACAACTGAGGCTTTATATTTGAAGGGAGCTGGCAATTCTCGATGTCCCAGTAGATCCCAACAAATTTCCGTTCAGCATCTGAAAAATGACCCGAGTTTCTAAGCCATACAAGGAACAAATATTGAAGTCATTCCACGACAAAAATTTAGTCTCTTGACATATATGAAAAAGGGTTACAGTAAATTTCAAAAATTTTCCTCAAATACAAATCATTGTACGAGCGCTTGGGTCAAAGCCCAGAAATTATCAGAAGTTACCTTGAGCCAGAACTGGCATTATACGGCCCACAGGCCACATACGACACTTTCGCTGACTCTGACCCGCTTGTAAACGGTTAATTGGAATTATAAAAAAGCACATTTGTGACTTCGCCCTATGCATGGATGAAAGCTGCTCTTGTTCTGTGGTTGATTTCTATTCACATAAATCATTTAATTAATATCAAGCAGTTAATACCATGAAGAACTGAGTCGAGCCTTTTGCTCTGGAACCTTCGTCATACATTCTGTTCCTCATGTGCGTCCATGGCAAAAATAAGTGGCCACCAATGCCATAAACATTTGCATTACTTACTACAGCAAAAGTTGCAAAAGCAAACATCCTAACCTTTACGAGGCGTCTCTTGCGGTGCCGGCTGTTCCATTTGACTGGTTAAGCAGTTAGCACCACTCTTGCCCACAGACGATGAAAACGGTATGCTAGTCTAAAAGCATGCATATAAACACTTGTAAAAAATAGAGAACAGAAATTCTCAATTCTAATTCTCAGATATGGCATTTGTCAATTTAGAACGTGACAGTGAAGTACTATAAGCACCAACAATTTTCAAACCGTTGAAAACTCTCGAAATATTGAATTCAACAGATATGCGGCGGCAAGTTGCCATTCCACGACAAAACTACTCTCATTCTATATCAATTACCCCCATTCCCTATCTCAGTCGCGCGGCCTTTGCTTACTTAAGGCCAGAAAAGCAAAAGGGTCATGAGAAATTTCACGCCGGTTTGAAGTTATTTTGGTGTCTGATCAAAAACTTTCCGTTTGCTTGCATGAGTGAGGTAAAATGAAACTCGTTCAGGCCAGAGTTTCATTTCGGATGCACCAACCTGCAAGACATTTTACGCCCCCATAACACTACTGTACGATCTGGACTACTTTCGTTTCAGAACGACATGACTATGCAGAGCAGCACTGGACCACAATGCAAATGGCGTGTCAACTCTTGCTATCTTAAACGCTATTTGAAAGGTAGATTATCAAGCCTGAAATGGATTCAAGCAAGCATGGAATACGTGCGGGCATAAGTTTCATACTAGAGTCTTAAAATTATAAACAGAACTAAATCTATGCTCAATCGGTACATTTCTGTATTTGAACTGCGGTTTTCAAAGAGTACGAAATAATCATAGGGTGACAAATATAGTTCCCTTGACGTAATTTGCAAATTCGACATACTAGTATGGATGACCCAAATTTTGTAGCGTAGAACATGTACTTAAGTCATATATATAGAAACTGGCCTGTAAAGAAAAAGAGCACTAGGACGAGAATTAAGAATCAAAAGTCAAGAATATGTGGTCAAAGTTTCAAGAATTTCTCAAAAAGGTAGACTTGAGCACAATTCACAGGAGACGTAATAGAGTTGCTAACTGCAGAGAGTTATAATACAAAAAATGATTTCATCTTAAATTCATGTAAGAGAGTACTTTCGAGAAGAAAATTCTATAAAGACTAAGAGGTAATAGTACTTTACCAGTGCCAACTCCATACACAAATTGGACATGGCATAGAATGCTCTACCTCTCAACTAAAGTAAGGGTCTCATACCTTGACAGGTAAATGAAATAAAAGGAACATCAATATTGGAATTTCAACTGTAGACTGTATTGGCAGTACATAAATTGTGACTTTTGAGGTAAATATTTAGCTCCATAAAGATGTAAACAGGGTTGTTTAAAGTCCATTACTTTTGTTGTTAATTGCTGACTTTGCATATAGGTTTATGCTGCTACTTTTAAGTTAACTAATTGACTATCATACATATCAAGTGTTGTTGCTGTTTTTTGTACTGAAGAATGCTATGAGTGCACAAGCCATGTATTCAAATAACAATCTTAGGGCCTGTGGCACCATGCTGAGACCAGCTTCTATTCTATTTGATGTTTAGCTGGACATATATTAGGCATATCATAAATTAAATAATACAATACCTGCTTATCTTGTAATGCCATTTTATGAGTATCTAAGAGAAAGTACAAATAGCAAGCATAATCTATTGAAGATAACCAAGAAAATAAAAAGTTAAAGTTATACAAATATTGTGACAATCAGAGATTAATGGTACCTTTGTAACTGAGATTTGACTAAAGTAGAAACCTGCTATGGTGGACTCTAAAGTGAGACTGGCAATTGGTCAGAGTTAACCGAGTCTCTGAATAAGTTGGAGTGAATCCATGGGGAATGAGAAATCAGTCCAACTAAGAAAAAGTCAAACTTATCCAGGGTACAACTTAATGGGATTCAACTGTAGTAGGAAATTTATAGACAAAAGTATTATTACCAGTTAAAAAGGTATGATCATAGATACTAAATAAAAATAATGATGCAAAGGGTATTACAAAGCCAATTTCAATACTGATTTCCTTCTATTCACTATTGGCTCAAATCCCTGGCACATTCATTAATTGTTGGGGGAAAGTATTATCTGCATTAACAAAATTAAGGCAGCCTTGGAGTAAATAAAAAGTAATTGAAAATAGAACAAATGTTAGGCCTTTCAAAGAGCAAACTGGACATATGATGCCAATTGTAAGTGTGTGATCGTTTGAACACTAAACATAAAATACTTGCATGTATACTTGTGATAAAGATGGTGCAAGTAACAAATCAAGCAGATGAACTACACTGGGTACATGCCTAAGTGCTCTTGTATGATTGTGTGCCTCTCAGTGAAAGGCTTGAATGTGCATTTATAGTTATGAGTGTACAAGCATCCTGGTGGTCATTTATCCCAGGTTAGAAGATATGTAATAGCTTGACTTTTCATTGACAAAGTTGCAAAAGTATCAATGATGTCACTTTAACTTATAATAATGCAAAGTACAAGTGATCATATCCTTGGTAGCTGTGACAAATATAGACCAAGTGCTACATCATTTAGAAAGCTAGCAACAGCTTAGTTGGTACTATGAAGTTTTCCATCTTGGCATTTACCAATATCTAAAATACTATTTCTGCATGTACAAAAGGCAATACTTATACAGTCATGCTAGAAACCTTTTGTGTTGAAATGATTTGAACCAAGTCCATGCTGGTTGTAGTATTCCCCCATGCTATTTTGTTCCAATACATAATCTTCAGTAATACTTTCCTAAAGGAGAAAGTTTAATAGTGTCAGAACAATATAGCATTGTAAGCTCTTGAATAGTTCTTAATTGCAAACTTTGCTAAAATCATTTAATAGCTTCATATCCCTTGCAGAACAATTGTGAAACCCTGAGCTACTTCTTGGAATTCTCTCATATCCAACACAATCTCCTTTGTCCCTGTGGCCTTATATGTCTTGATTATTGTACCAAATCTGACAACTTACACAACATGCAGCTTAATACATCCTGTAAAAGAGCACATCTCTTTCAATTGTTTCATTTCACTTGACTAGAAAAGTCATGACACAAATGAAGTTCAACAAAATATTTTATAATGCAGCTCATGAATTACAGCTCATGAATTCTTCCTATCATCAGTTTACCTGCTCTCTCTACCTGGTTTTTCCTTCTTACTTAAATGTTGGGTGACAATCACTAACTCTATGAGTAACTTTTTCCATTTTTTTCTATATATATTTACATCAGGATAGTCCAAGTTGTAAGGTAGTTTTTTGCAATAACACTACAATTGTTACAATCAAAACATTTCATAATAATATCTGCAGTTTTTGATAAATGTTTCATGCTTTCTTAGACTATGTATGGATGTATGATATTTACATATCACTCTTGTTGCTGAAGATCTGAGAATGATAGATTATATATCAGCATCTGTAACTCACAATTACCAAAAATCAAGGGAATTGTGTATGCATGCAGACCCAATTAAGAACCAGTAAGGATACTGTAGAAAACAGTATCTGGTCCCATACATTCTTACCTCCGTTTCCAAGGGCCTTTGACATATAATTATATCAGCAATTAAACAAATTGAAAATTGTGCTATGGAAAATGTGCTTGTTACTGATGATTTAAAGACAACAATAGTGACATACTACTGGAAACAATAGTGATGAAATTTCAAAAACTTCTGTTGGGTATGGGCAGTTCAGATAATACTTTTGCAATACAATCCATATAACAAGACTATACTGTCAACAATTTAGCAACATTTCTAGCAACGTTCTACGTTCAATTTAGCTGTCCATGTGATAAAGAGATGAGGAATCTTCATTATAAATGTTATTACTAAAATTGCAGCTTTTCTAGATTGTTATTTATCAATCAATAATTAAACCATTATGCAAACAGTTCTGGAGCAAGAGATTAACAAGTACAAGTAGGCAATACCTTGGCATGATTTTCTTCGTGCTTTGGATCAATGAAAGACGCTTCTATTCTAGTGCCATTTATAATCTTATCGTCCATTTCATTCGCAGCAACTTCAGCTACTTCTTTGCTATAAAAATGGATAAATGCTTTTTTTCCTTTTTTATGTCTGACGATATCTATCCGGCGTATAGGCCCATAACGTTCGAATTCCCTAGACAAAACACTCTTTTCAACGTCAGGTGAAAGTTTGAGTACCTTGACCGTATATGTCTCTTTTCCGCCTTCCATTTAAGTTAACTTTAAACATATACTACCGGGCACTGCCTCTCCACAATAGTTTGCAGTTTATGGTCTCCAATATAAGCTCAGTCCCCTTCTGAGATACTTGCTTTGCTTCTAAGTATTGAGAATTGCACGATGGGAAGTAAGAGGAACAGGTATCGACAATTCAGCTTCGTGGTAATTCAAGATTCCACCAGTTGAAACACAGTTCAATATACTACTTGGAACCAAGAACTAAGTAATATATATTATAGAGACCTATTTGATTAATAGAAAACAAGTCCTACAATGAGAGAAAAAAAGACAAACAGATTTAACAGTATGCATATGAATGGACGGGAGTTGTATGTAGGGGGAATTTTTTGAAGGAGAGGGTCTCTCAGTAACTAGGCTAAATGGGATAATGTAGTTCATTCCTTTCATCTAAGGTGACCATTACGGCAACCGTAAGCTGACAATCAACACTTTTCAAGCTGTTCTATCTTCAGATGTCCTCTTCAAACTACCATAGTCTGTGATGTTGAGCCAATCTTTCACATCGTCTGACCACTTTTTTCTCTGAGCACCTCATGATCTTATGCCTTCTACACTTCCTTCTAAGATTATCACTACATCATTCCCACTTGAGCTTCTACAAATATGACCAAAGAATGCAGCTTTTCGCTTTGCAATAGAGTTCATTAAATGCATGTTGATCCCAATTTTTTGCAGTACTTCCTTATTACTAACCTTGTCTTTCAAACTAATCTTAAGAACTCTACGATATATCCCACATTCAAAAGCATTAATCTTGTTCCGTATTTCCTTATTAATGTCCAAGCTTTACTGCCATATGTAACCACTTACCAGATATAACTTCGTATCATCTTCTTGTTTGGAGACATGCTAACATTGCTTTTTAATAATTCCTTATGTTTCCAAACCGCCGTCTTTGCTAATGCTATCCTAGTTTTTACTTCCTTTATGCACTTTCCATCATCTGAAATATTTGTACCTAAATACCTGCAATCTTTTACTTGCTCAAGCTGCTCGCCGTTAACTAGAATTTTGATCCTAGTCTGTGGTTTCTTTTCAATAACCATAACTTTTGTCTTCTTATCATTCAGTTCCATTCCAGAATCTTTGCATACTCTAACAATATTATTTAGCATTCTCTGTAAACTATGTTTACTATCAGCAAGTATTACAGTATCATTTGCATAACGTATGTTTGTGAAACCTTTTCCATTGACAACTATGCCTTTATCATTTTCCAGAGCCTTATTTACTACCTCCTCACTATACAGATTGAATAAGATTGGTGATAAAATGCATCCTTGTCTGACACCTTGCTTTATTTTCACTTTTCTAGACAATAAAGTATTAATCCTAATTTGTGCTTCTTGATTATCATATATGTTACTAATCAATCTTATCTCTTCGTTGGGAACATTATACTCATCAAGCAGTTTACTGAGGGCAATAGGCTTTATTTTGTCGAACGCTTATTTATAGTCGATGTAACATACAACTAATTTCTTATTCTTTTCAGTCAGTCTCTCTGTCATGAATTTCAGTAGGCAAATGCCATCCCTAGTACCTCTACCTTTTCTGAAACCTAATTGACTATCTCCCAATCTGCTTTCAATCAACGGTGTAATTCTTGATTTGATTACTTATAACAATACCTTTGACGTATGCGAAAATAAAATAATGGTTCGATGTTCATTACCGTTTTGGGTTCCAGAAACATTTGGTATTGTTACAAATGTTGTTGCAGCAGCTCACCAGTGTTATAGCAATTGTTAATTACTTTACTCATTAGATTAATACCGTCGTTTCTCATGTACTGCAATAGCTCTGCTTGAATCTCATCTGCACCTTTAGCCTTTTTCTTAGGTAATGACGCTATAATGCTCTTTACTTCTTCACTGTCAATATGCACCTTCATATATTTTGAAACTTCAGGTGTTATCTTAACAGGTCTATCTTTATCATTATATAAGACCTCTACATACTCTGCCATCGTAGCAGTATGTCTTGTTCTGTAGTAAGTGTGTTTCCATCCTTATCTTTTATGTTATTATTGCTACTAATTCTCTTATTTGTTAACTTCTTTATCATATTATACGCTTTTGGATTGAGCTTCCTAACTAATTCTTCCATTTCTTTGCACAAACTTTCGTGATATTCTTGTTTGGCTTTATGACACATTTTTATCTCAACCTATCATGTTTACAATTGCGCCTCTCTTCCATTACCTCCAATATATCTTCAATCATTCAATTTTGCTTCTTAGTCGTTTTACATTGTCCACATGTGTTTGCTGCTACTGTTGTCAAGCATGCCTTCAATCTGTACCTGTCATGTTTATCGTTATTTTCCATACTGAATTCTTCCTTAAAACTTATCTTCCATGTCCTTATCTTTCAGTGCTTCTAGATTCCAACTCCTGCGAACATGTCTTCTTTTCTACTTTTTTAACTTAAATTTGATGGTCATCCAAACAGGATCATGATCTGAACCACAATCTGCATCTTTCATTGCCTTTGCATTAGCAATGGGGTTTCAATATCTTTTGTCAACTAGAATATAATCAATTTGATTCTCATCCTTCCCATCTGGATTTGTCCATGTGCTTCTTAATTTTAATTTCTGCTCAAACCATCTGTTGCAAATAAAAAGATTCTCTTTTCACAGAATTCAATTAGTCTCTGCCCCCTCTCGTTACCTTCTTCTAATCCATATAGCCCTACTGTATCTTCATACCGTTCGCTTCTTACTTTTTGCATTAAAATCTCCTAAAGCCCGGTTCATACTTAAAAATTAATGCTTAAGTGCGAAACGGATTAAGGAGACATTATCTGCTGTAAATGCGTAAGCAAAATGCTTTCGTGTCCTTAAGCAAACTGCACCTCCGTATACTTTGGCCTTAAGTAAAATTGATTTGAAAATCTCTTGCATTGTATGCATTACATAAACGGCGACAACCAATGCGATACATTCGCACAGTTAATGCTTCCCTGATATATTTCTATATTTTTGTCGTTTCTGTATCGATCATTAATGTTCAACCAATTTCACGCGAGGATTTTTGAACTCTGATTGAGTCCCGGTATTCTTTAGGTGTATGGTTATATAAATGCGGATATTTCTGCACTTCTTATAGCCTTGCTTCAAAATTGTCCGTATTAGAACGTGGTAGGCAAAGTGAATACAGAAAAGGAAGTGCATATGGAAGTACGTGATTCATATGGATTGGAATGCAAAAAGTGCGTATTATGTGGCCGGGCGCTGCGTTTTGTATGTGAAGGCGCTTAAGGATAAGGAAAAAGTTGAACTATTATCAACTCCGTAATTTCGTTGCTTACGGATCCAAGGAATTGCATCACACCTCCACTATTTTTGCGTAAGCATGCTAAGGAACTTACAGCGAATTATGGAGCAGACTACCTGGCGCCGGCCCGGTGTTAAGCACATAAGTTTGAGAAAAATTACGAAGTATGAACCGGGCTTAATGCTGTCACTATGTCTTTCCATTCTTTCTGTCATTTTTCTTCTAACTCAACACTTCTATATAATTTTCTACTTCCTCAACATCATCATCCATATTTGGAGCATAAATTTGATGTACTAATACATTTCTTGCTCTGCCTGATACTTTTAGAGTCATGTGCCTCTCGGAGACTGCCTGATAACTTAACACCGAATTGATAATTCTCTTTCCTATGATAAAAGCAACTCCCTTTCTGTGCTTCACTGTACCAGAATACATTACCTCAAACTTTTCCCCATTAGGTAACTCGCACATAAATTTCCCATTGCCTTTCCAAAATGTTTTAGATATTCCAAGTATATCAATCTTCAACATATGCATGTTCTTACAAACATTTGCAAGCTTTCCTTTTTGATAGAGACTCCTGACATTCCAGGTTGCAATTTTCCAGAGGTCCCTTGATGACGGTGCACGCTTGCCCTCTGAATCACAAGACGTCCACTGGGCCAGACTACAGCTCAAAACATTTCGAGCAGCACCCCTTTTGCCAAGATCTGAATATAGCTTAGTTCTGAGATTCATGTTGATTATCATCTGGGGATAATAGACACAGTAGGCCCCAAGAACTACTGTATCCATCAATGTCATAATATTGACAGATGTGCTAGCCATTGTTTCAGATGAAATCTTCTGCTTACCACTAATTGTTTAAATTACCGTTGACTAACAGAGAGCTCTCCTGCCAATATCAACTACCCCTATCTTGCAGACCAACAGAAGGATCGTATCCCTGATTTGGGAGACTACCTGGTACTACTCCTTGCCTAAGGATAACCAGGAAGTTAATGGATGGAGGGAAGCTTCACTGCCTCATTCATAATGTCATAGATTATGCCTATTGCCCTAGATAATGTAATACCATATGACTAATTTTAGACAAGCTAGTCGTATACTCATGCACTGAGGTGCATCCAGGGTGGCAGGTACTGGGGGGGGGTGGTCTGGGAGTGCTATAGCATACAATTTTCCGTATCAATGCTTTTAAAATATCACAAATGCAAGGAAACGCCTTTTTTGAAATATTCCTCTCTAATATTTCATTTAAGTCTGAAGCAGTAGAATTAGAATGATCAGATGAAATCGAACATAAGTGAGAGGTATAGAGAGAGTGCATCAACGCATATCTGGAAACTATTCCAAAAGTGAAAAGAAAATCAAAACAGAGATGGATGACCGGCGAAATATTAAATCTGATGGAAATAGAGGAAAGTAAGAAAAAAAGCAGTGAGGAATATTATAAAAAAATTAGAATGACAAGAACTAAATGTAACGAAGCGAAAAAAAATTGTTTAACTAAGAATTGTAGAGAAGTAGAAGACCTTCACGAAAAACATTTGAAATCAATGTACAAAAAGAAAAGATATCACAGATAGAAGAAATTGTGCTCAAGCAAGGGATGTGTACAATTAGAAAAAGACATTATCGTGGACAAGGAAAAGATACTAGAGAGATGGAAAGAGCACAGTAAAGACCTGTATGGTCACAGTGGAAGAAATAACTATTACAGAATTTTAACTAACAAAGAACTGCCACAGATACTGAAAAGTGAGGTAGAATATCCAATGGAAAAGATGGAAAGGGGAAATCTCCAGGGCTTGACAAAATCACCATACAGCTATTGGAAGCACTGGAAGAGTTTGGAGTAGATCAAATCTCCAAATTTCTTTAAATACCAGAAGATCCTTCCAAATTTATGTATATTCATTGCGTTGCTTAACAAAAGCTGGTACAACTGAATGTGAATTACGCAGGACGATTAGCTCGGTGAGCCAGCTTACAAAGATTGTGCTTAGGGTAATAATGAACAGAATAAGGATCAAGACATGACCAGAAGTTGCAAAAAAACAGTTTGATCCATTGAAGGAAAAGGAACAGCGAGTGCAATATATACCTTAACAACAATTATAGAACAATCTAATGAAATCCAACAAGACTTCTACTTCTGTTTTATAGACTTTACCAAAGCTTTTGATACTGTAAAGCATTAGAAGCTTATGCAAATGCTTCAAGGCATAAATGTAGGTGGTCAGGATTCAAAAGTTATCAGAAACACGTACTGACAACAAACTGCAATCATTAAAGAAAACACAATCAGCAGATATGAAAAATATCGAAAAATGAGTTAGACATGGGTGTGTCCTCTCACCAGACTTAGTTTCGCAAAGTTCGAGTGAGAGTACTTCGCAGCTACATATGGTCAATATGAATGTATGTTTGTGAAGAATGAATCATCAACAAGGAGATAGAAAATCGATTAAAAACGGCTGAGATGTCGTTTTTCGTGCAATGCTCAGAATGGCACATAAGAACAAAATTACAAATGAGGAAGTACTTGAAAGAGCAAGAATAATGGGGTATATTACTTAATGAAATAAGGAAGAGGCAGAAAACGTTCTTCTGACACGCGATGAGAAAAAATAAAACAGGGGCATTCAGTAATGACCGGCAAATTAATGGAAAACAAATCAGCGGTAGACAGAGATATTCTTGAGAATATTAAAATCATGGTTACACAAAGAAAATCCACTGCAAACGATATCGTGCAGTTGGAATCGCGACGGATGGAGATCCATGATAGCCTACACTATCAAGCACGACAAAATGTGACACGAATATATTTTATTTAAACTAGCTAAGGTACATGGTACAAAATTTTACACTTGTATATACACTAACATATACTAAAGCATTTCAGTCGTTGCGTACACGATGATCATGTTGAAGTACATCTGTATATATCTGCTCTATAGTGTAACATGACTGCTCATAAACATTGAGCTCTTAAGGAGATATTTTTATGTGGTTGACACCACTTCACAGAACAAAACATTCTATGCATTACCCTCCCCATAAGTATTAACACGTTTTTGGAAAATTTCTTGGACCATGTTTTAACAAAGTGGTGGATCAGCGTCCCCTATTCCCCGTTTGCGTAAGCCACTGTTTGTTCAGTATTTCCCAAGCACCGTGCTGCAGCATATTAGTGTGCCGCGAGAAAATATACGGTGTACAGTGGCACACTATTAAATTTCCCTTGATTGATTCAAAATGAATTTGACGCAAATGATTTCTTGGTACGTTTGTCAGTGTAGGCAAATGCAATGGCACAGGGCTTATTTTAGCTTGGTCTTTGTGGTCTTTGAAAATTAGAGTTAGGTACAGGAAAATTAAAAGCAAGTTCTTCTTATTATAATGTAGGGGGTCAACAACCTAAGGTAGGCGACGTCATTCTACGAGGCCAGCCGACGGCAGTTGATGTTAGAGCACTAGATTCATCGTTCGCTTTATGGCTACTTAGTGATATGTAAAATGTTGCTTGTGTTCCTGTCGGTTCCACTTGTCGAAGTAATCCACATTTCATATTATTGAATCATTTTCATTTTCTTTCTCATTTTAAATCTTTTTCTCAGGACTTTGGTTCTGGTTTGCTAGTATTGAGCAGAGCAATTATGCGCCCCACATTCGTCATGTTTCAGTTATCTGGTTCACCATAAAAAAGGTTGGTAGCCCTTATTACAATATCAAGACTCTGAAGTCCCTTTATCCTGTTTGACCGTCAGCCTAAATGATGACAAACTTTGTAACACTTCATGGTATGCCAGAAAGAATGTTTATAGCACCATCAAACATAAGGTCAAACAAAAGATAAAACCTGCAAATGTGGAGAGCCGCGGGATGTGGTCACTGGAAATTTATGATCAAAGGTTGCTATAGAATTTCGCAAGAATTTGAGCCATTTAAGGAGTCAATGTGATTAGAATTTTTGAGCAGGCATACGGTCCCCCACGAGAAAGTTAATTCTCATTTCTCCTAGAAAACTATTATCAGACATGGTGATGTAACCATTAAGATTGTGAGGCTGATACGAAAAGTTTTTCTTGGAAATAATAAACCATATCCTGCCAATTCTAGAAAATCAAACCCTTTTTGAAAATGTCTATAGCAGAAGAGAAAAAAGAGTTCAGTTAGAAAAGCATGTTAGAGATGAAGTGAAATAGGCATACTAAGAGATGCCAACCTTTTTGGAAATTGAGAGGATCAATATTGGCGAAACTGACCAACAGAGACATGTTAAATGACAAAAGGGAAAAATTCAGTATGTCAAAAGAAATTATGAAGACTGGGAAAGAGTCTTCCAAAGTAGCTAAGCACTACAAATTCAAATTTCTATAAACTAGTTTCATATCAAAACCCGAGGTGAAAAGATTACAACAAAATCACAAAAATCATAAAAAGGTATAAAAATCACAAGAAATCACAAAACCACAAAAACCACAAAAAATCACAAGAAATCACAAGAAATCACAAGAAATCACAAAAATCATATAAAGGTATAAAAATCACAAGAAATCACAAAACCACAAAAATCACAAGAAATCACAAGAAATCACAAGACATCACAACAAATCACAACAAACCAATAACAAAATATCGCAAAAATTACAAAAATCACCAAAATCTCGTACACTCGTCTACGAGTCAGAAACCCATCCTAAAAACACGTATGTTGTAATAAATTTTGCAGTACATGAAAGGCCCATTTTCAGAAATGGTTTGAGGGTCCAGTGGGAATTTCCAAGCGCCTCGGTGGGCCTACATGCTCCAGTATATAAGTTCCGCAATTTGCTTCAACTCTGGCTCAAGACAAAAAAGACAATCTTGTCATCAAAAGCTCTATGTTTGCATATATGTACTTTCGTAACTATACTCTTATGTATCTGATATCTAATTACCCTTTCTAAAACTAAATTATCTTCAAATTTCTTGCAATACAGCGATATAAAAAGATTACGAAAGTCTCCTAAAATTATAAAAGAAACGATTCGAGAAGAGTCTAATTGAGATCTAGCATCAACGAATTCCATATGAATGACAAACATACATTTATAATTAAAAACAGTGGTAGGAATAATGAACATGAAAATTGGAATGCACGATATCAGCTTCTAAAATTAACCGCAAACCTTCCACGAAGGTCCGTTCCTTCAATGGGGTTTGGGGGTGTCAGGACCTCACTGGCAAAATTCCGTCGGTATATAAACAGAAGTTGCCATTTCTGTCGGCAAATTGCTTACGTCACAGGCAGCTCATCAAGTTGTTAAATTCAAGAAAATTTCTAGGACCGGTCTTGCTTCCCAAACCTAATTCATACTAGGCGTTGTTGACCAGATACGGGATATCTGCTTGAGTGAAAAGTATGTATTTCTAGTCAACAAAGGGAGATTGTCTAACAGGGGATATTCTGAAGAAAACCATTTAGCAGAAATGAAGGGTTTATAGTTGGAACATGGAGGAATATAATTCAGTACCACACAAATTTTCTACAGGAAATGCTTTCTAGGGTACTTTATTTCCATGCTCTTGTTTTTTTGCGAGAGGCTTTCGGAACTGTACACGCTTGTTTTATAAGGAACCTAGCTCAAGGCCTAGTTCCAAAATTTCCTTATTTTTGGGCCTCCAATGATCGAATTGTAGTATGAAAATTCCTTAACAGCTCCTTAATTTTCAGCGCACAATTAGTGCATAAAAATGGTACAGACACAAGGAAAAAATTGAAACCTGAATTTTGCATTTAATTTTGTCTTTAACGTAAGACCAGCGAAAAATGAAGGACATAACACAAGCATAGCAAAAGATCCAAGCTGGTTTTGGCTGCAAATGAATGGAAGCAGCTTCCAAATTCTTGATTGTTTGCTGATATAAAAATTATTCAAATTGAAAACTCCCTTACGGGATTTTACTTTAGTAGTACAAGTTCTCTAAATATTTCGTCATTTTACATGTAGGTTCCTTATAAACTGGTTCCTTATAAAAAAAGCGTGTGCTACCCGCTAATTCTTACAACAATAAGTTTCATTTTCAATGTCCACTAGCAGTAGGTCCTACTACTAAAAGCCGCCCACTCAAGTTGGACAAACCCAAAAACTGTCAGAAAAACAAGAAATTGTAATATAAAAAAAGATTACTTATACTCTAGAAGGGAACTCGACAAGGAAATGACTGTAATTGTTAGAGAACCTATATACCAAGCCATTCTTAATATATTATCAATATTGTCTGAATGCAGACTATAGTGAAGGCCTATTTATTGCCTGCTTGAAATGAGTGTTTCTATCATTTTCCCAATCAATTTAAAGTTGCAATACCGTGCTTTGGTGTTTCTTGATGTTATTGGCAGTCAGCGAGGGTGCTTGGTGCTGGTAGTCGAGTGGCGGCAGGGAGTCACTAAGGCCTGGTTCCCATACAGCCTTAACTGTCGCAAGGTTGCCAGCGAAAGTCTCCTGTCAACTATCATCTTCCACGCTGCAGGTAATGTTGGCACCGGTAACTATGCCGACAAATAAGGCACTATGTTTTCTTAGGGCACCTTATAATCGTTTTAAGTTTTATTTATAAATATCTCTCTAATTGCGATGCAGTTCCAGTATGATTGGCTCACAACAGTCACCTGATAGCACAGAACGAGACCGAATCGAAGGGTGGGGCAGGCAAAGTATTCCTATATACCAGGGGTGCCGAAAGTTCCCTAGTGAGGGCCGAACACAGAAAAATTACACATGAACATAATATGCATTGCTAAATTGAAAAATGATTCAACCTATGATTTGAAATACATGATAGGAACCTTGGTGGCACCAATGGTGCTAGCCAACAAAACCTACACTATAGGCCGCTGTTGGCTGATGGCCTGCCTGCAGTAGTTTGAACAATACTCATAGACGACTGGGTTGCCTGTGCTATTGGGAGATCGTAACTGCAGGAAAAAGTAGTACTCATCCAACTCTCTTCTGGCAGCTATGGAATTTCAAAATTCAAGGCAGCTAAGAACCTGGAGAAGACATGCAAAAATATGTCCATGTGATAAAGGGGGCGTGGCAGATGGAAGATGGCACAGTTCTATCGCAGGCAGCCTTATGCACGGTAGTTACAACTATGTATATGGGACATACGCCTAAAGCATATATGTCGAAATAAAGATTCTGGGCACGTCAAAAGATAGTAACATTGTCTACATATCACGACATCCAGCACACTGCTTGCATCTCAGTAGAGAAAACAGAGGGAGAAGCATGTGAATTTCCAACAGTGAATAGCGCTCCAAAATACTCAACATTTCAAAAAAAGAAAAGTAACAAATTGATTAAAAGGCTTCAAAATCTCTACGTACATCTATTAAGGTAAGTTGAGAGGGGACACAGAGAGACGAAAGATATTTGAATCGGTGAAAGAGAAGCTTCAAGTTCTTACACATGTAATCATTCTGAGGCGAAAGAATCATAACGTCACAAACATTGCAAGAGAACTATCATTCAGGCCCCCTGAGTCTCAACAAGCCCTAGCTGAAACCAAATCGCTAATGAGAAAAAAATCTGGTAAGTAACTGTAAGCAAGCAGCCTCCCTGAGCACTTTTAAATAATATATTTAAGCAGTATATTTAGTAGTTTTAGTAATGCAAAGGAACGTTGTACTTCTAATTCTCATTCATTTCTTATTTTTTATTGTACTAATGCTTGAAAGTTCTAAATTCTAGTTTTGTATATTAAATTTGCAACGTACTTTCAACTTTAAGAGTGATTTTTAACTTTTTGTTTCGCTTCAAGTATTATTGTGGGATATGCAAAGATTTAGGATATCAGGGATATGCAAAGACCCAAGTATTATTGTAAGTAAATGGAGGGCCTTGAAAATCAGCTTCCCTGCTGAAGGGTTCCCCTTCCTAAAGAATTTGAAAATGAAATGAAATGAAATGAAATGGTTTCTGGATACCGAAAAATTTGTCAAGAACGACATACATCATTGTATCGGAAGTCCAGCAACTGGCAAGGCAAGCCAACCCGAACCTTTAGCAATGATGGATATCTTTAATGGCCAATGGGAAATTTTGCGCGTTGATTTTCATAGAAGAACCACTTTTTCAAGCTGAGTCTCTACTAGCCTTAATTGACCAGTATTGGAGATTTCCCGCAGTAGGAATTGCCGAATCAACCAAAGCTTAGATAGCTATCAAAAGCCTTTAACAGGTAAATCACATAACGGACCGCCATGTAATGGTGAAACGAATATCAAAGACTGCTCAAAGCACTAGGAAAATGCAAAGATCCTCTATCCCCGTCTGGCGTCAAGAAAATGCAGAGGATGCACATTCTATGCAATCGCCGGCAAAATTATTTAACACATTGCGAGATATATGAGGCGAGCACCTTCCGGTAAACAGCAAAAAGGCCCTTGATCAACTTGAAGAAGCTCAAAAAAATGAAGATATTGAGTGAAATTATAATAAACATGAGGATAGGCTGTTGCACTGCAGAATGTCATTATTGCCTGAAAAAGTGGAAAAACTCTTATTCATACTGAAAGCACTCTTTCTGTCCGACACTCATATGCAATATAGAATTCCATTCACCCTTCAGTCGTTTTCCGACGCTCTGTACTTTCATATGCTTCAGACGAAAGAAGAGTTTTCAGTACAGTTGGGAATTTTCAGCAGTTTCACGCAATAGTGACACAAAATGCAGACAAAAGGAAGAATGCATTAAAAAGTTGCCATTGAAGGCTGAGATTGTGCATCAGTACTACAAAGCAATTCTGTATTGGTAAGACAAACCATTGATAAAAATCTAACGCCGAACTTTACAATACAAGCTACCTATTAGAAGATAATCAAGAGATACAGCACAAAATAAAGAAGGACATAGAATAAATGATTCATATTGTAAGAAATCGCCATGTGATTCCTCTGAGTCAGATGATGAGGACATAGGCTTTCGGAATACTGTTGGCGATAACTCAACAACTGAACCAAAAGTGAGAGAATTGACCAGTGAGGTTTGTCAGCCTGAACCATATGGACAAAGTACAACTCACCAATACCAACAGCAGACATTTGTACGCTATCTTTATACTTAATATGTTTCAAAAAAGGAAGTGATGCAATAGGATGATATAGAAAGTCACATTAATAGCACCTAAGATTCTAGCTTTTATTTATTGAGATAATTGAGGTCTGTGTTCATGGCTATGTTCACGATACTTCAAAGAAACCCGTTTTCTATCAGTTACTGCCTGCGTAGCTTCAACCAAGCATCAGTCATTATACTATACAATCGTTTAAGTATCTAATTGTTTGTAGTGTATTTTAAATAGTTGACGTTCGATAACTCGACTGCTCTTTAACTCGAGCATTCGCTCCAGTCCCTCAACATTTGTTGTTAACCTGTGGCTTCGCCATTTTTACAAAAAAGCACTTAGTGCTTTTTTTGAGTTGTCCAAGTATAGAATGTCAATGTAGTTGTTTTCTTTTGCTTTTCTATGTTTTTTGTATTGGCCATGGGTAGTCAGGTATTGCTCCACATGATGTCGTCTTTTGTAGTGTTGGTAATGTAATATGAGTAATGTATGGTTAACTGTAATTTATTGTAATTGTTATACGAAGAGAAAAAAACCAAGCATCTCTTCATTTGGTTTGTGGGTGCCACTTATACTCATACAAAAAAACTCATTTGCTGTCTCCCGTAATTTAGGTTGAGCAATAAACAAGAGTGGCTTAACAGTGAATCTCATATGTATATATACATATATAAATATATATATATAAATATATATATATATATATATATATATATATATATATATATATATATGTAGAGAGAGAGAGAGAGAGAGAGAGAGAGAGAGAGAGAGAGAGAGAGAGAGAGAGAGTTCAAGAAATAAAATTACACAATTTTATTTCTTGAATTCTCTTTGTACTTTAAAATTACTTAGTTTTTTTGTAGTTTTTTTGACGTTCTGAGCATAACGCATGATGACAGTTCATTGCATATGTACGAACTCACTGTCTCAAATGCACACAAAAAGCAAGTCTAAAATACTTATAATTTCTTCTGTCCCTTTCTATCTTTGCCTGGTTTATATCATGAGATCACGTAAATCATCATGAACATCCAATTCTGTGTCTGCTGATATTGCCCTAAATATAATAAAAAAGATTAGAAAATTTGACAAGCGGTAACTTTGTAGCATTTTCTATTACTTTCATGAGCAATGACATTTTAAGGTGCCAGTACACTAATCACTCTGCTAGAAAGAACCATATTTATGGAGAAAACTGTCGTGACAATTCGTTCATGAAATAAGGCAGATAATAGCTAACAGCGCCGAAAAGACTCCCTACAAGTTCGACAGTCATTCTTATCAACTTGATAAATTATCTTATGCAATACTTCTTAAAAACATGATGGGTTTTCCAGTAGTGCTAACGTGATTGTTTCACAAACTCAATTTGAATAAACCAAATTTTTGCTTTCACTGCACAATAGAATAAAGCATCACCAACTTACGATCCTATATTGGTATCTCTTTGCTGGTAGTCATCTCCAAGAGATACAAGCTTATCCATAATGTTATCGTTATCAAACTGGATAGGTTCAGGCATGATTGCAGGACCGGGAAGATAATCCGGGACATCTTGCATCAACCAGTCTATGTTCGTGTCTAATTCTGCACCACTAAAGTCCAATAGGTCTGCAATAAGCAAAATTCGATTAAACGTTTTAAAGGCTTATATAGACAAGGAGTTAAATAAAATTGGAGAAAGCCTTATGATTCATGTCTTTCAACATCATTAATGCATCTAGTGGGCAAAATTGTATACAATTTGTAGGAAGTAATGGTAGGAAATAAAAAGGTGCCTAAGGATTTTGTCCCAAGGGTATAAAGTCCTTTGATATTCAGGCCTTCTACAGTTAGGCTCCTAAGAAAGCCGTTCCTATGAAAAGAACGTGTATGATCACATGGTGAGAACGAACAAGTACACATATTGTCTTATAAGGATATAGTCCTGAAGAATATCAACGCTCAAAATCGCTGAGATTTAAGAATTATTTAAGAGTTTTCCTTAGATAGCACAACAAGTGCGAGCTTCACTTATTCGGTCTGGTAGTAATTTTGCTATGATGAGACTAAGCAACTCTTTGGGGTGTATCAGTTACATACTTTTTACTATTAGAATATATTGTCTATATGATAATTAATTATCAAAATTGCTACAAGTTAAGAATCGTTTCAGAATATTCTTAGGCTCCAAATCAAAAAAGTTTCACAAAATTCAGGCTCAGCGATAAAATTAGGCTTTCTTATAAAAAAGAGTGTACAGATCTCGTACACTAACGATCCTCATACTAAAGAGGTTAAGATAAATAAGGAGTACAAATGAGTGCGATGGATGAGCGAAAAGCTCTGCTATGCACTATATCTTTGCATCAATAAAAGTCTTTTGGGTCGACTTTTCATAAGGTTCTTGCAGTCCAGATACTAGGATTTGACAAACAAAGACAGTGGAGCAAAGACAATAGCGAGGACAAAAAACAAATAGCTACAGAAATAACATTTCGCTGGAACACTGGAGAAAACTGAACTTTCGAAAAATAATTGTTGCCCTTATGAAGTAAAGTGCATAATCCGTTCTCTAAACAAAATGGACAGGCATGGAAAACAATGGTTGAGAATTGGAGGAAAGTAGCCAATCTCTTGCTTTCACTGTATTCCTGAATGCTCGAAATAGATTTATAGAGCGGATTAGGAATTCAGAGGGTTTCAGCATATTGTTCGGAAATGCATTAATTAATTTAATTGATGGCTGTTGCAGACTGATTGATGGATGTATACAAAAAGATCCTATCTTTTGCAAAGGGTCTGTAAGAACATATTTAGTTCTATCCAGGGTATCGGATATGACAATTCGAAGTCGATGTATTTACCATGATATTAAAAGGCTGGCCACGTCAAACAGCCGGAGTGTGTCAATTACTAATTAGACGGTTTGGAGCGTACTAGAACAAACTGTGCACTTTGCCAACTCAACTAATAATGACGATTTTAAGAAACATCACAATAGAGCACAACTTTCACAGTACACTATCAAAGCTAACCAAGTGGTTACAAATTTACCAATAGATTTCAAGGACATACCCTCGCTCTCACTTATTACTGATGAATCATCAGAAGAATCGGTGTAACTGCTCATCTGATCATCAATTACATCCAGTTTCGTTTCATTTCCTTCCTTTTCGTTCACTTTTATAGCACCTAAAACCAAGAGCATATATACCAATTCAAATCATTGCTATCACAATATCCTTAAAATTAACTAAATGTATGAAGTAGGGGATTTTAATTATTTATCCGAGGTTGTAATGAGATGCTATTCTTGAGAGGAAATTTCCTTGCTTCCAATGCGGACCTGTCACATATTGGCATTATAAAAGTTCCTTTGTATGGTTGAGGAAACCAGTTCCCGGTCGAAAGAAACCGTCAACTTTTACATACATTGTAATGATCAAATGGATAACGATGAAACATAAAAACTGGTTTTGTTCTAAGTTGATTTGTGCAACAATATAAAAAAGAAACATGCATTAAACAAAGACATCAATTTACGAAAAGGTTGAATCCAAAGTATACAGAATAGAGGAAGGTCAAAAATGTGGCCTACAATAGACTTAAGAGTTAACAGGAACTACTTGTAATACACTCTTCGAAAACATTGTAAAATATCCTGATGGTGCATGGATGTATGAGTGATCATGATATTCATGGCATATACGACAAAAAAACACATTTCATATCATATTAGGACATATAATTTATGTCAAGATATATATTTCACACATGACGAAGGGGGACAGAGAGTGCACGTTGAAAAGACCTGAAGAGAATTATACAGAAATAAAAAGAAGCAAAACCTTTCTCTTTTGGAACAGGAAGTCTACCATCTGAAATGAGATTATCAGTGTTCCCACAATGATCTCTCCTGCTTGTTTGACTTGCCTCATTCTCGAGAGCAGCAGGTAACTTTGAATACTTTTTAATTTTCTGCATACTCGGCACCACAACTACAATAACATTAATAACATGCAACAATAAAATTAATCATAACCAAACCAGTAGAAAGGAACTCGGAAAACAGTATTCACTCAAGTTCCCTATTACATCAAAGATGACAGAAGAATGCTGAATACAAAACCAGGCAGTCGCAATGTTATGGAAAACATAGCTCACAGTAGAGAATCATTCTTTCCATTAGTTCATATATGATATCATTTCTCTCATTGCATCAAGGTCATTTTTGGTAACATGTTTGTGGGACTAGATACCTACGATAAACAGGTTTGTGCTCTGTGCAGTTGGACTAAGTTATATACCCTCCTTTCAGTCATACCAGCACTATAGTTGACCATGGAGACTGACCCTAAAATTGAAGGCATTTATGACGTCCTGAAATCAACATGAACTCGAGCAAATCTTCGATACTTGCAAACATACCCACCATCATGGCTTTTCAAGTAAGGGCTGCACAATGCCAGAGAAGCAGCATTTCTTCTATGTTTTGTTTGTGCAACCTAACTGGGAGTTTGCAAAGGGCAATTCAAAAAGTTCGAACGATCAGAAGGGGGCTGAGAAGGGGTGGCCAAAAGCGTACGAAACGTATAAAGGGAGGGGGTCTCTTCAATGAACGTACCTACACCCATATGATTTTCAAACGCTTACTTACTACCTACGAAGCATCCCAAGCACATAAAACTATCTTATACAAGCAAGATCGTTCTAATCGTGAAAACCCATAATTTTATATTATAGTTTTCAGGTATGTAATAAATATTACGAACTTTAAAAATAATGAGATAAACAATAGATTCCAATTTAGCGGAGGTGGTGATGACTTGCGCTCAGGGGAGGGGGGCACTTCCACAACGTACAAAAGCGTGTAAGTGGGGTGGGGGATCCGAAATCGATGAACAGTGAGTGTACGTATGATTTTAATGGCCCCTTCTGTTGATGGTGTAGATATTTGAAAAAGCTGGTAGGATTATGTTGCATAATCCTACCCCCACCACCTCCCAGTCTAGGGCTATTGCGTCCTATACAACCAAAATAGCACTGGCACACTGATGTGTGGGCAACCAAACTCTATTCAATGGTGGGAATGCAATCCTTTTCATTGGATGGAAGAGCTTTCTTGGAACTACAGATGACAAATCACTTCAAATGCTATGATATTTGTCTATTGCCTTGGTTTAACTGATTCAAGCTTGCTCCGTAGCCCAGACTTTTGCAATAAACGAAAGTCTCTACGTTGTAAATAATTCATAAAACCATTAACGTAAAGATTACTCACTAGTTTGCAATGAAATAGAGAAATTCTTCCATAAAATTAGACTATACATGGCATCCTTGGATTTTAAGTTGAAGGTAGCAAAAAATTCAGGATATGACTCCAGTAATGTTGACAATTCATATTGACGATGGAAAGAAGGCTGAATCAGCTTGAGAATTTCCAATAAATCCTTCTGCATAACTAATCCGCCTTTTTGCAAAAGCAATTTCTTTGCTTCCTCGAAGAAGTTTCCAGTTGGTAGCAGGCTCAGCATATATGACATGTTGGGAGCTTGTGTAACCTAACAATATATGAAAATACCAAAATATATCTAAACATGTACATACATGCATACCTGCACACATATATACACATACATTCACATCTCGGTGTACTTCTGGGTGAAACTTTTCAATGAAGTGCTGTTCAACGTCTTTGCGAAATATTTTGCAGTCAAAGGTTGATGGAATAAACTAGTGCAATTTGGAATAGAATAGATTTAACAATAGCACAATGATCTATGTGAGGGTATACATATAGGTGACGTAGGTGAGAGCCCAATTTTTGTCACTTATGACCCCTAACTCTTGCTCTCTGATTAGAGGATTCACTAATGTATTTGTTACCACAGCCTGTACATTTTATGATATAAATAATATCCTTAGCCCCGCAGTCCATTATGGATCTACATCGAGATTGGTAAAGCAAAGCAAGGCTGTACGGACGTAACCTACGATTCGTAGATTTATTTGATATCCTATGATAGCTCACTGTCTACAAAAGTAACGCAGCTATATAGATATATATATATATATATTATATGCTCACGAATACGAATTGATATATGTCGGAATTACATCCCGCACATGTAATTCCTTCGAATAAGCCCCACCCACAAAATTGTTTCTGACAAATACGCCAGGGGCCCCTGGCGTGCGTGTGTGTGTGTGTGTGTGTGTGTGTGTGTGTGTGTGTGTGTGTGTGTGTGTGTGTGTGTGTGTGTGTGTGTGTGTGTGTGTGTGTGTGTGTGTGTGTGTGTGTGTGTGTTGTGTGTGTGTGTGTGTGTGTGTGCGTGTGTATGTGTGTGTGTGTGTGTGTGTGTGTGTGTGTGTGTGTGTGTGTGTGTGTGTGTGTGTCTGTGTGTGTGTGTGTGTTTAGGACATTCTATCGCTACCAAGAATAATCTAAAGAACTAAGGAATTGTCAACAAGCTGCAGATTCAAAAGCATACCAAATAGCTACAACTCTGTCATCAGCCAGAGTAACCAAAACCAACGGTAGAGAAGAACTAGAAAATTCAAATCGACACTCAATTTACCTGGATCATATCAGATGGGGCTGCGTTAAATAATTCAATTGCTTTGTTAAACCCAAAATCAGCTACTTTATATTGCCTACCAAACTTCTTGTGATACAGTCCACAGAAAGTTAAAAGCGAGCAGGATTTTTCTGGCTGCTCATAGAGCAGTGAAATGACTTCAAGTGCGAAAAATCGAACAGCAGCTTTTTGATTAAGAATGAGGTTGTCATCTTGCAACTACAAAAAATCAAAACACCAATGATGTTCTCTTCAGAATTACGTCTCCTTTTGCTCCATTGCAAAAACAAAAAATTCCCTCTATCTTACAAACTAAAATTGGGGCACAGAGAATCATTTATGGGGCTCAAAGATGCACGAATCTGAAATACCTCCCCTTTGCTAACAAGTCCTGATTGTTTTCTAGAAGATGCTCTACTGTTATCTGTCGACCCTGACGATTCTGATGAAGATTGTGACGTTATAAGTGACTAAGATTTGATTAAAACTTGACTTTATAACAACTTCATTTGATATGATAGAAAGTTAGTGTCACTATATCACCTTTTGTCTCTATTTGTTTAAAACATCTAGTTTAGAATATATCATCTTAGGCGTTTCCGTGCATTTTTCTCTCCCATTTTCACCCATCACATAACTCTATCTCTGATGCCATAGTCTCGCTTTCAATCACTTCGATGCTTACTTTAGGCACATAAATAGTTGTTTCTCTTCTTTAATATGTAAACGCTCATGCAATGTCCACCATGGTAACTTTTATGTTATTCTTTATTGTGATTGGTTTACGTTTTATATCCGTCATTACAAACCCTTTTTAAAACGTGTATCTTTCGGTATAATACCAGATCGTAGAGTGGCAACCCGAGTTGCATTGATTGCAAACAAAAGACTTTCAAATTATATAACTCTTTGTTCTTTTTCTCGGAGGTGTATGGCATTACAGTAGTAAGAAAGTGTAAATGTTTGGCTAATGTTAATTGCAAACTATGGTCATTTGCTGCTGCCTTTTCGAATTTGTCAATATTGTGGCCCCAGGATAGTCATAGTTATTGTTCCACAGGATGTAGTCTTACAGCGTAAGTAATGTAGCTTGAAGTAAACAGCATGGAGAAAGTTGTCTTGCAACTTCTATGGCATACAACAAAAGCAGGTATATAACAGAAAAACTGCAGATCAATCTTTTAATTTTCGAATTTCTATTTTAAGTATCTAATAGGCCTCGTATTATTTTTTATTTTTATTTAATCTTATTCAGCCAAAATATCCATTCAGCTATACCTGTAATTACATAGACCAATACAATATTACTTGAAGAAAATTAAGCTACCATACCGCAAAAAAACTAGAGTAAGAAGTACTTTATTGCTGGTCTTCACAGGCTCCGTAGTACAACAAGTACTTTCTACTCTAGCTCAATCGGGAATGCCACGACTCAAACGTGTTTGTCAGGGTTTAACAGAGCTGCTACCATAACTTAAGTTCATCAAATCACTTAGGAAAACTAATATGAAAATACAATAAAGAAAAGAAAATGAAACACAATTACTACTTACAGAAACTCGACCAGAGCTGAGTACCATTCTCAGAGCATTCAACCTTTCTTTTTCATCGCCATCTAATCCAATGTAGACTTCTTTGGCGCTTAATGTATGGCCAGGTGAGCCGTACAACATTTTGCAAATATTGGTCACGTGACCTTCAGCGATAAGTTCTGAATAACAGGCAAAGAGTGTCAGTGCCAACTCCTCACTTTCATCACTAATACAAAACCATCAGTATCAATGTCGATTGTCATAAATCAACAATGTAATCACCATAATCATCATAAACATAACAATCATCACCAGCAAAATCACTCTACTTGACATAATCATTATAATAAAAGAACACACCAATTAATACTCATTTGCAACACTAATGAAGCAGCAAATCAATACGTTTTGTAACGTCAAAATATTCACGCCTACCTTCATATTTTCTTGTTAAAATAAAACAGGTTGTTTTATCAGATCCTAGTACCTAGATTGAACAAGAGAAAATAAATGAAATATGAAAATATGGGAATAACTATAATGAAAAGGTCATTTGTAACAAAGAGACAACAAGCATTATCAAATAAATAACGAAACAAATTCAATGGATGCAAATACACTTATGAATTTAAATACATCACTAATAGAAAACCAATCCACTTTATATAGATGCCTCTACAAATAAACGTCATTATGTAACGTATGGAGTACTACAAGGGTCTGCTGTGGGCCCATTTACAGAGTAGTTTGACTTGTTAGACATAACTAGTAGTGAACAAAATGAATTAAGTTCCTATCCTCAAATTAACTTGTCAAAAACGACATAACATCAGAATGGAGCTTCCTGTGAATAACATGCAAAGTTTCACATAATTTGAGGCTACAGGAACGTGAGTTTCTGCTTCCTATAGGCTGCAATGCTCGTTCTGTGACATCCTTCGCTGATCCATTGTTGGCGTGCATCATTATTTGACGTGCAGAGGACACGGAGGCAGAGAGAGGAGACTGTGGTGTTGGCGGTACTCAGACTCTACTCTGACTAAACTTTACAACATAAATTAAAGTGCATATATACAGAAACAGAGAAGAACCCAAAATAAACATGAATTAAGTAAAGGAAGTGTTAGGTGCTTGCTAGTATATTGTTGAATAGATTTGCGTGGCGATGATTGCGTGAAGGACAACAGAAGAGGAATGACCAGATGTGTGATGACAGGTGTGACGTAACGTGACGTCCAAGGTGGTGCGATGCTGCGAATGCGAATGAATGAGAGAAGAAAATTGGCATCGAGTGAGAAATGGCCTAAGTTACAATGTTTACGTTCACTACAAGGCTGATAAGCCAAGTGAGCTAAACATCTCTTGGCTCATTAAGAATACTCATAACACTCAATGAAAGGCCTCTCCGCATCTGTAACAATAATAAAATAGGCAGCTCTAAAAGAACAACAGGATGCTATCACATCAAAGCAACAATAAAGTATCAGTTTTAAGATGTAGTTCGTCAAGGAACTGCAGTGCTTTCCATTACCGTAATGAAAGGTGGAATCGAAGAGAATAGAGAATCTTCTCTGTCTTGAATCTTCCGTGGTAGAGTACATAGCAAAACAGCTTTTTCACTTGACTCCAATATAATGTTTAACACATCATCCCAAAGACTCGATGAGTCATTTTCACAAAGGGCTATAAACATGTCGTTGCTACGCCTCTTTACCTAGAAAATATACAAGAATCCCCCGATATCCTACTCGTAAATTCAAATTGCAATTACATTTAACACATTCATATTGATACAGTTGATATTCGATTACTCGGACTATCATAGGAAATCAAAATTTGCTTGATATATCGAATCTTTAAGTTATCCCACAGTATTTCTATATGAAAACTTCCCGAGAAGAACTGAAAATTCGTTCGAGCTATTTGGCAGTCCAATTATCGAACGTCAACTACATCTATGATAATAGATCGCAATCTCTAGGTTCGAATAATTATGACTTGACAAAAAACGCATCGAAGGAAACTCAGTGGTGATTTTGTGTACTCTTCATGTTTAATTCTGACTGCACTCAAGCAACTCTACCCGATAACTAACTTATGCTACGCTATTTATTCATTCTACTACGATTGCACTAATAATCAATAACCAATCATACTAGGGAAATAAATTGCTATATACCATATAAGGACTAATTAATTTACTTCAAACTGTTACCTTCTAAATCATTTTTCCGCACACTTCTAAGTATTACGTCAATAAGTTACACTACACATGCCCAGAGTGTATAAACAATAAGAAAAGAAAAAATAACATATGATAATGGCAAATTGTACTGAAAGGAAAGATGAATCACACTGCAGAGCTCACGCGTTTCCGCGTGCAGGGTTTCCTGAAATGTATGGCCAAATTATACACTAATGATCCATTCAACCATTCTATTTATTCACAGCCCTCAAATCCTCTAGACTTTACTGAGAGCGGATCTAAATCAGGGAAGAAATAGCTATATGATTCTTGCAATCTTGCAATTCCTTTCCATAATCAAGGTTTCATGTGTTGAGCTAGGATTGCTTGGTACATATATGAGGTGTATTCCATTAAACCGGAACTGCAGAATCCATTGTTTTGTTAAACAGAGTTGCAACCATAGTTGCAACACAAGATAAAAATTGAAAGAAAGGCAAAGTTTTAATCCGGACAGGAAACGAATGAGATCTCATAATACTGTACAATATTACATAAAATCTTCTTCCATAATGTTTTGCCTATATTCCTGGTTATCCTTAACACAATTCCTATATTGTGGATTGGTTCTGAGCACAGAACTAGTAATGTAACGTTACCCAACACATCATTCAGCATTCAGTAAAATACATTCGTCGCACGTTGCTACCACTGGCCGCCATACAAACCACTGAAGCAGCTCGTTAAGCCAAACAGAAAATCTCAAAAGATGCTTACCGCAATTTGTGGTTCCATTGCAGCAAACAAATCATTAGGATGGTCAAAGCCAAGATTCAATAGCTGTGGACAATAGCCATGAAATTCATTGTACTTCTCCAGTAAGTCTTTGTAAAGGATTTCCTTCCCAGCTATGCTGCATAACAGGGAAATCAATCCTTGCTTAAAATTGACAAACGATTCGTCTAAAATGAAATCAAAGTGCACCGATGTAGCAAATTGAGATGCTAGCCATAAAGAGCAGGCCTGAGGGCAGTGGGGCAGGGCAGGAGGTACAGTTCGTAAATTCGTGGAGTTGATGCTTGAAGATAATCACAAAAGTAGTCAATTCAAACAATTTTGATACTAGAACGTACTACTAAGTCCCTTAGAGAGGTCTATTTTGTTCCAACCTAATTGACCAACCATCATGCAGGATTCTGACCACACATGCTAAGACTAGGCCCATTTTGCATTAAGATCGGTCAATTAGGGTAGGAGAAAATAGACCTGACAGGGCTCTAAAATATATGGCGGCTATCCTTAGAGAGATGGACATATGGCGTAAATTTCTATTTAACCATCATGACCCTAAATCCTATTCAGCTGTCCACGTGCCTTAATAGCAATAAGAAAATATAATGCTGACTACCTCTGTTCTTCAATACAATGTGAATTCTCTACTTTACCGGCATAACTGCGCAAAATTGCAACCAAAATTACTCTATACATTTCTTCAAATAAATCACTAGTTTGCAGATGAAGTTGCTTCAGATAGTTCGTCATGGTACAAACGCAAACGAATCCGTAATTTTAACCTCCTTAACCCAAATATGGCCTCACTCCCGCAACTTGACATTTGATGCTGAAGGAGCACATGTGTGAACGGTACACTTCGGACGTTAGCGGCCTCAAGAGAAATTTTTTCCACAAGATCTATCTTCAGCATTTAGCATGACATCGATAGTTCGTAACCCAAATTGCTGAAGGTTCAAAATTTTCATTACGTTAGTTATCTTTCCATAAAGTCTCCTTAATGTCACTTTTCAGGTTTCGCTCTCTCTGATACAACGAAAACTGTCTTATTCCCATAGCAACTAGTATTCTCATTCTTCCAATTGTTTTTAACATTTCTTCATTTTTCCTTTCGTACTCCATGGTATCCACTGCATGGGTATACTTGAATCCATTTCGAAAGAATCAGTTCTTGGCTAAATTTCTTTAACGATTTTCCATGAATTGCAGTTTTACAGAAGAACACTGAAGATGTATGTGTTGGGAAAACCACCATCCAGCAGGGCTATCGCAGTCACTTCTATACGTAGAAGCACGCACAGCTGTGTCTAGTAGATATAGGCTAACTATCCGATATAGTTTGCTAAAGTAATATATTTTCTTCGTGTTTGTATGATGTATAGACGTAATAGTCTCGTTTTCACACGCATAACAATAGTGTAAGAATAACTTAGAGAAATGACTAACCTGGGAAAGTTATGATTAATGTTCGTCAAAACAACTATTTACGTAGCATTATCTTCCTAGTTCAATTTCATTGGTTAGTAATTTTAAAATATTCGTACGTAATTTCCTAGCTACATGTATAAAAAACCCTGATTGATTTAGCAAATTTACAGAGATGTAGAGAGAGAGAGAAGTAGAGTGATAGAATAGTCATGAATTAGAGAAAATATAACAGAGTTGTATTTCTTGGAGTGAAACTTCTGTACTTGGTTCTACAATCCTTGTACCAGCGAGATTGGAGAATTATTCTCAACAGTATGTTTAGAGGAGGTTTTATCTTGCACAGAAGCTCAGAATTCTATATGTGTGGGGAATTTTCACTTCCCTGGATAATTTATTTAGTTTGCGAGCTCCTGTCGGGTATTCGGCGAATGAGAGGTATGAAAAGTTAGTTTATAAAAAGAACCGTTGATAGGCCGAACCAATAAATTTCGAATAGACTCATCTCTAGGCACAATGTATAAGCCAAAAATGGAGCTAGACAGATCCGTTTTTGGTGAAATACGCAATAGTGTGAACGGGACCTAAGTTCATGCCTGACTCATTGCCATTATATTCGATGGGCAATTCATTGATGAGCCTATTCAAATCAGGTGTAAGTCGACATTTATGGCTTAGAATCATCATATGAGCATGCATAGTATAGTCAAGTTTCTTCTAGATATTTGGGAAGATTTAATCAAACGAAAGTTTCTCCAAAGTAGCTTCGCAATCGTAAAAGCATAGCTTTGTCCAGGAAACGTACATCGATAGTCTAGTCGGAGTCTGGGAGTAGTATTTGTGAAAGTGAAGAGACTATGGAATGCAGTGGTGATGAAGAAAACACTCATTTGACTTCTAGCTGGCTCTCTATATTGAGCTGAGCAATGACTTTACCATAGAGCTATAGCAAGAGTGATGGCAAACACATTTCTAATAACATTTGTCTTTGCAGAAAAAAATGAAAAATGGCTGTTGAAGTGGTCTTTTCCTTGAACCTATTCGCAAAATACCACTAAAGACAGCCATTCATCTTCTCTTGCTAACACTTATCGGCACCATTTTGAAATTTTGTGCGGGTTAAGGACACATGCATGATATTCGTAGTATTGTTCTCCTAATGAATTAGAGCTTTCTCTCCCGTGCATTTTCGTGAAAAATTTCTTCTGAGATGCCCGTAGAATAACTCATTCAATTCATCTTATAGCAATACAAGACCAGGAGGTCCACAGCAGGCATAGAGCCCTACAACAGATATCAAGTGCGCCACTTTCCTTACTGCAGTTCAACAAACAACATTAGCCAATCGTACAAAAATCATCCATCAACAATAGGCTTGTCCGTTCTATCATCGATTCATCGTATAACTTACCCTCATAAGGGACTAGAGGTGCATTATCTATTAAAGTCAAGATGATACACACCTTTCTTCTTTTGAACTGGGTGCCGTTTTCCACAGAAAACATCTCCACACTCACGATTCAGCCATTTTTCACACACAGTTGAGCTGAGTTTTCCAGCATTGTGATGTCGGAAACGGCACACCTTGAGAAGTAGAAGGTGGAAAAGGTGGCAATTTATCAGTATGATAACAAAACTACCCAATCACATGTTATTAAAAGAAAATTTCAAACAAATAGAAATAACATGTAAAAGTAATAATTGCGCATATTTTGCAATACACTTCTACATCAGTAAAAACCGGCAAAAATAAGACCCAAAGATTTTGAAATGAGCCTGTTCAATTTCTTATGAGATCAGGTAGTTCCAGCAATCAGGGTGCAGGCTCACAGTACAAAATCCCATCCCTGCATATCCTGCCTATCACAGATGTAATGTTCTTGGAACATGCATGAAAGGAGTTGATTGGCAAACAGGTTGAATTCATTTCCCAGAGGATACAGAACGAGCCCACTTATAAGAGCCTAGCTGTAACATCAGGCTGAAAAGATTCTAATTAATTGAAATCAAAAAATATAACTATAGGCTGTAGGCTCTCAATAAATGAAGGATTTTATATGACGGTTTCTACTGTACACAAAAATCGAATTCTAGTCCATGTGTAATCTGATAGCATTTCCATTCCAACAAGGTAATAAAAAGGTTATAAGTAATTAGTACAAATGTGCCCTCGCTTCATCATTCAGACTACAAAATCACTTAACTCTAGTTATCTTTAGTTTAAAATAACGAACTAACTACAATACTCGCCAAAAGTCCTTGGGACAATTACATAAAACTGACAAAAAACCACTTTCCTCTACATATTGCCATCGTTGCTACATACAAGTATCCAACCCTTCCCCCTAGAACAATGTTGATTCATCAGTGGGGCACTTTGAGATGGCGTGAACGTGTAATTTTTCTCCACTATCGTGCCTACATTTCCAAAAAACCAACATTGTCTCAGCGGGAGAGGGGGATGAAAGCTTACTGCAGAATATAAATATGCGCAGTATCCCAGGACTTTTGGCGACTATTGTACATATCGTTGTAATGTGCTATATATCATTTCTACTATTAGAATAACATTATACTATTACCACTCAATCAAATTCAAACCTTTGGACATGGCTTTCCTTTCATGAAATGCTGACAATCAATCAAGGGCCTAATATCCTTCGGTTTGTGGCTCTCACTCTTGAATGATGCTTTTATTTCAACACCATTAATGCACGATCCATTCATTTCATTTGCTGCAACTGCAGCTGCTTCCTTAGTATAGAAATTGATAAAGCCAATCTGTCTTCCATCTGCAGATTGCTTTACCTTTACGTTACGTATGGGTCCATAGCATTTGAATTCGCTAAATAGGATGCTCTCTGTTATGTCATCAGCCAGATTTCCTACCCAGACGCCAAAAGTCTTTGAAACTGGAAAAAAACCAGACTAATTTGACTCCTCATTCCATCAAGTACTACATATAAAGCATTTAGATAACATATGCAAAACATTTCAGGTAATTCAACTGCGAGTAAAGTCTTGTCAAAGACATTAGTGAACAGTCTTCATTAAAAGCCTAGATATAACCTAGAAATTGCTTGCTAACAAAATTACACCTGATCTTGGAAAGAAAATATTGTGAAGAAAATACGATATTCTTGTATTTCGGAGACAAACTACATTCTTACAAACAGCCCTAGGTGAAGGAGCATTACCAGAAGCTCTAGATGGAGAAGAAGCATTCACGGCAGTTTTTGGTGAACTAGGATCAACAGCCAGAAGTGGTGGAGGGATACCACGGGGTACAGGCGGTGGAGGAATACCTAAAGCATTTGGTGGTGGAAGAGATTCAGCAGTTCCAGCTGGCGGAGGAATACCACCAGCTAGATGTGGAGGAGGAATACCACCAACCATAGGTGGCAGAGGAATACAACCAGCTAAATGTGGAGGAGGAATACCACCAACCATAGGTAGCAGATGAAACCTATCAAAACTATGCGGCAGAGGGGTACCAAAATGCACAGGTTCTGGAAGGACATCTGCTGTCGTTCTATGTTGCGGAGACATACCAGCAGATCTGTTTGATGCAGTATCTCGTCGAAGATCTCCGTCTGAGATTGAGGTGACTCTAGTCATTCTAGTATTCGGCAACGGTCTTTGATTTCCCTGGTTAGTACGTCCACCAGCACCAGGTGGCAAAATAATATGCGGATCTCCCGGTTGTTGTGCATCATGTCTTTGGCTTCCGATTGAGGTAAACGAACTTGCTTTCTTCATTCTGGAAGGCTGAAATTGCTTCTTTTTTACTTGATTACTAGCTCCATATGTCCCAGGCAGGACACAGCCAAAGTATCCGTCAACCGAAATCTGTCTTCCATAAACATCCATACCCTGCATTCTTTGTAGTGCCCTTAAAAGATGGAAAATTTAAATATAACATGATATTACAGAAAACAAACACCATTAATAGGTTTCAGGAAATATAATGATGCTCAGACTAGTACATAAATAGAAAAAATGAGTACTGTATTGAATATCAACCGTATAGAACTTCAAAGACCTTTCCGAATAATAACAATCCACAAGTGTCAGGAACATGTAAAGTCTGCTTTCCATACAATCGCCAAGATCACTTGGGCCATTGCGTAAGACTAAAGCGGACCTTAGAATACTTCGGAAAACAGGCACGAATGGCCCTGGAGTTTGCGAACAGGAGGACTGCTGTGATAGAATCGTGCTAATTTATAGCAAACCTGATCTTTGAGACTGCTATCATAGTTCATGCCTATTTCGCCAAGGTGGCTAGGATCGCTTGAGTGTCTCATATAAATCTAAACGATTACATAAAATTCCAGGCTTAAAAAGCATTTAGGAATATATCCTGGTTACAGGTAAAAATGTCAACTATAGCATATGAACGCTCTATGTATAATTTGCCTTAACCAAAAAGGATAACAAACTGTGGCAAAAGGCGGTACTAAAGTGAATAACTCTTTTATATTGCAAATTCTTTTTGTTCATATTCTTGCTTAAAGAGATTGCTGGATCAAACGGAAAGCATTTGAAAAGATCAGTACAAATCGCTAAATTTATTGTGGTATCTTAATATTTATTAAAAAACACCATTCAAGAGTATTTTTTAAAACCCAGGTAAATATATATATATATATATATATATATATATATATATATATATATATATATATATATATATATATATATATATATATATATATATATATATATATATATATATATATATATTCTCTGTTGTAATTAACTAAGTTTTAAGAAAATTAAAACTTGCCACCACCGGGAAACGAACCTCGGATCTCTTGCTTTCCGGGCAAGCGTCTTAACCACTAGACAACAGTGGCTTGCTTTAACTCTCCTGATTTTAGCACCTTTAAGGTTACTTTCGGCTTTCGCCTTTTTGAAGCAGCTCTACATATGAACTCAGTAGCTTGTAGATTAAAGGTACTAATATATATATATATATATATATATATATATATATATATATATATATATATATATATATATATATATATATATATATATATATATATATATATATATATATATATATATATATATATATATATATATATATATATATATATATATATATATATATATATATATATATATATATATATATTTCAGGCCACCTTTCAGTCGGTATCTAACGTTTCATTCTCTGAAGAGTGTCAGATAAAAAAGGTCGTTCAGCATGCTTAAAGAATGTTCCCACTCCTTCGAGCAATAGTGTAGTTATGCAGTACCAAAAGACCATTAATCAATCATTTCAAGGCAACAAATTTCACTCCTATAAGACACGGCAAAGCTTCTATGGACTACCATTGGCAGGCAAAGCGGGCAATTTGCTTTTCAACTGAGAGAAGGCTTCCTTTCCAATTCAGTAGAATCATAGCTGGAGAGCATATGGAGAGCGATAATGTTCCCTTTTATTCTAAGCTAATACAACTTGATAAGTCTATGCTTCAATGATACGGATCAATTAACATCGAATATTAATTGTAAAATAATAATAATAGAGCATAAATGGCTTAGTATTAGTAGAACTACGCAAAAATAACACAGTGTGATACAACATACGGAGTGAAATTTAAAACATGCTTCATAATTTATCGCATCGTATGGCGAAGGTAACAGGATTTATTTCCAGCTACGGTAATTCAGTTTCTTGCTCTTTCACTTTCCATATAGAAATCACAAGAAACAACAGACATCTCAAGGCTACTTTTCTTATGAGCTCTTTTATAAGATGATCAAAAGTCTGATTCCATTCCTGTCCTTATCTTCATGAGTCATTGTGCAAGAACAAAATGTTTGTTCAAAATCAAGCTCAGTGGCTGGAAGGCAAGGGGGCTACAGCTCCCTAACAGAAAGTCAGAAAATCTGTAGGATAATTTTGGTCTTTTGTCAGACTTTTTGTCCATTTGAGTTTCTTCTGCTGTGTTGAATATTCTCATAAAATTAAAGTGAAAGAAGTCTAGCACTGAAGTACAATATTCCTTCAAACTGTAGTCTGGGAGATGCCTTTTTAGCTACTCTAAAAGGTAAGTATACAGGGGAGAGCAGTTGCTCGCTCATTTTGGTGACATATTGATATCGGCATTTCTTTAAAGCGGAATTGTAGGATATCTCTTCAAACTCACTTTCTGCTCAGCACTCTGTCATATAGAATAACTGTCAAAACAGTGCAACAGTTCCTCTTTGCTAGAGACAAGCATGATATTTTGGAGATGCACTATTAGCCAAGCTGAAACATTTTCCAAGAGGCATAGCCCAGGCCCCTCGTACTCTTATAACCGTTGATTTGCCTTAGCAATGCCACTGGTAGCAATCTCACTAATTTCAGGGTGTTCAGCTCAGACTTTCAATTTATACGTGCCCTAATAGCATATAGAAAACAGAATTCTTAGTAAAAGAAACTTGTGGCTAGGGAACCTATCAAAGAAATAATATCTTTAGCTAGAAGGAATCACGATTTGGTATTCATCTTGCCATATGAAAGGTTGTGGAAACGAGGTGCAGGATGATAAGGAGGTATCATTTTCCTTTGCAACTATCAGATCTCCTTAGAATTGCCTACTATACTCTGGCATGCTACCGCTTCTGACCACAATTATCCCTTTTGAAAGATATTGATGAAGGAAATTTATCGAAAACTAAACGCTTTTAGCTCCTCCCCTCTAAAAGTCTCTCCCACTGCATATCACTGGTCAACTTTCTTTCTCAACAATGATATCCATCATACGTCAAAGTGTGCTTAGATTATCAAAAGGGTACAAAGTTCTGAACTGGGTAGAGGCTACCTTCATTCTGTACTCAAAACAAAATAAAAAGCTCAAAATGAGAACAAGTATAACAATATGTAATATTTATAATGGTATCCTCAATTTATTCACACTGTTAAATAAAACTACTCCCCGACAGCAAAAACCATGCATCTTCCAATAATAGCAACTTCCGCCACCTATGTTTTTTGAAGCATTTTGAATGAACTTTTCAACAAAAGCATTGAATATCTTCGCCTTAAAAGTACGAAAAAGTGCAAAAAACGATGAAATATAACATACCTGTTCGCATCGTCGGCGGAAGGGAAAGAAATAATACACCAAGCACTCCCAGTCGTGTAGTCTCGCTGAATAAAACCAACGCGGCCACCACAGTTACCAGATATATTACTGAGCCTCGTTCTAACTTTTTCCTGCATTTCTTTATTGAAAGGGAGGTTTCTGACAGATAGGTCTTTGGTTCTCAAACTGCCATCATTAAACTGAGAAAAAGCCAAAGGACGTATTCATAGCAATAAAAAGAAAAATTACATTAGGATATAAAATTCAGCAAATATCTGCAAACGAAAAATTGGTACTTAGATGTTTCAATGTGCGTACGAAACACAGCAAAAGATATTGTGGTATAGATATCTTGCAGACATTGCGTGGTATCTAACCTGAAACGATCATTACATACTCTCTGAAGAAGGAAAACAGAAAATGAGAAAAAAATCTGAAGCAAACAAAGATAAGACATGAATACTTCAGTGGGAGCATGGTGGTCGTTTTTGCTCCACGACCAAACCAACAATTTCAAGCAACTTCCCTTTAGTTATAGAACAGTACTGCCATCACGTTATAAGGAAAAAATCATCACTGCCAAACTGCCACACTGCCACACTGCCACACTGTCAAACTGCATTCATTACCGATAGGGCATGGTAGGGCATATTGAAATAAACACAAATTGGAAAACAGCATAATTTATAGAAAAGAAAAAGAAGCATAAATAATCATGATCCTATATAGGCATCCAAGTGAATTAGAAGACGGCAGTTGTAGGCTAAGGGTCGGCCTTGCAAAAAATAACAGATTGCCTGTAGCTAAAACTGATATAAGATAACAAGTGAAATAACAGATAAGATCTGACAATTACAGTATTAGAAATAGAACATAGTGATGCACTTCATAAGGTTATAATAACAATACTACTCTTGGTAGGTCACCTAGTGTGTATGAATTGAGACTAGTACAATTCTGAAGTCAATTTTGAATGTCAACGCTGGAACAAGTCACCCTATCATTTAGAAAATACATGACATGAAGAAATACAGACATTACTTACAGGTGGAGTAATGTTGGGCATTATATCAGAAATGAAATGATCAAAACAAAGTTTTTCATTGGCTAACGTCGTGAGCTCACTCGATGCCTGCTTCTTGTGAAGAAGAATCACGTGAACACCAAGTGAATAGCGCAGATTTTGCAATGCTTGCGCAAAACTAATGTCACCAGATATGAGAACAACAGCAGCTTCCTTTCGATACTTATAGCCAAAGTCCTGCATTCTTAGCTTCAACTTGTCATCGGCTGCATTCTTAGCAATGGAGCTGATATGAAGTACGTCCACCTGGTGATGAATGTAACGTCACATGGGTAAAAGCGAAATGCAAAATAGCACAGGGAAATAGGAACTTGGACATAACACAAAACTATTATTGAAGAGTTGAACACCATAACGTTTTGTCGTTTGTGTATTGCCATGGCCCAAGGGTAGATATGATGTACTGCTGCGCACGGCATCATTCTGGTAGGTGCGTTATACATTATAATATTGTGTAGCTGTAATGTTTCTGAAGAGAGGTTCCATTTCAAATATCATCAATAAGATGGCACAAGATAACTGCAAGGACTACGTTGAACCTACGAGCACCCTATGGCACACAATAGTAGGGGGGCCAGATTGCAAATTTCAAAATATTTCATCACCCATCTCCATTCATTTAACACACACCTAGCTAATGAAGTTTGCATAAAGTCAAACATCCCATTTTTTTGACACTCCCTCCCAACTAAAGATTTGGAAAGTTTACAACTGATATGTAAATGAAATAAACTGTTTTGCGAACGCAAATGAATGTTGAACAATAAAGGAACTGAAAACAAAACCCTAACAAATACTAAAAGGTACAGACAGACTAAAAGTGCACACACTCGAAAAGGAATTGATATAAAGTTGAATTGTTTGGACGCCCATATTTTCTATTGAAATTTGATCTCCTTCATCTACTATCCCCCCAAAAAATGACACTGATTATGACAAAATCATATCCATTTACTAATACCCCTCAATTAAAGCATTGTTAACAAAATGTCTACCCTCCTCCTTATTATACAACTTACAAGGTGCCAAAAAGTACAAATTCATAAAGTTCTGGTACGGTATAGAACATCAATGATCTAACACGGACATTAGACACTGTACCTTGATGACACTAACAATGTATATATGGGCACAAAAATATCAGTTCAAAATCGTCTACCTCTGCTTTACTCAGACTATCTATTACTGATTTTTTAATTCTGGTATTATCGCAACAGCATATGAATTCTTCCAACTTTTTGCCTTGCAGGAAGCTACTACGAATCTTCTCCACAAACAAATGAGAGTGGCCTTCTAGTCTTGACGGGAGTTGGCAGTTTTCTATGTCCCAATAGACACCAACTACTCTCCATTCAACTTCCGAAGAGTGTGCTGCTTCTTTGGCTAACGTAAAACATAAAGACCAATATCTTAAAATGCCTTCTGAAAGCTATCTGCAGAGGAACTAACACGGTCAAATCCAAACAAAGTGAAGGGAATATGAGCCACTTCAGTATTAAGAAATCTACAATCCTTTCCTAGTATCAAATATAGTTAGCAAAGTCAAAACATGCAAATAATGGAATAGCTGAGAGTTTTAGAAATCATACCACAACATGAAGGCTTTAATCTTTGATTAATGTGTTCGCTTTGCATTCACATTTACACTGTATCGGATCACCACTGTCCAGAGCATGAGCATTGAAATTGTTATGGTATTAAATAGAGGGCCTACATGTTACGGTATTCAATAGCTCTTCTCTTCTCAAGCGGTATATTCGGTCAAACAGTAATGCTAGCGTAGTGTTTAGATTTAAAACATAACAGAATTGCCCAAGGAGTACTATAAGGGCCAAATACAGCTGCCCTTTTTGACGAAAGAGGCATATCACTCGGAAAAATCTTTCACAAGTAGTGGCAAAATCGGAAAAAACCACAAAATCAATAATAAAAGCGTGACAGAAATTCAAAAAAACTACGCCAAAGTCACACCAAATAATGAAAATCACATTAAAAGTCACAAAAATCTCGCTGCTTTTCCATCAGTGATACACCTCCGAACTTGACGAAGGATTCAATTTTCCCTTCTTTATGGCCTCGATTACAAAATTATAACCTCTATTCCATGCCTCTATTTCTATGTGCAACAAAAAGTGTACCTTCAAGAAGCGTTTACACTGTGCCGTTACAATATTTGATCCGTACAGGTACAACAGTGCTCCGCTTTCGTAGCAGGTACAAGAGTTGTATCGATTACCCGAACAAGTTTTGAACCGGATCACTACTGTGTGTAAACGGAAAGCTGTTCCGATACAACTTTTGTAGCGGATCAAAAAGTGATCCGATACAGTGTAAAGGGGATCTTAAATGCAAGAGAATCGTAGGAGGATTTCTGGTCAAATTGGGAGTTTATTGGGTGTCACCTATAAGAAACAGTACCTATAGTGACAGAACTTGAAAATTACAGGTAACTTCAGATGTTTAAGGAGGCAGGTAGCTCCTCAGCACATATGCGAATAAACCTCTTCCAATCACAACAATTCAATGTAACTATACTGCATTTCCAAACATTCGCTCGAATTTCTTCGCAGTTTGGAAATATTGGGGGCTTTGGCATCCCCACACTCCCAGTTGCTACGCGTATGGTCTAGTAATATACAGTAAAGCAACTTATATAAGTACCACGTGACTCGTCATATCGTATTTCTAGATTGTAAATTATTAGTAGTATATCTTGCTTCATTATGGTTGGAAGTCACACATGATTCAAATCAACATAATGCAAATTTTTTTTCTAGTATGATCACAATTCACTTTGTAAAATCGCCTCTCTATTGATTCAACCAATTCAACTCAATCGATAAAGCCCATTTCCACCTCAATGAAGGTGTAATTCAGACCTAAATAATTCAAAATTTAGAATTAATTAGGTTCACTTAATTTCATCTCAAAAGTTCCACCGTAGATGAGAATTTTGGAAATGTATCATTTACAGTTCCTTTACAGGAGCATAGTACAAGAGGCAGTCACCATTCATAGGCGGTAATTTATCCAGTTCTAGAGGGTACCATTATGTAAAGTAGAAGGCTTGGTCATTGATATCATAGATTATAATCGATTTCTTGCACGTAAAAACGATGAACTTCAGCCTAGTGATCTTCCTAAGATTCTGGCTTTCTGAACTTCATTCTCTTACCAACTCATTTCTTAAAAAAGCACTTATTTCCTGTTTCTACAAGAGAAACATCAGGGATGGACTGATAAGTCACGCAAATTGGATGTGGACCGTTGGTCTGCACGTTTAAAAGGGTTTAGAACTGTTCTCGAACGAAGGAGGTTCTGTTATCCTGAAATACCAGCTTCTAAAGCTGATGAATATCATATAATTTTCTTGTGTATTCTATAGATTATTTTTTGTAATATTAAGACATAAGTTTTCATCCTGTTACTTTGGCATGATGAAAGAGTGAAGGAGGCCATGCAGCTAAAGGAGAAGGGGCCCATGAATCTGCCAGTCCACCACTAAAAAATATCCATATAGTTAAGCTACAAACCTTTCGCTGTCATCGCTTTTGAGCCAGGGTGTCGCTCTACACAATTTTGATCTATACATTTACGCTCTTTCCACATACTACACACAATCGAGTTTCTTCTCGCAGCTTCACTATGTCGAAAGGCGCATTTCTCCGCCTAAGAGAGTTAAAATTGTATGAAGAAGGTTATTGCAGTTATGAGCATTTACAATGTTCAAGCAGGAACTTAACTCTTAGAAGTAATAACAAGAATCATTATTGCTACATGAAGCCAAACGGTATTGCTAGGCCCGTAGGGGACACAGTTGATCAGACCTTCGTGAGCATCAATCAGCTGAATTGAACTACATGCATTGAATGTTTTGAATTACACCATTGGGGCTGAAGCGTGACAAATAATGCAAAACGATGCAAAAATTCTCGAGTGCTCTATTCTAAGGGAGGGTATTGAGCTATTCTTTGGAATTCTCGGAAGGGCCCTGCCCCCTAGGCAACCCTTGGCTACGGGCCTGAAGTACCCTCGTTCAAATACAATGCGAAATTAACTATTTGTATTTGGCATCTTTACGCAACTGCAATTCAACTGATGTCACACTTACTCCTACCAAAGCCCTCTGTGCTATTGCTGTACATCTTAACCCATTGAGATTCATAGACAAGGTTAGGACAAAAGAAAGTAAGGTAGTCATCCAAGACCCGCTATCATTTTCTCAACAAATCAGGAAAACTTGACAAAACTCTGGCTAGAAGTTTCATAACTAACACATTTTATGTTCAAATTCCAATCAATTCAACACAAAGTTAAGTTCACTATAGCACGAAAAAGCGGGAACATTGCTTTAGCATACTGAAAGCTTTTTTTCGTCCGACACTCGTCAAAAGCTTTTCTTGGTGTCGGACGAAAAAAGCTTTCAGTATCCTAAAGCAATGTTCCCACTTTTTCGTGCTATAGTGAAGTTCTGTAGTACCAACAGACTTTTCACAAAGTTAGGTGTAAGAGATTTGTTCACATTTTTCGGTTTGCTTTATATTTTGCGGTGAAAAAATCTCTTCCAATACGAAAAATAAAGACAAATGTGCTTTAGTTCTGAAAATTCGACAGAATGTTCTCACTTTTGGAAACATAGGGGGTGTAAAATTCCACACCATCCAGTAGCTACGCCTCCTGATGAGTTGTTTCATTTTTTAGTAAACTAATAACTCATATGAAATCATTTGAAGTAATAGTGAATCCACAGGAAACGGTTGATTTCAAATGTGTTTATTCCATAAGTCCAAATTATATGACTAGCCAGCTGGGTGATTAAGCAAAGTCTGAAGGGCCTCTTTCTACTTTCTGTAGTGGCAATAAAGACGAATATATCGTGAATTCCCTATCAAGCCTTCCGGGGACTTACTTGTTGTTTTCCAGCACTATAGAGGGGGGGGGAGTTTTGGAGAGGGTGGCTTAATTGATTTTGAAATATGACAAAACTCCCAGTGGTGACAAAATATGTGTATATCAGGATTCCTCATCAACAACACCATCATCTAAACAAATTACTACATTTGAAATATTCCTTGATTCATGTCCTCTTCTGACAATTCACACTTAAAATGGTCACTTTCTTTTGTTAGAACACGAACGTCCTGTAGCTTGGGCAACAGGGTACAAGTGCTTAATGCACATCAAATCTCCGTCTTCAAGTCCATCAAAACTTGAAGAAAGTGCACATATTTTATATAACTTCTTTATCCATCCCGCTAGAAGTTTCATCCATTATCTGGAACGTTTCTGTTTGCAGCACACAGACGTTTGAATTTGATTTAGATTTGTTTAGTTAGGTACTGATGAATATCAACAGCTTATGGATTTTATCACAGTAATCCATTTCCGGCATTAGTCAGGTTTTAAGGGGAGGGGGCTTAATACAGTTTTGCTTCTACAAATGGGGACTTGTTAGAGAAGGAGCTTAAGTAAGAGGGGGAGCTTAAAAGAGAAACTACGGGGTATCCTCATTAATATTCCAAATGGAGAAATAAAAAAGCTAAACTTATGAACTTGAGCCTTGAGATTTTCTTAACATTATCATAAGATTTTGGCTTTTAAAGCTTCATTTCTTATAAACCATTTTTCTTATAAAACAACATGTAATGAAATAGAACACAAAGGTAAGATGACATAAGTATACAAATTTGAATTTAAATTGATGTCAAGTTTATTTCATATTATGGCAGTTATGTGCTGATGTGGTGTATGGGGGGGGGGGCATAAATCTCTCCCCATGTCTATGAAATATTGTAAAACTAAAAAGTTGGTCAAGCAGCAGAAAATCTAGTGTGAATTGTAGAGTTCAACCAAATTTCAACAAGCAATTCGTCTATTCCCTTGATCATGGTTAGTGATAGTCCACTCTCTTTTTATGATAAGGAAAATAAATTGCTGTTGCTAGCAACTGCCATCGCCATAGGAAGGTAAGCATATATATCAAATGCTTATTATCCAGGATAGAGACTAATAGAATGAGGAAGTTATAGCATGTACCTCAACAAAGATAATCACATGCAGCTCTCCTGTCGCAGATACATTATAAACTACATTTGAAATAGGTGCATGCAGAACACTGTCCCTGAATAACAGAACCAGCTTCAAGAGACTACAACCAATACTTCCTGTAATTTCTATATGTGTGACAGGGTAGCTAAATGACTACATAAGAATGAAAGAAGTCCAAGCACTTTTTGGCAATTCCTTTATATTAGGTCTACTCCTCACTCCAGGAAAGTATCAGATGAAAATAAATGGGACTGACTAATAAATGTCCCCCTCCACAGGTGAGATCCTTGTCTTACCTGAAAGTATTTGTTAGCAGCGCAGCAGGGTTCACATCTGCTGTATAGTGCTCTTGCTTTTCTATCTAAGGTTGCTTTCTCTTATGTATACCAGGGGTCACCAATTTTAGGTCATTACATACCAGAAAACTGCTACATACTGCTAAACCATTAGGCAAACACTGATTGGGATGGGATTCTATTCTAAATTATGATGAATTACCTATCTTTAGTACATAAAACAATGAAGCTATCTCTGACAAATCTTTCTAGGAGTCTCTCAAATATACAACAATAAGAGACTACAACCAATACTTCCTTGTGCTGAACAATCTGACAACAAATATTCAACCGTTCATATGACAACACTGACTGCCAGGCCCGTAGTCAGCTTGAATTCACAAGAGGGGCACAGCCAAATTATATAATACATATATCTATATAATTCATGTTTTTAGGGGAGGCACAGAGTCAAATCTCACAAGTCCAGGGGGGCCTTTCTCCCCAGGCCCCCCTTGGCTATGGGCCTGCTGACTGCATCATTAGGAGTGGAGATAGAGATGGGAGGAACAGATCCCTTAAAAGCTAATTAGAATCTATTTGCTTTTTGAACCTCATCTAGCCACTTTTTAGTACTACTAGTTTCTTATTTTTACCTGCACACAGTACCCTGAAAATAGCACAGAAACAAGGAAAATTGCTGAAAGCATCAAATTAAAAGATCAACTTCACAAAAAATTCATCTGTGAAATGCTTACTGCATGGATTATACACAATTAGTTATTTGCTTTCAATGATTGAAAACAAAAACAATGATTGCTTTCAACTACCTTCCTGATTCTGAATTGCTTCTAACACAAAAATAGTAATCAAAAAAGTAATTTGCATGACCCACACCCTTTTTTGGTCATTTAGTACAGTCAAACACCCTTTGAAAGCATGATGCCTCCTTTAAAATGGCTTTGCACTCTTGAATATGCAATTTGGACCAGAGAGCTAAAGCATAGACCAGGCTCAAGATAGTAAGTAGGAAAAGTAAGCACAAATTTACAAGTTCCTGAGGGATCTTTCTACAAAATTTCTGACACTTTGGCCTGCTGCATTAAGATTCAAAAAAACATGCTCATCAAACCCAGTTTGCAGATTCAGTACTGAGTATAAGTTCTCAATTCTTATGATGAAATTGCTCTTTCCCAGGTGATTGGTTAGCCACCCTGTAAGAATCCTCACTAAGGAAGTCAGCTTTTCTCTAGTAGTTACAGATGCCATAATTTAAAGAGATGGACTACAAAGTTTACTGGTTGAAGGGAAGCTAAATGGAAAAAGAGGGAGAGGAAGACCTAGAACCTTGTGGGTGGATAATTTCAAAGAATGCACACATTTAAGTTATGTAGATTGTGTAAAGAAAGCGGACGACAGAGAAAGCAGGAGATGCATGATAGTCAACCTGCTGGGAGTAGATGACAAACAATGATGATGATGAGTTAAATAAGTATTTCTGTGTTTAAACCAAGATACTGAGGGAAGATGAGAAAGTTGAACCAAGCTTTAGCTGCAGCCTTTTGCTTATAGGCTTACTTCAAACGCTCTATTGTTAATTTATTGCTACGATTCCATAAGTAGGGTCATTCCTTAGTTGTAACTATCGGCATCCCCTGTTAGACACTTAACTTAGGCGTGGCCATAGAGGAAGTTCAGCTGGACTTGCATCACATCTACCATTGACAAAAGCACTATATTACAATTTTTAATGAAGATCAAACCTTTGGGCACGACCCTCCTTGCATGAAATACTGACAATCAGTTAAGGGCCTAACATCTTTTACTTTGTGGTTCTCATTCTTGAACGAAGCTTTTATGTTAACACCATTGATTGGCGATCCATCCATATCATTTGCTGCAACTTCAGCAACTTCCCTATTGTAGAAATTGATGAACCCTATCTTCCTCCCATCTTTAGATTGCTGTACCTTCACGTTACTTATGGGTCCATAGCATTTGAATTCACTAAACAGGGTATGCTCTGTTATGCTATCGGGTAGGTTTCCTACCCAGACGGCATACGTCGCCTTCTTTTCGTACTCCATCCAACTGACAATGAGATACTGAGTCCACACAATTACTCAGCGATCTCTGTATATGTTACTGTCCGAGCACGTTGGTTGTGAATCAGGTTGTAGAATAGATTGCAGACTTTACACGTTAACTCAGTTACGATATCTATCGCCCAGTAGTATATAAATCAACGATCAGAGTCTTGGCCTCGCTCTCTTTTCTGTTGATACTACTTCATATGAAGGAAAAATGGCTTCTAAGAAGCCACCTAATGCTCCTACGTCATCCAATCAAAATAGAGACAATAGTGGGGTTGATGAGGTCATGACACTACTTGATGGTACCTAACAACAAGGATCATGACAGGCAGCAATCGTGCAAATTGTGATAAAAGCATGAAACTTAGTGAAAGTACACAACTTCACACGCGCAACAAGATAGGATATAGACCCCTTCTGAAACAGGCCCCCTTGTGCTATTTTTAGACAGAGGTACTTGTGCCAATCTTGAATATCTCTATCAAATAATCTTTTTCCCGATCAAGTCTAATCATGTTAAAATTTGATGAATAATAAGGTTCTTTGCAAAGGGGGTGCTCTCTCCTCGATTAGTTTATCTACTGAGAGAGCTCCTCCTTAAATAAATTCCTCTACCTACAAAATTTCATTTCAATATTATGTATAATTCGTGTTGTATTTAATTGCTATTCTATTTGTTGTTTTTAGTTGTATTGTTGTCAGAATTTTGTATGAAGTGGAATTTTAAATGAAAATGAAATGAAATAAATGAAATGCCCAATCCTCTGAAGATGTTTCTGTAGTAAATTCCTTCATGTTAGCTATGCAGCTATGAAACTTAGTAAACGTACACAATTTGTTATCCTGAAAAAGATAATAGTGGCCCCCAAACTCAGAAATATCCCTTGTGCTATTTTTAGACTGCAGTACTCGTGTTCAGCCATGGGAACATATCACTACTGTAACTTTCTTACAAATAGGTATATGGCCATCAAACTTAGTCTACACAATTTGATGTTCTGAAAAGGATATAAGTAGTACCCCAACTCAAAAATACCTTTGTGCTATTTTTAGACTGGGGTATTCATACCCAGTCCACAAAATGCGTTATCATTATACTGTATATTTCATACAGTTAACTATACAGCCATGAAACGTGGTAAACCTATAAGACGTGTTATTTTGAAAAAAAAACAATTGGTCCCCCAACTAAGAAATACGGTAATACTGTTAATTTTAGATGGTCAGATTTTGGTGGTTTACACCATACGTTCGACATGGAACTATCGTCGCACGATTAGACCCGATACCAAGTGGCTTGAAGAATCACTTGTATCGTATTGGTAGTATTTTGGACGTTCGAAGGAAACTGAGGAGTGCCGAGTTGTGTTATTTGTTGTCGTATAGCGTCAGATGCTCCAAGGAATATGAGCCAACAGACTCGCGATAGGTCCCAGGAAATGATAAGTATATTGTTACGTGTATCACACTAAGGTAGCAGTCGTTTTGGGTTAGTTGTTTGTTGTAGTAAATTTAGCTCTGTGTCGGTATCGAATATAAAGTGTAACCGATGTCATCATTTGTCAATAGCACTATATGTTTTAGTAGAGTTTAAATAGAGTTATGTTATATGGCCAAGAGAGATTCGCTCAGGTTCAATGGCAGGGACACCAAGTCACCTCAATGAACCAGTGGCCACTGTAAAGAGCGAAATAGCATAGAAAGATAAGTTTACATATTTGTGTTTCTTATGGCTCTGTTCTCTACTACAATGACAGCACCATGCTCAAGAGAAGACAGAGTGAAATAAATATCACTTTTGCAATACATCTTGTGCTATTTTTAGACCGGGGTGCTAGTGACTAATCCTCGAAATATGTCATTCCTGCAACTTTCTTACAGTCAGCTATGCACCGATGAAACAATAAACTCTACACAATTGTTATGCTGAAAAGATAAAAGTGGTCCCCACTAAAAATGTCCCCTTGTGTCATTTTCAATTTGAGGACCCTCATCTTTGATCTATCTATGCGATCGAGAAATTCACCTATCTAATAAAATAATTTAGGATATCTATCGATATCTTCATGGACATTGCTCAATGGAAATCAAGAGTATTATTCCTGATCCCTGGAAGTATGTTCGACCCACAAGAAGCTCTAGTCAATCACACCCTTTCCAAGTCATACTATCCAATCCATGAACGTTTTCTCACAAATCTTCTTTCATTCCAAGAACTTGTAAACTTTGGAACATCTTACCTTCCACTTCCTTTCCTCAATCCTACAACTTATCTTCCTTCAAATCTAACATCAACAAACTGGATTTCATCTCCCTATCTAATTAACTTTCCTTTCTCTTTCTTCCTTTGTCAGGGCTTTGTTATAGGCTCTATTGGCCTTTCCCTGACATTACATACTAAAAAAAACAAATTACTCGCAGAGACATGTGACATTAAATACTCGTACCAGATTCCTGGTACCAGACTCCTAATGTGTTTTAAGCTCAACTTCCGATACTTTATTCAGTTCATATTAATCGCTCGTAGACATCAGACATAACCTGCTATTAGCACAATTCGTTGGCATTACCTGTACAGTTTATTCTACTCGTTATGTATATATTTTGAGAAGCAATTGTCATCTCTCTTCGACGTTGTTCACAATATACGCAAATGTACGTTGTTATCGATCTGTTTCCTATTCATCTACATTATATGCTCCAATGCACTTACAAAGCTCTGTGCACTGTGGGAGATTTATTGCTTTGCTGGATGCTGTGGAGTAGCTTTAGTATTGGACTGGAGAAGGAAGGAGAGAGGTCTATCTAGAAATTGCGACGCGACTCAAGTGCGAACTAGAGAAGGGACTCGGTATTTGGGATATCTTCATTTTCTTACACACGTACTGTTTTTCATATCTTTTATCTAATGTTTTTATTCTGTTGCTTAATGGTATACTACATTTGCGCGTGTATTCTGCTGAAAAGTTGGGACTTGGGATCCTTTGCTTGTGATTTACCGAGAGCTCATAGTAAAACGCGATTACGTAAAACGCGATTGCGGGAATCAACCAGTTCACCACAGCATGGCAGATCAGCTCTCTTGCATTGGCATCTTGCTGATGAGCATCCTTTTTTTGCACTTGCAATGTTTCAACTCCCTCAGTACTTTTGAAACTTCCTCTGTCGTTGTCCAGCATGGAGACAGTCGCCGTTAATCATCTTCCAGTCCTATAGCGTGGCATCATGCAGCTTTTGCACTTTTTAGCAGCTTTGTCCCCAGACATGGCTGGAATTATAATGCACCGCAATAGAAAGAACAGTCATAACAGTCAACAACAGCATCTTCAAGGCCACACTTTTGTATATTAGTTACCTAGCAGAAAGTTAGTGTCATTCCGCCAATTATGCTAATATATTCAGTATGGTCAAGTGTTTGGTTAGTTCAGTTTTCCGTGTTGTCTTGTTATGTCGTATTATAAAAAAGGTGATGGAGATATTCAAATGATCTAGTAAAAGTTCAGTGCTGTGTCTATTGCGCACTCTGAAAATTCCACCAGGTTGTGGGCCCAGAATAGTGGTATCGAGGAATTTTATAGAAGAGGAGTATTAAGTAGTTGTATCGCACCAAATTTCGCGATGGCGTCCTGAGATCCAAAATACAAAGTTGGACCGAAAACAGAAATATTTCATGGAGAAGGATGGTATATGTGGAGGCACAGAATGGAAATGGTTTTAGTAACTTCAGATTTATGGGATATCGTAACAGGAGGGATACAATGCTAGAGAGTGAGGAAGATGGTACAAGAATAACTGAATGGAAGAAACGGGTTCGCAAAGCTCAAGCCGAGATTAGTTTACATTTATCAGACTCCCAATTACCGTTAGTTATACGATTCAAGACTTCCAAAGACATGAGGGATGCTCTATAAAATCAATATGAAAGAAAAAGCATGCAAAATGTGATATTTTTAGACGCAAGTACCGAGATGCGAAAATGAAAAAAGATGAGGATATGCCGAAACTCATTAACAAACACCAAGAAATTGTGGATCAATTTGCTTCAATGGGAGCAGATATTAGCGAACAAGAGCAAGTCTGGGAATTTTTACCTAGTTTGCCAGAATCATATGATGATCTTGTAAATGCGTTAGAGTTTTCCGATGACTTAACGTTACCACTCCTTCCTCAAAGGTTATTATTGGAAGAGTAATAAAGAAAGCAAAGCGCAAATGAAGGTTGGTCGGAAGATGCTTTAGTGAGTTCAAAAAGGTCCTCAAGTAATAATTTGTCGGGAACTCGTCAAAAAGGCCCAAATTGCATTTCAAATCGCTCAAACATTCAATTCTATAATTTCGGAAAATACGGTCATATTGCCAAAGATTGGCATGGACAAAGAAGGAAACAGTCGGCAAACTGTGTCAAACAGCAAAGAATTAGCTACACGAGAAATCGTGCGTCCTGCAAACAACACAATCATTTTAGGTATTGGTATAGGAAGCTTCGTATGGCAAGATACTCACTTGAATAAAGCAACCACTATTAATTATGTGCTTTTTGTACCTGATTTAAGTCAAAATTTGATTGCATTAAAGAAAATCATACAAGCAGGGTACAAAGTAGAGTTTTTAGGTTCTACGTGCAAAGTTAGCAGCCAGGATTCGTCTGATGTTATTGTACAAGGGAGAATTGCTCCAGAAGGTAATATGTACCAGTTAGATGGCAACGTCATTTCCAACTGTGCACATGCGTCGATAGCAAAGCGGGAATCTGATTTGAGTTTACAATATTAGGTCATATAAATAAAGAAACGCTGATTAGCGTGCAATCACAAGGAATGGTAAACGGATTAGCAATAAAAGGAACCGAGGATAAAGTGGCTTGTGATGGATGTTTAATAGGTATTCAGTACAGAGAGTCATTTGCAAAAAGGTTGGAAAATAGGGCCAAAGATGTACTTCAGATAATACATTCCGATGTTCGTGGCCCTCTGGAAAATGTGTCAATCAGTCAGAGCAGATATTTACTCACATTCACCGACGATTTTTCCAGATATGCTCTTGCATATTTCCTAAAGAATAAATCAGGTGTTCCAAATTATTTCAAAGAGTTTGTTAGAATGGCCGAAAAACAGACAGGGGAGTGTGTAAAAATTCTACGCTCTGACAATGGAGCAGAATTTACAAATAACACCATGAGTTCATTTTTAAAAGAGAAGGACATTTTGAGACAACTGACATCACCCTACGCCTCACAGCAAAATGGTATAAGTTAAAGAAAAAACAGAACAATTGTCGAATCAGCAAGATGTATGCTTAACTATGCAGGACTGTCTTGTAAGTTTCGGACAGAAGCGGTAAGAAACACAGTTTACGTTTTAAATGCTACAGGTACCAGCAGTTTAGATGGAAAAGTGCCATTTGAAGCATTTTATGGCAAAAAACCTTCAGTAGCCCATTGTAATATTCCTCTGTACGTTTCTAGAACAGATTCAGAAACAACAACCTTCTTGAAAAAAACATAACAAGACTTCCAAATCAACGTATTTACACACATAAAAACATGTCACACTCTTTAGTGTCCTGGGCACTAGTCTCTAAATACTACACCCATTACCGCAAATTTAGTTGAGATAGCCTGTAAAGAAAAAAGAACGAAATGGGCGCCAAAAAGTTGCAAATGCTACTTCCTTGGTTACAGCAGCCACAGAAAAGGCTACAGACTATATGATTCTAAAACAGGAAAAGCCATTACTAGCAGAGCTGTGAAATTTAATTAAAATTCTTTCAGCGGGCGTATCGAGTACAGTCATGATACTGAGTTAGAGAATGAATTGAAATTAGTGAAATTACCACAGAACGGAGATACTATAGGTTGCAAATGGGTATGAATGATAAAGAGAAATGCTGGCGGATTTATCGATCGCTATAAAGCACGTATAGTGGCACTGAGATACTCACAGAAGGAAGGAATAGATTTTGAAGAAACGTTTTCCCCTGTGGCCAGATTTACATCAATAAGAACCATATTAGCTATAGCCAATGAATTAAACTTGAAAGTTCACCAGATGGACGTTCAAATTGCCTTTTTACATGAAAAGCTATCTGAAGAAATATACATGGAGCAGCCAAGAGGATATGAGAAAGTAGGTAGTGAAAATCTAATATGCAAACTTAAGAAAGGGTTATACGGTCTTAACCAAGCGTCCAGATGTTGGTTCTTGACAATCGATGAATTTTCACAAGCAAATTCATACAAGCAATGTGATGGGAATCGATGCGTTTATCAAAAACTGTCGAGGACAAATTTTTGATCTCAGCTTTATATGTTGACGATGTTATCTTAGCTACTAATCACTACAGCTTCTAAAAAGTGAAAAAGAGAAATTGATGACAAAATTTGCTATGAAAGATCTAGAAGAAGTGACATTCTGCTTAGGAATTTAAATTATCGCAAAAGAAAAGAAGGAAAAATGTTATTGCTGCAGAAAAGCTATCTTTAAAATCTTCTAGAAGAGTGTGGAATGGAAAATTCAAAGCCAATTTCTACACCTCAAGACCTTGGTATGAAACTCAGCAAAAATGTAGGCGAACCAATTGAAACAAAGCGCTATCAAGCAGCTATAGGAGGTCTTACTTATGCTGTATGTGTAACAAGATCTGGCCTTGCAGCAGCATTAAGTTCACTCACCCAATATAGTTCAAATCCGAGACAAGAACATTGGAAAGCAGTGAAACGAGTTTTTCGTTATATTAAAGGAACGTTGGATTATGGATTATTGTATCAATCTTCGCAGAATTGGCACGTTCTGCTCAAAGGTTATATAGATGCAGATGGGGGGGGGGGGGTACTGAGAATCGTAAATCAACATTAGGTTACCTATTTACATTGGGAAGTAGTTAAATCTCATGGGCGAGTAAATGTCAAGCTACAACTGCTTTATCAACAACTGAAGCAGAGTATGTTGCAGCGAGTAGCGCAGCACAGGAAGCCGTTTGGTTAACAACAAGCCAAATCGGTTTATCGCACTGTGCTTCACATAACATGGTAGCTGACATTATGACAAAGCCACTACCAAAAGAAAAATTTGAACGATTTCGATTACAAATCAAGTTTGAAAGAGTTATGAATAATGGACGGTCTATATACGTATAACCATAACTGGCGAGTGGGAGTGTTGAACTCATTAGATTTATGTCCGCCAAGTATGCTAATGTATTCAGGATGGTCACATGTTAGTTTAGTTCAGTTTTTCAATTGGCCAATGAGATTGCGAGAACTCGTTCGAGAAGCGTGTTGTGGGGGTAAAGAGTACTCTCTCTTTGAAGAAAAACTGATCTGACATAGTTTCAAAGAATCTAGAAAGTTTGTGCAAGAATGTTCCGAAGGCTTTAATTCACACTTGCAGAAAGAGCAAGATTTCGATCTTGAGTAGAACGAAAGTGATCGACATTACAAAATGAAAGTCTAATCAGACTTTATTGTCGTAAGAAAATCAAATTTATTACGTCTGTCCTCATAGAAAGGATTGTCGTAACTTTGAAAGTGGGAGGAAAGCAAAGTCAAGAATGTGCTAATGCAAATCATAATGCATGGAACTACAAATCAACTATTTTTATTAACGTAAAAGTAATCCTGTAGCCAGGAAGTGGCTTGTGAGTGAGAAGGCCTTAGAACTTCAAAAAGTGACTCAGTGCCCCACTTAGAAATAGAGCAGTAAAGCATTTTTAATTAAATGACTTTTCAGCAGAAAATATAAGGAAACTTTGATGCTGGTTGTGCACCGACTGTTCACGCAAAGTTGCAGCAATCGAACATACTCGTCAAAACTGCAAGAAAATTTTGATTAGAAAATTTTGCTGTATCGGAATACCACAATATGTTAAATGACGGCCTTGGGAATTTACTAAATAGTAAATGGGGTCAATGAAAAGGGCATCTATTCCAGGGCACACGCATCGACTTTAAAAGGGGGGGCTAAGCTAAATTGACAAAGCACATAAGTATTTAACTTGCCAAGCTTATCATATTTTCTAGTACTCCGTAAGGAAATCAGTTGCGTTATGACCCACACCTCAGGCCAAAGTGGGAGTAAGAAAGAATGGGGATCTTGACCACGCTTATTAAAAATATTAGAGAAACTCCTTTAGCGTATGTAGAGATGCTCCCATTCCAGATAGGAAACGTCAGGCAAGATTATCGATCAGGCTTTTGCAGGTTTTATGAGAGTCGTTTTACCAAATGTCTCTCTACATCAAAAGTTAGATCATTTTTCTCACCAAATATCATAAGATGACATTTATCAATATTCAATTTCATATACTTTTCCGGATACCAGGCTGATAACAGAGTAGCATCTTGCTCTGAGATATCAATGATGCTTTCAAACTTATTGTCGCATAAGTAAAATTGTCGTATCATCATCCCCGTTGTTTATTTCGAATCTATTTATCAGAAGAAACAGATCATGCAAAACAATGCTAAAAACAGAGGTACCAAGGCAGATCCCTGTGGGACTCCTTTGTGAGCTTCCTTGCATGTGCCAAATGAACCTATAATTTTAGCTCTTTGACACCTTTTTGATAAATAACTACGATTCATTTCAAGGGCATTTCTAGTAAAGCCATGGGCATACAATTTCGCTATTAATAATTCGTGACCTATCCAGTCAAACGCTTTTGCGAGATCCATCAATAAAGCTCCTGAATAGCCACTTCTATCCAAAGTCACTTTACAAGTTTCCAGATATCTTAAAAGAGCACGCTGTTTAATATAGCCTCTTTTAAAACTGCAAAGCAGAGGCGACAAAAAGTTCACGGCAAATGGCATTAGCTGGTCAAATAATAGGCCTTCAAAAGTTTTTGAGGTAGATGATAAAACTGCAATTGGACTATAATTCTTTTTGCTTAGGGCATCATCCTTTTTGTAAAGCGAAGAGATATCTCCATTTTTAAGTTCGTTTGGAAAGTAATTTTCTGCCATATGGCTGGCTAGGGGGGGGGGGGCATCTGTTCACTACTGTTGCAACTATTCGCCATTGAGTGACGAATGTCAGACGAAGAACTCATATATGATTTTTCTGATTCTGAGAGGGGACAAAAATGCAAGTGTTCAAAGACTTCTGGCACGGATTGTAAGTTGTCTTCTAGCGTAATACCATATGACCCATGCTACGTTGTAATACCCAATGCAAAGGTACAAACTTACTGATATCTTGCCTACTAAGCCTACCACAAAGAGTAATATTATTTACTCTTAGGTTCCTAATAAACGTCCCGGGACGCTTATTAATTTTTCGAATTTTTTCCGACCCCCGGACCTTATTAGGACCCCCCGTTTAATAATTTTCAAACATTTGACAGATGAGGTTGTCCTTTTTTTCTTCAACTTTTACAAATTGCTTGTCTTTGTGTGTTCCATTAATATATCGGAGATATTTTTGATGCTTACAGTATCTACATAGATTTTCATGCTGTATTTGGCTTATATTTCTTATTCTTGGGTTATCTTAAAAACTGCTCTTATTAGTTTCTCTTGTTTTTGAAAAGATATCCTCTATGGAATTGTGTTTTATAGAGATTTTGACATTTTTCGAAATTCTGACCCCCCCCCCCGTTTATTAAATTTTCGAAAACTTTCCGACCTCCCTACTATTATGCCCCCCATTTATTAGGAACCTAAGAGTAAGAAGCAATCTAGTCTTGAAAAGAAGCCATATGCTACAAAATTGCTTACCATACGATGGCTCTGATAGGAATATTGTGGAGTCCTTTGACTTCACGTTTGGGCATGTCGCTATCAGTTCACGAAGAGGAATACCTGATGCATTTGGTCGCAAAATATTTTTGTTATAGCTCCACATCAAACCAGGCAAACTAGAAAAAACGATTCAAAACAGGAATGATTAGAAGAAGGGAAAATACGCTCTAACTCTCTACGCTTTCTTGGAGGTAGTTAAAGTGCAAGTTACCTCTTAATAGAACTACTTATATTTAACTTGTACAAGCTATGTTGAAATCAAAACTGATCGTTAGTCTGAGTTTTTTATCGCTATTTTGGCACTGGCGCGCTTCATAAACCCACTTTTTGCAATATTTTCCTGCACAAATCAGCGTTTGTTTGAGGACTGGTAGCGAGTCGGGTGTGACGTAGAAACCAGAATTGCATCCAAGGAAACACCGATGAATAGTGTAGTCAACGATCGCGAAACGCTTTGAAGTAGGGAATCATGCCTGAAAGATGCGTTGTTGCTGGATGCTCTAACATTAAAGATGTGACAAATGGTATCTCTTTGGATCTCATTCCATTTTTCGATGATGACCGTCCAGAGGTGAAACGTAGAAGAAGGAAATGGGTTGAATTCGTAAACAGAAAGCGTACAGAATGGTTACCCTATCATGCCAATGTCTTTTTCTTCATTGAAAATAATACACTAAATAGACTATACATACTTGCAATTGATGTATAGGAAAGTGAGTTGTTGCTTCATATAGACTGCAGTATTCGTTCAGTGACATCCTTCGTTGATCAGTTGCAAACCCGTATCATTATTTATGAACACGAATTACGTAGAGGAAGGGTTAGGTGTTTGCTAGCTGTTTACTAAATAGAGTCGTGTTGCGATGAATCCGTGGAGAACAACAGAAGAGGAATGGTCAGATATGTAATGACAGGAGTGATGTATGGTGATGTCCCAGGTGTGTAATTCACGATTGTGAGAAGAAAATTGGCATCGAGTATGAAATGGCCTAAGTGTACAATGTTTATATTCACTAGAGATGTATACTATACTTTTAAAGAAATAAATTTTGACAAAGTATAGGCCTTGAATATGAGGGATTTAAAAGAAGCCTTGCAGTTTTGAAATCAAAAGATCACAAGATCTCAACATTTGTTTCTGACAGACACAAGTCGATATCAAAACATACGAGGGAGGAAGGAAAACAGACCAAGCATTACTCTGATTTGTGGCACTTAAAGAAAAGTATTTTCACATTGCTATGCTGAACTTGTATCTATTTAAAAAGAACAGCTACATGATCATAGAGATGAATAAAATTTTCAAAAACATGAACATATTCCTTCGTTTCGATTTTGCTTCTTTGCTCGATAATCGGCAACCCAATTTGTGTCAGCACTTGGCTGGCTCGTTAGAGTATGGTTCGGCGGATGTTAACAAACCGTGACATGGAATTTGCTTGTAACCAACTCGACGCTGTTTATTTTCTCGTGGGACAGGGTCGCGGAGCACAGGGTTAGGGTCAGTCCTAGATTGTGTATGTTTCACATACTATGGTGTCTCTACCGAGGAAATATATGAAAGAATCGTCATTTCTACTCCGTACGTGATCACAATTCCGGTTTTAGGCACTGCCAAGTCGTAAGGGGTTTGTACGCTAAGCGTTGAATGTTTTCCTTTATAATTTCTCTCACATACGCAATCCCGCAAATTTTAATGCATATTCTTAATGTTCATGATGAGTGCTTTCATTTGATGTATAAATTATGAGGAAATTCGGTGTCACGTCTTCTTAACATCCGCCTATGGTTCGACCCATTCGCATCCATCCCCGTGCTGATCAATTCTGTCATTAGAAGCAGACAATTCTTCATTTTCCTCCTCATAATTGGAAGAAGAGCTGCTATGGGAGCAGTCTTTTGATGATCCAGACTCATCAGATTCCATTCTGTACCCAAAAGTCATGAGGCACATATAGCCAAAAACAAAGCACACGAAGTAGGAAGGGAGTCAGCAGCTAACGTCTATCATCGTTCTGGTTTCTACGTCACAGCTCCTGCGCATTCTTTGCACGCGGGCGGCAATATTGTGGAAAAAGGGTGCTTTTTCGGAGGCACGTTACCTTGTTTTGTTAACAACAAATTAAATTTGTAGCGTTGTATCCGAAATTGGGAGGTCAAGAACCCCTTTTTATCTCAACTTCGCTGTTGAGGTACATTGCACTTTAAAGATGTTCCATGCTGGTTTTCAATTGTGTCCTAAAATATGAAATGTTAAAAGAATTACTTTGTGATTTTTGGAGTTTCCATGTACATGGAAAAACAAGGAAATAAATTAAGTATAGCGTGGATCTATCAACCCTACCCATTGACAATCATAACCGATTATTGCCATCACCGCTTATTAACATAATCAATGACCATCGAACTCAATAGCTATCATAATCACCGATTACCAAAGGCACTGATCATCCTAAGACACAACTATATACTTTTAATCAAGACCATCGAGCTCCAACTATGAGACGCGTACAACAGATTAGCTATTACAAGGAAGCATAAAACAAAGTCCACCGGGGCAAAACGAGTATTATTAGTTATGACTCTTATCATAATAATAACCATTGATGGTAATAGGTGCCGATTATGAATCAAATCCATTACATTTTCATTGTTGCGATTGACTGTCTTGACCTGGGAAAAGCAGCAGCTTCCTAATTAACTTAACTTTCCTTTGATTTCTATTCTTGGGCTTGTCTCGGATAGATGGCGATAGAGTAATTTTGAATTGTGTAATTGTATATCGTACGTGTCACCCATAGTCAGAACTCGGTGACCCTGTGTCTTTTTTGGCCATGGATGGCAAAAACTCTTGCATATCTTATTGTGTTTAGTTTAAAAATTTGCATATAAAAAAAACTGTCTTGACCAACGGCAAGTAAATCATTTGAAATTGATGGTACAAAGGGTCAGTACTGGAATATTTTGATTTTGGACTTTAAATGCTAAAGTGAAGATTGAAATGGCTATTATTGCAAGTCTTCGCTTGGATTTGAAGAATAGTTGTGGAGATATTGGTAAACACAATAAAACCCGTACACAAGAACCTCCGTTTAATAAGAGCCTACAGCCAGAAATTATACATTTTTACTTCAATTAATTAAAGCCTTTTCAGCCTAATACTCTAGCAAGATTCTTATAAATGGCTTCATTCAATACCCACTGCTAAGTAAATTCAACCTGTTTGCCAATCAATCCTTTTCATGTATGCTCTGAAAACACTACATATATAGGTAGGATTAGTGCAAAGGACCAGCACCCCAATTATTGGAACTACCTCATTGCATAAGCACATGAAGAAGCTCATGTCCAAGTCATAGGTTCATATGTTCGGGTTTTTACTCTACGTATTACCATTCAAATCATAAAGTTTTTAGATGTAGATTTAAAATTTGTCAACCATAACAACAGCACAATAGTTTCCATAGCAAACTCGTGTAGCCGAATGGTGATTTCTGGCGCGATTCTCAAAATTTTCAACCAAATTACTCTATCGTTTACACTTTCTGATACAATAACCTTTACTATGTATGTAGACACAGGACCTTGGCTTATAGCAGCTAAGCATCAGCTGGACAAGCAAAGCTGTCAAAATATTGCAAGACTATCAGTAGTGCTAATGAAAGGTAAAAGACGCTGAATATAAAGTGACAAAAGAAATTACATAATAAAAAGGAAAATGGCCATTGCCATAAGTACATCATAATATATATCCTATTGCCGTGGTACAGATTGGACTCTCCAGAACTGGGTTAAGTTTTAACTATTGTGTTCTTTTTGCTGTAAGTACCCAAATTGCCATCTATAGATTTTCCTATCAGCGAGGTTTGAAGTTGTACATTTAATAGAATATTCAATGAGGTTTTCATTTCTGGTACTAAACTTTGGTAATAAACAAAGGTCTGCGCTGAAATCATATATCAGGTCATATGGTGAAAGTATAAGCATTCTTAAAATAGATTTTATGATGTCATAACTTTACTCTATTTCCTAGGATAACAAATATTATAGCTTAAATGCCATATACCGCAATATAAAATGACGGAACCCAGTAGGGTAATAGGAAAACAGGAGAAAATGTATGAACCCTCATTCACTCTTCAACAAGCAACACCCAGCCATCATACGTTAGAACTCTCAAAGATGCCCAATCACACTATGCGAGGGAGTAAGACTCCAGCTGCTAGCTTTTGCAATACTCTCAATCCTTACCACGGCGAAAGGATATATACTTTGAAACAAGCAGCTGTCGGACAAGGGAAGATTTTTTATCTCGTGTTTTTCCTACAGGAGGCATAAAAAGTTTAGATACAATGAGGTGGACGCTTACACGAGCAGTTCACAAGGAAGCACGTAATTAGAAATCTATATGTAGAAGGCTAAGAAAATGGAAACGAATCTCCACTATTAGAGAAAAAACCCCAGAGAAACTTTCTATTTCTGATATTTTTATCCGTGTATAAAATTGACAACAAAAAGGCAGTTGAATTGAATGCAATCCATGTAGCAAACGGTTCATAGAGGGCTTGTGTGGAAACTGACAATGTCTACAGGAGGAGTCACCAACCCTATGCCCGCGGGAATCATGTCGCCCCCAGCAAGCAAATCTAAAAATAGCACTAACACAAACTATACTATACCGTAAATCCTCGAATCAGCCCCCTGGGGGCTTATTAATGTGTGATGCATTTTGGGGTGCGGCCAAGTAGCGGGGAGAGCTTATTCGACGGGGAGGGGCTTATACAATGGTTTGACAAATGTCGCAATAAAAACCTCGTTGTCAAAGCTCCTATTCTTCATAATATTAAAAGAATGGTCTAAATTTAAGCATTAGCCTTTATCAAAGTCTTCCATCATCTGGATGGGGGCTTATCCTAGGAGGGGGGGGGGCTTTTAAACTATTTGAAGTTCTAGCATGTGAGCTCATTAGAGGCGGGCCAATTCGCGGATTTACGGTAAAGTCAACTTGCAACTTTGTTATTTCAGAATTTAACTATGAAAGTGGCGGCACTTTGCATTTCCGAGTGCCGTTGAAGAAACAGTTAAAAAAAACGTTGGTAACCTCTTGTCTACAGTTTCTAAGTATCCTGCCTTAGCACTTACTATTCAAAATGTCTGCCGCATAAAATATGCAATTAAGATTAACTTTCGGTATCGCCATGTGGCCGAAAGAGGGCTATGATATGGAACTTTCAGACTAGGTCTTGACCTAAGAAACGGAGCTCATCGACGAACCAGTCAAACAGACAAACATCTTGCCAGGTTTCCCATCCACGAGTACGTTCTTGAGTTTTGAAAATTGACGCACATCAAAGCCGTCTTTAAAATTTTCTTTAAATTTTGTAACGAACCTAAAACAAAAGAAATTGACGTAGGGTCAATCAAGAAGTGAAAAAGTTCTTGTGGGTTCTTCATAAAATTGCTTTGCTTCTGGGCTCTGCAGTAAATCATGACTGGAGTTTCACGGCACGGAGATTACTAGGAATAACCTTGGGGAGGGGGATGTAGGCCTATAACTTGACAACACAATGGGTCTGGCTCGAAAGCTTGAAGAATATATCCTCAACTTTTGAAGTCCTATGAGTTCAATCTATTGTCAATTTGTGTGGTTCTACAAATGAACAAATTCATGAGATGTTTGCTTCACAGCAGCACATAGGTCTTCTTCTTAGGATCCTAGAAAACAAAAATTTAAAGCTGAGTGCTGATAGAAATAGCAAATTTTGTTTATAGTGCCGAAAGAAATTTTTTTTGGGGGTGTGAGTTTTTGTCTGAACAAACAATATAACTGGTCACGTTTGCGAACTTTCTGCTATAGTTCGCGGAAGGCAAAATAAAGCTTGCAATGGAAAGATTTCTTAAGTTAAAAATATTTTATGCTGATAGTGGTGAGAGATAATACAATAACTACACAAGATGACTGATATGTCAAGATTATCAACTGCAAGCAGTGCCGTTGCTAGGAGGGAAAGAGGGGCGTAGCACCTCACTGAAAAAACACTTGGTGGGCAAAAACAGCCTGTTATCGGCAAATCCAATGACTTCTCGCTAACCAAGAAGGCTTGTCGGCACATATTGCAACACATACCCCAAATCGGTAGCTAGCATGCTGTCAGTAATATTTGATGCGTATAGAAAAATGCCGGCTGTCCCATTAGAAACCACACACACTCATCGGGTGCCACGCCCATGTCATCGGTTAATGCTTACTTCTACCAACCCTTTTCCAGTAGCATCATCTTCGCGAGTGTCCTGCTTGCAAATTTCAATATAAGAAAGAAAAATCTCATTCCAAAAAAAACCAACAACAATTATAACTTCAAATATAAAAAACATGGCGTCCTGGAACTCCACTTTAAGAACACAAAGCAAATGAACTGAAGGCAAAATTATTGTATGAACACATCCGTCTCGTCAAAAGCTTATAGCAAATCCTAACAATGAACAGTTAAAAACATAACATTTCAAATATTTCAAATAGATACAATGGTTGATAAACAGCGTAGAACGTACTTTTCAAAGGACAACCAGTGAGGAAATTCACACAAAATACGTTGCACTTTGTCCGATATAGTCTGTTCCTTTTTCAATTCTTTAGGTGTAGGATTTTTTATGGTACTCGTGGAAGACCCCATTTTCATATTGCTAGGCTGACCTGGCTTCTTACTAGGATCTCCAACAGTTCCAATTATCGTCTGGGTGGTAGAAGAAGTCCGAGCTTTGATCAAAGATTCAAAAGAGATTTGATTAGTCTTCTGGGAGTGTTTTCCGCCACTGGAGCCGGGCAACACATTCAAAGAGACACTTTTCTGCAAATTAGCTGTTTTGGGTCGCTGCTTCTGCTTTCCAGGAAATGCAGTGTTAACTACACTAGCTGGCCCATCTTTACTAGCTTTTGATTGGTCCATACCCCAATAGTGCTCAACCTGAATAGCTCTGCCGCATACATCTCCACCTTGCATTCTGCAAAGCGCTCTAAATAGAAAAATAAAGCTACACTTAACACAAGTCTTACCATTCAGTAAAGAAATTTAAGTAACTCATACAAAACGCAGATTCCTTTGGAAGATGATGAGGCAAAAGTTAAATATAGGCAGTGCTAGATCGACTGATACAAAATAAAAACTATAAAGTTGCCAAAGGTTGGGAAATTTCAGACTGTCAAAACTATCCAAGAGTTATTCAAGGACTTTGGGCCCAGGTATCGATACTCTATGCGACAAAGGAAATGTCATAAAAATGATGGAATGTAGAAAAATACACAACATGTCCGTGGAAGCACAGCAAAGAGTATAGAAAAGAATTTTGTACTGAATCGATATGAGCATGAATATATATTTGATAGTCACGATAGTATGAGGTAAGAATAAACAATAACGTTCAAAAGAGTGCTGTCTGTAGATAACTGCTCCCACACTAACATTTTACGAGAGAAAACTGAGAACTCTCTACTTTAACTATGCTACTAGAAGAGAAATGAAGGAAAGCCATGAAGTAATGAAATCGTAGATGATTTTTAAAGGTGTACTTTTCTAAAGCTCAACAGTAATAAAACCTTTGGTATTTTAGATAATGGGCCTGGAGATCTGAGTCAAATGAAAAGCAATTCCAATATCGTAAGTTGACTATGCTACATATCGATTAAAAGGGTAAAGGTAACGGTTAGTCCCATATACGATTCCGTACGTTGGGGAGTGCCTGTTAGAGAGAACATTTATCCTGAGCCGCCGGCATAGTGAGGTAGGGTGGCCAGTTCATTTCCTTGCCGTCATTAACTTCCCCAATGTTGTCACCAGGCGCCTGTTTGCTGCTGGGTAGACAGTGAGCGAGCGTCCCAACTATGATACGAGCGTTCGGCTCGCACCATCAATATTTTGCTCAGCAGTCCAGCGCTCAAACCACTAGGCCACTCGCCTACATATCGATTAGAAATGCAAAATCTGTGTAAATATGTCCAAGAATGCAAGAGTTAAAAAAGCGAGTCATCTTCTCGACCAAACAGTTCAGTTCGATTTGAGAGTCAGAATTAGTTTCCCTAATAGCTGATTCAACGCCAATAGTTGTCATAAAAGGTAGGCAAAGCTCATTCGTTTGATGACAATCTGCAACAGTAACATGAGGACACAGTTTATAGAAGATAAAGCTAGCTTTCTACATGCAAGTGTGCTATTATCCTTCAACTACTCAAGGAATATATAACAATATTTACCGGATAAATTGCAATACAGAATGTACCAAGGAATCTCAGATAGATTGAAGGTAGCTAGAACCTTCATAATTAGGCAATGGTAGCGCAATCACCACAGGGATTTGAAAGAGAATATAGATAGCAGTGGTGTTATAAATATTGAGATCATAGGGACTTGCTCTACAGCAGGTGACAACATATGGAGCTTTGCTGGCTTAAAACAGCCAATCTAATATGACTGACTTAATTTATTGCGGACGAAGACAAAATTGGATATTGCAGCCAATTCGTACTGCCCAATAGATCTGTTGGAGTTCCTGTTATCCGAGAGTTGCTAAAGTTGTGCCTTTTGACTAACGAACTTCTTTGACAAGGGTGGTCCAACTTAAAATACCGCTTCATGACCAAGTAAATTGTTGATGGTAATTGTAAGCATATTTCTAATATAATCCAGATATATAAATCAACATGTATATCTTAAGCTTTGAAGAGATCATATATTCACCATCATTATAACTCTAAGGCCCCTACGTAGGAAAACGCAGCTTGAGAATGAATTTTAAGATGAGGATGGCAACAGAGACATTTCTTCATCTACAATGATAGATCGACATTCCTGTAGTAGGACAAAAACAGTATAATAGCGACTCAGATCAAGTAGACGCAAACTAGACAAAATCGGAAGATCTAAACTTTTCGGCATGATCAGAAGACCTAGACTGGTACGTTTGGATTCATGCAAGAGTGATTATCAGTAAGCGTGCGAGAATAAACCAAATAAGAGCTGAGTAAATTCAAAGCAAGTATGCAGAAGAGGGAAGCAAAGAGTTGCATATGAATCTGGTCATGATGTTCAACACTGTAGAACGTGATTCTAAGATTCACACTAATACTGGCATACAGTTGTTGTATTTGGACATCTTTGCTTCAATGATCAGTAATCAAGTAACCGATGAAAAATAAGAAGCTTCATGGACAAACCAGCTTATGATTGTACCTATTCTTACCAATGGGTCAGTGTTGCTCACTGGTTCAAGTCCACGCTATCCCAAGCGTCAAATGGCAAAAACTGAGGCCAGAGCTCAACTGATAATTAGCAATAGCGAAACAATATCCAAAGCTGAAACACCTGTGTAAATTTGTGCAAAAGTGTCTCCATAGTGAAGATCAAGTGTCTCCATAGTGAAGATAAAGTGTCTCCATAGTGAAGATCAAGTGTCTCCATAGTGAAGATCAAGTGTCTCCATAGTGAAGATCAAGTGTCTCCATAGTGAAGATCAAGTGTCTCCATAGTGAAGATCAAGTGCCTCCATAGTGAAGATCAAGTGTCTCCATAGAAATTCTTAGTAGGGTCTGCTGGGGGTAAAATGGGTTACCCGGGGTAGAGTGGTTAAGTGAATATTTACATCATTATTATTGACTTATGGCCATGAAGGAGCAAAGTGCCATTTTTTTAAGTTGGTACAATACCTCTCTACAAGAAATCACATAAATTAGTTATGAAAGAAAGACAACATGTGATTAATTTGCGAAATGGTCAATTACCCATTTAACCCCAGGTTACCCACTTTACCCCAGCACACCATATAACACTGGAAGCGGAGAGAAAATCTACATACTACCAAGGAGCCATCGATTCTGATGAACTTGCTGCAAACATGAGGAAAGAAAATGATTTTCGAGCTTTTGAACAAACCACAGAAACACATATTTCAGATTACTTAACATTTATCATACTGTTTAACTTTTACTTATATCTTAGAAATACATATTTAATTTTCTTTCGTTTTGATTTTTCTTAACAGGACACCTGTGAAAATACTATATATATGTGCCTAGTGCAATGACTGTACAAAAATCATGTTTACAGATTTTTCATTATTAATAATTATAACAATTTACATATTATATACCTGTCCGCGTCGTTAGCTGAGGCAAAGGAGATGATACAGTTTGCACTTCCAGTAGCGATATCTGGTTGAATATTACCCACACGACCACCACAGTTATCAGACAAAATGTTCAGCCTCGTTCTAGCCATTTGAATCATTGATGGGTCGGTTGGGAGGTTTCTGACAATAAGCTCCGTAGTTCGTACCACATTATTCCCTACCTGAAACAAATAGGTCTATTATTAAGTCACAAAAGTCAAGAATTACAAGTAAAGTTAATCTGCATTGCACTATGGCACTACAGAAAAATCAGAGCATTGGAACCGCGGAATCTATTGCCATGCGAGGACCTGGCAATAGATTTGCACCGCCAACAATTAAGCGAAATGAAAATATGGTTCTGCGCGTGCTCATAGATTCCCTTGTGGGAATTACCGTTAAAAATCTTGAACTTCAAGGACTCTTATCCCCATCAAATACAACAACAGTATACAACTGCATTACGGGGCTCCTACGGGAACTATGTGAATAACGGCAACTTCTTGCTTAAAAGGCGAACCAGTATAAAGAACTGCATTATGACAATGGCATATACTAATAACCTGAGGCAATATGAGATCACAGTATGAGAAAGAGTAAATAGTGATGCATTTTATAGCACTATAATGACAATACTTCTGCTTTATCAGCATAAAGTGAGATTGGTACAACTTTGAAGTAAGCCCATTCAACACTGGGCCAGATCAACTTATCATCTAATAAGGAAATGAGCGAAAACAGGAATTTCTTACATCGGGAGTAATGTTGATTGACAGATCAGAAATAAAACGACCAAAGCGAAAGTTTTCATTGGCCAAGTTCGTCAGGTTACTTGATGCTTGCTTGTTGTGTAGCAGAATCACGTGCAAACCAAGTGAATAACGCAATCGGTTTAATACCGGAGCAAAATTGACATCACCAGATATGAGAATTACTGTGGCCTGATTTGGATACTTATAACCAAAGTCATGCATTCGTAACTTCAACTTGTCATCAGCTGCATTCTTAGCAGCTGCACTAACATGAAGTACGTCCACCTGGTGATAATGGTGAATTCAACATGGATAAAACACGAAATGTTTGAATAACGGCATTTGGAAACTAATCATTGCTAGGTATATCTATCAAATACTAGAAAAACATAGATGAAATGCTACAACAACACGAAAATAGAAGAATATGGAAGCAAGACAACAACATTTTCATACATTCTCGACAAGACATATGCTTCATATGTACTGCCAGACCTCCCAGCCAAAAATTTACGGGCTTTTTTATGAATTTATGCCAGTTCTCTACCATATTTGATGCCATTTTATGCTACAGTCTCAAGGAATTTATGCTATTTCATGATAATATTTCTTAAATTTCACAATATTTTATTTCGTTCTTGGAAAACGCAGCTTAATGATGAAATTCAGTACAAGAATCGCGACAAGAAATAAAGATATTTTATTGTCTTTGTAGATGTATTTTAATTTCGACAAATCATTCTAAATACGACATAACCGGTAGACCGAAGAACTATCAAGACATAATCATTAAGACATAATCAAACGTTTCGACTCAATCATGAGCCATCATCAGTGAAGGGATGGAAGTTGCGAAAATATTGCCTTATATAGCCATGGGGGCGTGAATCAGGTCACGCACTAAGTGAATATCTATGGGGCGTGAGTAAGCTCACGTACGTGTGTCAAAACAACCTAGAGGAAAAAAACCAAACAGATAGGAAATGAACTAGCTACTAAACAGAAAACAAACAACTAGAAAAGAACTAAGGGAATGGAAGACTATTGGGAGTTAAGGTTAGGTCTATCCTTTTGAATGAGAAGGCTTTCATAAATAAGGGGCTATTTTTTTAATATTTTAGTGTCGGACGGAAAAATCGATGATTCAAGTAATTGTTCTATTTGCTTCCGTTTGTTCCGATGGTAAAGTTACTTCATAATTGCCGAAGGCTTTGAATATCTTTAAAATGAAGATTGAATTTTGGCTATATACGAATCGATTGGGAAAATATTCCAATTATTATTTTAGTGTCGGACGGAATCGATAAAAAACTCTGTGTTAGCACTTTGATGTATTTCATAAGATATTATCAAAACGACTTATTTCTCCGGGAAGGGCTTTATAGTATAGTAAAGGCCATCTATAATAGATTTTGGTCGTTGTTATTTAATAATCTGAAAGTACACCAATTTTATTTATTTCCTCTTCCAGGTCCTCGTGTTTTTAGTGTCGGACGGAAATGTCGGACGGAAAATTTGAGACGAAAAATCGATCTCTTCTGGAAAAGACTTTTTTAGGTATAAATCCTGTCACTACATTGAAACCAATATGAAATGATAATATTTAGTTTCTGCGGAAGTCTGTGTTGTCCAAATTAATCTTGGAAAATAGCACAAAATTGCTCTTCCGTCCGACACTAAAATTGATGATCCACAAAAAATTTCGTAGTTTCAATGAATTTCATAAACATTTAAAATACAAACTACAGAACGTTTCTAGAACAGATAAAGAATGACCTTATATAAACTTGGCCAAAGAATATCAAGAATATTAAAGTTAAGAAGACATGGATACATGATAAATAGAAAAACAGTTATGGTGTACTTTGGTCATTCGTAAAAACATTGTTCGTGAAACCAATAGTTGCACACAGGGCAACGTAACCATTCTTCACCTTCATTGTATTCTTCTTCGCATTTCTGACAGTGGCCATCACTGTCACTTGTTTTGTCATGCCCACAAATTATTTCGTTCTCTTCTCCATACCATTGAACATGAAACGGCTCTTTGTCATCGGCAATTTTAAAAAAATTAATGTAGATATCACCATTTTGGTTGCATCTTCTTTCTAATTTGTGAATTTTAAGGGTGTTTTTGATTCTTTTGGAGGCTTCAATATCTCTTGGCTCTACAATATTCTCAGTCTCAGGCAAGTATGCAGCGAGTATTGACGGTATAAATGAATTGACAGCTTCGCAAAACTCTCGTGGTGAATAGATCATCACTTGACCTGACTTCACTTTTCTAAAAACCACATTTTTTACGGTCCCTCCGATACCATCCATGGGACCCTTCCCATGGTGCCGTTCATTATAAAACCATGCGAGTGACTTATTGGGTAATACAGTACCTGCCAACAACTTGAAAACAAAACGGGACCTGAATTGAGCCCCCATTCCATCACTCCAGACGTACAAATTTTTATACGATTTACTGTACTTGCTTTCAATTTCCTGGACGACTTTTTGCAAACAGCTCATCGACGCAACCCTATCGTGTTCCGACCTCTCAGTGACAATTATAACATTATCATTTTTAATCTTTTCTGAAACTTTAGAATAGCAGCAGGCTGTAAAAATACTGAAACACTGGTTTCCAAAGTAGGCACTCTGGATAGCATTTTGATGCTCATTTTTGTAACTTTCTGCAAAATCAACCTGAACCATGAGATCATCGTTTGTAAGAGATTCCTTCATTTCACGATAAGCATTGACTTGTCTCCTTTTTATATGGATATGCTCTTTCAGTACAGCAACTTCTTCCTTAAACATTTCTATCGCATTATTGAAACCAATCTCAATCCTAGCTTTGGTAATTTTTTTGTCGACTGTTTGCCAACGGTAATAAATGACTTTATCAGCGTTCTGTTCGGAAGCTTGGTCTTCAGAGTCATTGGGGTCATTTGAGACACTAGAACCATCAGAGGAATTTGACTCTTCACTGCTTTCGCTCTCTGATGGATGATCCACAATCAATTCATCAATCAACTTCGAGGACTTGCACATACAGCAATTTTCTAGCATACAGTCAGCTTCATCTGAATTACAACTGAACATCTCAATCAGTTCATGTGGATTGGTTGGGAGTTTTCCCTTTAATTTTCTCCTTTGGCTATTCAAACCTTTAGCAAATAATGAAGCGTTTTCACAAATTTCACATAAACAGGATGAATGCGGTATGTTGGTGTTATAAACGTACTCCTTGTGACGCTTTAAAAAATCATAAAATTGGGAGAATGTTAGCTTTTTCTCAAATTTCAATACAAAAGAATCTTTCATTTCCTCTGTCCCGTTAGCCATCAAGATTAAATCCCTTAAAGGCCATAAAAGATATTGTCTTTGTTTGTATTTACTTTCGCCGTTGAACTTTCCAATGTACACATTATCCTTGCGTCCAGGGTTTGTATACGATATGTCAGATCTATTAAGAAACTCAATCAGCCACATCTTCTCTTCATCATTTAGCTCTTTGCGTCGTCGTCCCCGATTTTCCTTCAAATCAACCCTTAGATTGTATTTTGTTGCAAGTCTCTGGATTATCTCTGCTTTTTTGTTTGGACTCTTTGGCAGATGCAGATCGGCCCTTGAGAGGCTGCGATGTAGAGATTGTTTACACGAAAAAGCTGAGCAAGGGGTTGATGAAGCTGAATCACTTGCAACCTCCTGAGCATTGGAGTCATTAGCTTTCTTTTTCTTTTTAGCAGCCCATTTTCTCAATCTTTCACCCTCCTTGTACTTTTCATATTTTGCCTGGTCTTTCTTAATCTCTGCCCTCCATTTTCTTTTCCTTTCTTTCTCATTATTCAAAAAATTGGTAGGCTTTGCTTTAAGTTTTTCACGCCTTAGCTTACACTTTTCACGGTTTGTTAATCCAGAATACTCTCCTTTTCTTGGGCGTCCTAAAATATTAACTCTTTTAATCTTAGTTCAAACGTTAACTATCTTTTGAAAATCTCATACTGGCACACAAACGTAAAGAGTTTTCAAAATAGATCGAAATTCTTCCTAAATACACCAAAACATCAAATCAGCTTACCACGTCTTTTGACTTGCACTTCTTCCATGTCTTCATAAAAGTAAAGAACGGTCGAACACGTAAAAAAAAACTTTTGGAATCAATTACACTGCAAAGTATGGGAAAAACGTCAATCATTAACATTTCTCATTGTTAGAAGTTGTTGCGTTGTAAAATTTATTTTTGTGTCGGACGGAATATTTAGTGTCACTTATTTAACACCCCTTATGGAGCATTAACTCAGAGCTAACGTGCATAACTTTTCTCAAACTACAGGGGCAAGTGATAATTTGATGGTTTACGTTAAACCGAAGCCGAAGTGAGACCTCACTGATCTTATAAAAATATAATTAGCTATGAATTGAGAAAAGATGACAATTTTTAAAGTTTACATCTTTTATACCATTCAGTAAATACATTTACAAAGTTTGCAGGATGACTCAATCTATCTTTAGTTACTCTTTGATATTAGCTCAAAGGTTCTAAGCATTTTTCTTTTGATAATTTCCATATAGATTCAAAGTAGTAGCATTTTGAATAAGGTATATGCATTTTCCATCCGACACTAAAACCAAGTGAACTGAGTCGCTATATGGCCAAAAATTTAAACGAAAATGAATTTTTTTTTAAAAATTAATGCTTAATTACAATAAAGTAGTTTATAAAGTAATGAAAAATAGAAAAGTTCAAAGCAGCCTTAAATTTTCTTTTTTAAGCTCCCACGTTTACCTTTTTTCAAATAGACCCATAAGGAGATCAAAAGCGTTATCACTTTTGGCAATGATCTTAAAGTCTTCCATGGTACCATTATGGGCTGTTTTGGTGATATGGTCTCCTATGGACGATTGACCAGATGAATTGGTCTTGTGGCCGCTCTTGTTAATCCCTAGGTGCTCGATACAACGAACCTTAAGGTTCCTGGTTGTTTTACCGTAATAAGTAGCATTACAGCTACTACATGTGTACTTATAAATGACATTGGAGCACATAAGGGTCGAAAAGCGGTCTTTAAATTTAAATAACGATGACAAACGGACAGGTGATCTAAAAACAACCTGTAATTTAACGTCCGGAAAGTTTTCTTTAAGAAGTTTGATGACGTTCTTCTTAATTCTAATACTATATGTACCTAAATACGGAAGATAAAAGGTGATAGATGTCTTTTTGCTTTCTTGTTCATTAGATGTGCTAACCTTACTAAATTGCTTATCAAGAAAATATCGAATAAACTTATCAACAAGCGATTGCGGAAAACAGTTTTTAGCTAAAATACTTTTAATCCTAAGGATTTCATTATGAAACCTAGAGTAGGAAGAGCAAATGTGAAATGCACGATAAACTAAACAACTAATTAAATTAGTTTTATACAAGTTGGGAGATAGCGAGGAAAAATTAGTATACAGGCCAGTAAAGGTTTTTTTCCTAAATAAACTAGTGCTGACACTATTACTGGTTTTTTCCACCAAGATATCAAGGAATGGAAGAGAGGAACAGTTTTCAACTTCAACTGTAAACTGAATGTTAGAATGAATGTTATTAATATAATTAAGGAAGAGATCAATATCATTTCTATCTTTAAATAAACAAAAAGTATCATCAACATAACGGCGATATAATATAGGCTTAAACTGTGAAGGACAACTGCTAAGGTAGCGTTGCTCAAGTGAGCACATAAAAATGTTAGCCAACGAGGGGCCTAATGGGGAGCCCATTGCAACGCCATCGACTTGATCATATAAAACCCCATTAAACAAAAAATGGTTATCCTTCACAGCAAATGAAAGAAGTTTCTTAAAATTACAGCGGTCGAATTTGCATCCATTATAATTAACGGTGTCACGATCCATAAACATAAGATTAGTGCAAATATCACTAAATTCATTAAGCGGAACATTAGTGAATAAGCTGGACACATCAAAGCTAGCCATATAAAAGGAGTGATTAGGTAAAGAAGAGATTTCCTTAACGAACGAGAAGGAATCAGTAACCGTAAATTGGTTAGTAGTAAGAGGCTGTAGGAGTGGAACTAGAAACTTAGCAAGTTTGTAGTTATAGGTACCTATGGCAGAAAGAATAGGTCTAGTAGGACAGTTATCTTTGTGAACTTTAGGTAGACCATACAATACTCCAGGAGTGCTGCCAGAGGGGAACAGGTCACGATACACTTCATCAGAGATAAGCTTCCTTTTGAGAAGGGTATCCCTAAGGAAGCGTACCAGTTTACCTTCAGTTTTCAGGCAAATATCCAACGCATCAATATCAAGACTGTTAAACTTATATATTCACTTAGTGCGTGACCTGATTCACGTCCCCATGGCTATATAAGGCCATATTTTCGCAACTTCCATCCCTTCACTGATGATGGCTCATGATTGAGTCGAAACGTTTGATTATGTCTTACTGATTATGTCTTGATAGTTCTTCGGTCTACCGGTTATGTCGTATTTAGAATGATTTGTCGAAATTAAAATACATCTACAAAGACAATAAAATGTCTTTATTTCTTGTCGCGATTCTTGTACTGAATTACAATATTTTATGAAACCCAAGCAGTATTTTATCAAAAGAGTTGATTTAAGTTTTGCCATTTATGGTAAGAGGCTTGAAGCTAATGCGGTTCAAAGTGAAAGAGACAAACAAACAACAATGTAAAAAAAGAAAAAACAAGCAGCAAATAGGAGCAAAGAATAGGAACAACATAAAAGAATGGCTACAGGTAAACAGGGACGTAAATTTAGGGACATTTTGCGGCGTGAAGAGTTCAAAATTCCGACTGACAAAGGGTCAGTTATCATCTTGTATGAAGGCCAAACTTTGATGAGCACTTACTATTGCTTACTATCAACATTCACTATGAAAATCTACAGTAACAAGGCAGGCCTGCAAACAGCTGAACAGGACTGTGTTTATGTAAAAACCAAATTGAGAGTGTGAAACTCTTGCATGTCAAAAATTTTCACCAATGGGTCAAAGACTATGTGGCAATATAATCTGTCATAGTTATGGTGCCTAAAAGTGGGGGTCTAGAGGCTTATCCCCAGAACAATTTTTGAGGTAACGCCCTCTAAAACATCAGAAAATGCCCTTTTAGAAAATAGAACGTTCTTGTTTTCATCATTGAATTTCATACTGAGAAGGAGAGCCCGATCGGAAAAAGTTGGGTCATTCGCAAAAACTGAATTTACCCCTTAAATGAACTTGAAACACTAGTCGGTAAACGCAGCAGTCTGAAAATCTCAGGGCAGTTGGAAAATGTAAGTCTCTGGCTTCAATTTTCAGACTGGATGAAGATTGGGGGGGGGGTGTCACACCTCACACCCCCGGAATTTATGTCCCTTCAGGTAAATCAAAATGCTTATGAAATACATGTCTTCTGAATAAGTTTCTTATTTTGAAGAAATGCTGTTTTTCTTCTCTTTTCTTTGCACGCTGGTAAAAGAATGAATATCCCATAAAGAAAATTTGATCTCTTCATCATATAAAGTTGCACAACACTGGGTTATCATGCAGGGGGTTATTACCATCATTTCCCACTTACACAAGTACAGCTCTATTCTGCTAGTAACCCTTCAGGGATACAATATGGAAAAAATATTTCTTGAGCTCAAGGCCTATGAAATTTTATGCTAATTTATACCCAGTTACTATATTTTATACCAATTTACCAAAAATTATGCTAAGCCTAAAATTTTATGCTTTTCTTTTTTATGCTGTCTGGGAGGCCTGCACCACTAGCATTACCACTACCACAACCATATTCACCGCCACCCAATCACCCACTAATCCATTTTTACAACATCAATCAGCAATCAAATTAACAAGCATCGTATTGTATCGTATCACATCGTATCATATCGTATCGTATTGTATCGCATCGTATCGTATCGTATCGCATCGTATTGCATCGCATCGTATCCTATCCTATCGTATCGCATCGTATTGTATCGCATCGTATCCTATCCTATCCTATCTATCGCATCGTATCGCATCGTATTGTACCGTATCCTATCCTATCCTATCCTATCGTATTGTATCGCATCGTATCCTATCCTATCGTATCGTATCGTATCGTATATCATACATCAGCCATAAAAAATTGTCGTATAAAAATATTTCTCCAAGGAGTCGAAGGGAAAAAAATTTCAAACATTACCAGGATGTGAGAACAATCTATCCAATGTATAAACAACTTCAAGAATAATCTGAATAAAAGCTTCCGTTATAGAATAGCTAAGGGAAAAAGCCTCAAGATTCTCCAGTTTAAATCTGAATTAAAGATCGGACCCGTTTGTAGTATTTAGAGACTAGTGTCCAGGACACTAAGCAGTGTGACATGTTTGTATGTGTGTAAATACGTTGAATTAGAAGTCTTGTTATGTTCTGTTTCAAGAAGGTTGTTGTTTCTGAATCTGTTCTAAAAACGTACACAGGAATATTACACTGGCGACGAGGATTAAGTCACATCGTTTGTAGTATTTTGCACCATGTCCAGCATTTCACTACATCCCATGCCCGAATTCAACCCCGATGTTGAAGTTGGCGCGAGTCTTGCTACTCGATGGCGGAAATGGCTTATGGATTTTGACATGTTCCTAGCTGCATCTGGCATTACTAGTAATGCACGTAAACGAGCTCTTCTCCTCTACCAAGCTGGCTCACGGGTTCGCGACATCTTTGCTCAGCTACCTGATACCGGTGAAGCTAATGATTTTGAAACAGCCAAAGAAAAACTTACACAGCATTTTCAACCACAGAAAAATGTCAGGTATGATGTTTATGTTTTTTGTAAAGCTTTTCAGCAAAAAGATGAACCTCTTGTTCAATACCATACGCGTTTGAGAACTTTAGCCGAACCATGTGAATTTACCAACTTAGACTTTGAGTTGGAAGAACAGATTATAATAGGGGGTACGTCAACCCGTATTCGCAAACAGGCCTTACGTGACCCTAGTTATGACCTTAAAGCCATGCTTCTTGATGGTCGTCGAGACGAAATTAGCAAATTTCAGTCTGCCGAAATAGAGGGGAAAGAACAGATGTCGAAACTCTCCGCGAAACCCAAAAATTGCCTAAATTGTGGTGGCCCTACCCCTCATCTCAACACCTGTCCTGCAAAAGGGAAAGAGTGTCATAATTGCGGGAAAATGAATCATTTCGCAAAATATTGTCGGGGAAAGCCAAAGAAAGGTCACAAATCAGGGCAATCGCGCTCTCAGAATTTCTCACGTTCTAGACAACGCACCCAAGTAAAACAGCTTGTCCATGCCCAGTCTGATACTGATGACGAGTACCTCTATCCTGTTCGTGATAGTAAAACTACACGTCCCCATGCTACCATTAAAGTCTTAGGACATTCCTTTGATATTCTTATCGATACAGGGGCTAGCATAAATGTAATTGATCACGGAACCTTCCTGCGTATGAAAGATGCACATTTACTTGAAACTCGTGCAAAAGCGTTCCCCTACAGTTCATCAAAACCTGTTACTTTCAAAGGCAAATTCCAAGCAGTCATAGAAACAAAGAAACGCTACGCTGTTGCAACGTTCTTTGTGATTAACAGCAGCAACAGTGGCAACTTGCTGAGCGCGCAAACAGCACAAGAGTTAGGGTTAATAAGTCTTAATCTTTGCAAATTGGCGGCAAACAACACACCTAAGTTACCACAAAAGCAGGATAAAGCACTCACAAGCATTGTTAATAAGTACTGCAATGTGTTCAATGGCCTAGGCAAACTGAAACATCAGCAGATTACTTTAAATATCGATGAAACAGTTCAGCCGACTGCGGAGGCGCAAAGGCGTATTCCGTACCATATCAGAGAGAAGGTCAAGCACGCCATTCATCAGCTTGTAGCAGATGACATCATTGAAAAGGTCCCTCACACCCAAGCGACCCCTTGGATAAGCGCCATCGTCGCGGTTCCTAAGAAAGACGGCACTGTAAGAATATGCGTTGATATGCGGAAAGCAAATTGTGCTATACAAAGGGTTCGTTATTTAATTCCTACAGTTGCGGATATTAGCCAAGCCTTAAATGGATGCAAGTTTTTCTCTAAGCTTGATTTATCTCAAGCATATCATCAGTTAGAGTTAGATGAACGCAGCAGATATATCACCACATTTAGTACTCACGTTGGGTTATATAGATACAAAAGGCTCAACTATGGAACAAATGCTGCAGCTGAACTTTTTCAGCATACACTACAGACGGTGTTACACGGATTAGATGGTGTCCGTAATTTAGCAGACGATATTATTATTTTTGCAAAGACACGTGAAGACCATGATCAAGCACTCTCTGCCTGCCTACAACGCCTTGCAGACCATGGTTTAACCTTGAATGCATCAAAATGTAAGCTTTTGACTGACTCTTTATCATTTTTCGGTCAAGTATTTACTGCCGAAGGGACAACCCCAGATCCAGCTCGGGTTCTTGATCTTCAAAATGCCTTAGTTCCCACAAACGTTCATGAAGTTCGGAGTTTTCTGGGTATGGCGAACTACAGTAGCAGATATATTCCCAATTACGCGACCATTACGGAGCCATTGCGAGTTCTTACAAAGAAAAATGCCCGTTTCACATGGACTTCAAGCCATCAGACTGCTTTTGATCACCTGAAAAAGGCATTAACACGCGCTCCTGTTATGTCCTACTTTGACACAACGAAAGAAACGTTCATAACCGTGGACGCCAGTCCCGTTGGCATCTCTGCCATTTTGAGTCAACAAGGGTCAGATGCAGACACCCCACAAGTCGTTGCTTATGCCAGTCGCGCGCTTACCCCAGTCGAGCAACGTTACTCGCAAACAGAAAAGGAGGCACTCGGGATTGTTTGGGGTATCGAGCATTTCCATTTATACATATATGGTTCTCATTTCACCCTAATAACTGACCATAAACCACTTGAGGTCATCTACGGCAACGTTAATTCTAAGCCATCAGCACGCATTGAAAGATGGGTACTTCGACTCCAACCCTACTCATTTTCGGTCGTGTACAAACCAGGGAAAGACAACCCTGCAGATTTCCTGTCACGTCACCCATCTTCAGAAAGTATCTCTAAGCATGCAGTCATGGCTGATGAATATGTAAGTCTATTGGCTTTATCAGCTGTCCCAAAAGCTATGACAATTAGTGATATTCAGAAAGCCACTGATGCAGACAAAACCATGCAAAGTCTACGTGCAGCAATTCTTCATAATAAATGGGACTGCGATCTTGTCAAACCCTTCCGAGCTATAAAGGATGAACTGATCGTTGCTCCACAGAATATTGTTCTTCGTGGTTCTCGAATCGTTGTACCGGAATCTTTACAACAACAAGCGATAGACATTGCGCATGAGACCCACCAAGGTCTAGTGAAGACAAAGGCGCTCCTCCGTGAGAAGGTATGGTTTCCTGGAATAGATAAGCTAGTGAAAGAGACTCTTGATCGTTGTATACCATGCCAAGCCACTGGTCAACCGAACCCCCCAGAACCTATACGGATGACCCCCATGCCAGATGGACCATGGCAGAAGGTGCATGCAGATTTTTATGGCCCACTGCCATCTGGAGAATATCTGCTAGTTCTTATAGATCGTTATTCGCGTTATCCGGAGGTTGAAATTGTTCGATCAACAAAGGCATCTGTTGTTATCCCGAAATTTGACAAGATTTTCGCTACTCACGGTATTCCTTTTTCAATCACCACAGATAATGGTCCACCTTTCAATAGTGAGGCGTATCGTCGGTATCTCCATACTTTAGGTATTAGTTACGACACTGCAACTCCCAAGTGGCCACAAGGCAATGCTGAAGTAGAGCGTTTTAACCAACCTCTTGGACGTGCTCTGATAACAGCAAAAGTTGAAGGGAGAATATGGCAGCAGGAACTAAATCGATTTCTCCTACAGTACCGCACAACACCTCACGCGACAACCAAAATCGCCCCCTCAGACTTGCTTTTTAATCGTGTAGTGAATGGAAAACTCCCAACGTTAGTAAAGAACCAAACGATAAATCGGCACAAAAAAGCAGTAGAGAATGAACGACTACGGGCCGAATATAATAAAGTCTATGCTGACAAAAAGCGACATGCTAAACCTTTCGATATTAAAGTGGGAGACTATGTTCTTATCAAGCAAGACAAGCAGAACAAGTTGACCCCTCGTTTCAATGAGAAGCCATTAATTGTTGTGCATAGAAATAAATCACGTATCACAGTTGAAGACAATGATAAACGTAAAATAACTCGCAACGTGTCTCATTTCAAGCGCATTCTAACACCTTCGAACTTAGAAAATGAAGCAAACAGTGAACCAGAAACAAAGCAGCATAAAGATGGTGATGATGATTATGATAACAATGATGCAAAACGGACAGACAATGTCGGAGAAAGGCAAAGACTTGTTGCACGTCGCTCAGACAGACTGCGTAGAGAACCTGATCGTCTAGGGGTACCAATACCGTCACAACTTGTTCGTTGAGACACTAACTTTTAAAAAGGGGGAATGATGTAGTATTTAGAGACTAGTGTCCAGGACACTAAGCAGTGTGACATGTTTGTATGTGTGTAAATACGTTGAATTAGAAGTCTTGTTATGTTCTGTTTCAAGAAGGTTGTTGTTTCTGAATCTGTTCTTAAAAACGTACACAGGAATATTACACCGTTCAAACCTATTAAAATTTTGTTTCAATTTACAGTATACCTACACTAGGGATATAAATTCAATCAAGACTTTCAAAATCAACCCTGCCAACAAATCATAGTCTAAAATATTCATTCTACCTAAAAAATAATAGGCAAAGTTAATAAGATAGAAATAATTTAATACGCATGGTTCCTCAAGCATTTGGAATATATTCTATTGCAAAGTGAATCATATAGGCTCTATTCTAACAGCAAATTCTATCTGTGCATCTAAAAAATCCACTTGAATTCAAAAGTATACATAAGCTACGAAGTATTTTGGGGTGAGAGGCATTCTTTGCCCCTCAAATTATGTTCAGTCTAGAATCATTTGCTTTCACAAGAAAGTAGATAAAATCAAAAATTGATCTGCTTTCATTTCTCCGACGCCAACTCATGGAATGAAACTAATGTTGGCATATCCACTAGCGTAACCATACGCCGATTACGGAGCCAGGATAAGCTCAAACATTTTTGTGGCCGATACGTGCGAAATTGGGCAACTTTCAACATATATGGCTTCTCTTATACAAAAATAGTCACGGACCGATAATCGAGGGACGGTTACTTGAGATACGGTTAATCGAAGTACTGTACTTCGATCACGTGAACATGAAGTTTCTACCATTGGTTGCTTCACAGGGGGCAAAAGGACATGATTCCTACAAAACAATACTGAAAGGACGGCAACACTACAAATGGGAGCTAAATGTGGAAAAAAGTACAAGTCAAGCAAAAGGAAGCATATTTGCATTTAGCGAGAGGTGAATAAAGAACGCTGGGGAACAGATTTGCAAAGTTAGTGCAATGTTGTGTCTGATGTTCTAATTGATGCATAGTGCAAACATGAGTCTCAACTGTGAACAAACTGAAAAGCACGGTTAGCATGGTTTCTCACATTACCTAATACTCGATCGAATTACAGACACATAAAAATATCAAACACCGGGGCCTGGCATACAGATGTCCTAGGTGGATTTCTTCATAAAATAAGCGGGGGGGGGGGAGTTAATTCGGGACTCAAGAGTAAGCAAAATATCAGTAGCAAATATGTCTGAATAATGATTTGAACAAATATTGATCTGAGCAATAAAAGCTTACCTCGGCTCTGCTCAAGCCATCGATGACTGATTTTTTTATTTGTGTGTTATCACAAAAGCATACAAACTCTTCTAGCTTTTTGCCTTGAAGAAATTTATTACGTATCTTCTCAACAAACAACTGAGGCTTTATATTTGAAGGGAGCTGGCAATTCTCGATGTCCCAGTAGATCCCAACAAATTTCCGTTCAGCATCTGAAAAATGACCCGAGTTTCTAAGCCATACAAGGAACAAATATTGAAGTCATTCCACGACAAAAATTTAGTCTCTTGACATATATGAAAAAGGGTTACAGTAAATTTCAAAAATTTTCCTCAAATACAAATCATTGTACGAGCGCTTGGGTCAAAGCCCAGAAATTATCAGAAGTTACCTTGAGCCAGAACTGGCATTATACGGCCCACAGGCCACATACGACACTTTCGCTGACTCTGACCCGCTTGTAAACGGTTAATTGGAATTATAAAAAAGCACATTTGTGACTTCGCCCTATGCATGGATGAAAGCTGCTCTTGTTCTGTGGTTGATTTCTATTCACATAAATCATTTAATTAATATCAAGCAGTTAATACCATGAAGAACTGAGTCGAGCCTTTTGCTCTGGAACCTTCGTCATACATTCTGTTCCTCATGTGCGTCCATGGCAAAAATAAGTGGCCACCAATGCCATAAACATTTGCATTACTTACTACAGCAAAAGTTGCAAAAGCAAACGTCCTAACCTTTACGAGGCGTCTCTTGCGGTGCCGGCTGTTCCATTTGACTGGTTAAGCAGTTAGCACCACTCTTGCCCACAGACGATGAAAACGGTTTGCTAGTCTAAAAGCATGCATATAAACACTTGTAAAAAATAGAGAACAGAAATTCTCAATTCTAATTCTCAGATATGGCATTTGTCAATTTAGAACGTGACAGTGAAGTACTATAAGCACCAAGAATTTTCAAACCGTTGAAAACTCTCGAAATATTGAATTCAACAGATATGCGGCGGCAAGTTGCCATTCCACGACAAAACTACTCTCATTCTATATCAATTACCCCCATTCCCTATCTCAGTCGCGCGGCCTTTGCTTAATTAAGGCCAGAAAAGCAAAAGGGTCATGAGAAATTTCACGCCGGTTTGAAGTTATTTTGGTGTCTGATCAAAAACTTTCCGTTTGCTTGCATGAGTGAGGTAAAATGAAACTCGTTCAGGCAAGAGTTTCATTTCGGTTGCACCAACCTGCAAGACATTTTACGCCCCCATAACACTACTGTACGATCTGGACTACTTACGTTTCAGAACGACATGACTATGCAGAGCAGCACTGGACCACAATGCAAATGGCGTGTCAACTCTTGCTATCTTAAACGCTATTTGAAAGGTAGATTATCAAGCCTGAAATGGATTCAAGCAAGCATGGAATACGTGCGGGCATAAGTTTCATACTAGAGTCTTAAAATTATAAACAGAACTAAATCTATGCTCAATCGGTACATTTCTGTATTTGAACTGCGGTTTTCAAAGAGTACGAAATAATCATAGGGTGACAAATATAGTTCCCTTGACGTAATTTGCAAATTCGACATACTAGTATGGATGACCCAAATTTTGTAGCGTAGAACATGTACTTAAGTCATATATATAGAAACTGGCCTGTAAAGAAAAAGAGCACTAGGACGAGAATTAAGAATCAAAAGTCAAGAATATGTGGTCAAAGTTTCAAGAATTTCTCAAAAAGGTAGACTTGAGCACAATTCACAGGAGACGTAATAGAGTTGCTAACTGCAGAGAGTAATAATACAAAAAATGATTTCATCTTAAATTCATGTAAGAGAGTACTTTCGAGAAGAAAATTCTATAAAGACTAAGAGGTAATAGTACTTTACCAGTGCCAACTCCATACACAAATTGGACATGGCATAGAATGCTCTACCTCTCAACTAAAGTAAGGGTCTCATACCTTGACAGGTAAATGAAATAAAAGGAACATCAATATTGGAATTTCAACTGTAGACTGTATTGGCAGTACATAAATTGTGACTTTTGAGGTAAATATTTAGCTCCATAAAGATGTAAACAGGGTTGTTTAAAGTCCATTACTTTTGTTGTTAATTGCTGACTTTGCATATAGGTTTATGCTGCTACTTTTAAGTTAACTAATTGACTATCATACATATCAAGTGTTGTTGCTGTTTTTTGTACTGAAGAATGCTATGAGTGCACAAGCCATGTATTCAAATAACAATCTTAGGGCCTGTGGCACCATGCTGAGACCAGCTTCTATTCTATTTGATGTTTAGCTGGACATACATTAGGCATATCATAAATTAAATAATACAATACCTGCTTATCTTGTAATGCCATTTTATGAGTATCTAAGAGAAAGTACAAATAGCAAGCATAATCTATTGAAGATAACCAAGAAAATAAAAAGTTAAAGTTATACAAATATTGTGACAATCAGAGATTAATGGTACCTTTGTAACTGAGATTTCACTAAAGTAGAAACCTGCTATGTTGGACTCTAAAGGGAGACTGGCAATTGGTCAGAGTTAACCGAGTCTCTGAATAAGTTGGAGTGAATCCATGGGGAATGAGAAATCAGTCCAACTAAGAAAAAGTCAAACTTATCCAGGGTACAACTTAATGGGATTCAACTGTAGTAGGAAATTTATAGACAAAAGTATTATTACCAGTTAAAAAGGTATGATCATAGATACTAAATAAAAATAATGATGCAAATGTTATTACAAAGCCAATTGCAACACTGATTTCCTTCTATTCACTGTTGGCTCAAATCCCTGGCACATTCATTAATTGTTGGGGGAAAGTATTATCTGCATTAACAAAATTAAGGCAGCCTTGGAGTAAATAAAAAGTAATTGAAAATAGAACAAATGTTAGGCCTTTCAAAGAGCAAACTGGACATATGATGCCAATTGTAAGTGTGTGATCGTTTGAACACTAAACATAAAATACTTGCATGTATACTTGTGATAAAGCTGGTGCAAGTAACAAATCAAGCAGATGAACTACACTGGGTACATGCCTAAGTGCTCTTGTATGATTGTGTGCCTCTCAGTGAAAGGCTTGAATGTGCATTTATAGTTATGAGTGTACAAGCATCCTGGTGGTCATTTATCCCAGGTTAGAAGATATGTAATAGCTTGACTTTTCATTGACAAAGTTGCAAAAGTATCAATGATGTCACTTTAACTTATAATAATGCAAAGTACAAATGATCATATCCTTGGTAGCTGTGACAAATACAGATCAAGTGCTACATCATTTAGAAAGCTAACAACAGCTTAGTTGGTATTATGAAGTTTTCCATCTTGGCATTCACCCATATCTAAAATACTATTTCTGCATGTACAAAAGGCTATACTGATAGAGTCATGCTAGAAACCTTTCGTGTTGAAATGATTTGAACCAAGTCCATGCTGGTTGAAGTATTCCCCCATGCCATTTTGTTCCAATACATAATCTTCAGTAATACTTTCCTAAAGGAAAAAGTTTAATAGTGTCAGAACAATATAGCATTGTAAGCTCTTGAATAGTTCTTAATTGTAAACTTTGCTAAAATCATTTAATAGCTTCATATCCCTTGCAAAACAATTGTGAAACCCTAAGCTACTTCTTGGAATTCTCTCATATCCAACACAATCTCCTTTGTCCCTGTGGCCTTATATGTCTTGATTATTGTACCAAATCTGACAACTTACACAACATGCAGCTTAATACATCCTGCAAAAGAGCATATCTCTTTCAATTGTTTCATTTTATGTGACTAGAAAAGTCCTGACACATATGAAGTTCAACAAAATATTTTATAATGCAGCTCATGAATTCTTCCTATCATCAATTTACCTGCTCTCTCTACCTGGTTTTTCCTTCTTACTTAAATGTTGGGTGACAATCACTAACTCTATGAGTAACTTTTTCCATTTTTTCTATATATATTTATATCAGGATAGTCCAAGTTGTAAGGTAGTTTTTTGCAATAACACTACAATTGTTAAAATCAAAAACTTGCATAATAATATCTGCAGTTTTTGATAAATGTTTCATGCTTTCTTAGACTATGTATGGATGTATGATATTTACATATTACTCTTGTTGCTGAAGATCTGAGAATGATAGATTATATATCAGCATCTGTAACTCACAATTACCAAAAATCAAGGGAATTTTGTATGCATGCAGACCCAATTAAGAACCAGTAAGGATACAGTAGAAAACAGTATCTGGTCCCATACATTCTTACCTCCATTTCCAAGGGCCTTTGGCATATAATTATATCAGCAATTAAACAAATTGAAAGTTGTGCTATGGAAAATTTGATTGCTACTGATGATTTAAAGACAACAAGAGTGACATACTGCTGGAAACACTAGTGATGAAATTTTCAAAAACTTCTGTTGGGTATGGGAAGCTCAAATAATACTTTTGCAATACAATCCATATAACAAGACTATACTTGAACAACAATTTAGCAACATTTTTAGCAACGTTCCATGTTCAATTCAGCTGTCCATGTGATAAAGAGATGAGGAATCTTTATTACAAATATTATCCCTAAAACTGCAGCTTTTCTAGATTGTTATTCATCAATCAATAATTAAACCATGATGTAAAAAGTTCTTGAACAAGAGATTAAACAAGTACAAGTAGGCAATACCTTGGCATGATTTTCTTCGTGCTTTGGATCAGTGAAAGACGCCTCTATTCTAGTGCCATTTATAATCTTACCGTGCATTTCATTCGCAGCTACTTCAGCTACTTCTTTGCTATAAAAATGGATAAATGCTTTTTTTCCTTTTTTCTTATGCATGACGATGTCTATCCGGTGTATAGGCCCATGACGTTCGAATTCCCTAGACAAAATACTCTTTTCAACGTCAGGTGTAAGTTTGAGTACCTTAACCGCATATGTCTCTTTTCCGCCTTCCATTTAAGTTAACTTTGAACATATACTTCCCGGCACTACCTCTCCACAATATTTTGCAATCTATGGTCTCTAATATGAGCTCACTCCCCTTCTGAGATACTTGCTTTGCTTCTAAGTATTGAGAATTGCACGATGGGAAGTAAGAGGAACGGGTATCGACAATTCAGCTTCGTGGTAATTCAAGATTCCACCAGTTGAAACACAGTTCAATATACTACTTGGAACCAAGAACTAAGTAATATATTATAGAGAACTATTTGATTAATAGAAAACAAGTCCTACAATGAGAGAAAAAAGACAAACAGATTTAACAGTATGCATATGAATGGACGGGAGTTGTATGTAGGGGGAATTTTTTAAAGGAGAGGGTCTCTCAGTAACTAGGCTAAATGGGATAATGTAGTTCATTCCTTTCATTTAAGGTGACCATTACGGCAACCGTAAGCTGACAATCAACACTTTTCAAGCTGTTCTATCTTCAGATGTCCTCTTCAAACTACCGTAGTCTGTGATGTTGAGCCAATCTTTCACATCGTCTGACCACTTTTTTCTCTGAGCACCTCGTGATCTTATGCCTTCTACACTTCCTTCTAAGATTATCACTACATCATTCCCATTTGAGCTTCTACAAATATGACCAAAGAATGCAGCTTTTCGCTTTGCAATAGAGTTCATTAAATGCATGTTGGTCCCAATTTTTTGCAGTACTTCCTTATTACTAACCTTGTCTTTCAAACTAATCTTAAGAACTCTACGATATATCCCACATTCAAAAGCATTAATCTTGTTCCGTATTTCCTTATTAATTGTCCAAGCTTCACTGCCATATGTAACCACTTACCAGATATAACTTCGTATCATCTTCTTGTTTGGAGACATGCTAACATTGCTTTTTAATAATTCCTTATGTTTCCAAAACGCCGTCTTTGCTAATGCTATCCTAGTTTTTACTTCCTTTATGCACTTTCCATCATCTGAAATATTTGTACCTAAATACCTGCAATCTTTTACTTGCTCAAGCTGCTCGCCGTTAACTAGAATTTTGATCCTAGTCTGTGGTTTCTTTTCAATAACCATAACTTTTGTCTTCTTATCATTCAGTTCCATTCCAGAATCTTTGCATACTCTAACAATATTATTTAGCATTCTCTGTAAACTATGTTTACTATCAGCAAGTATTACAGTATCATTTGCATAACGTATGTTTGTGAAACCTTTTCCATTGACAACTATGCCTTTATCATTTTCCAGAGCCTTATTTACTACCTCCTCACTATATAGATTGAATAAGATTGGTGATAAAATGCATCCCTGTCTGACACCTTGCTTTATTTTCACTTTTCTAGACAATAAAGTATTAATTCTAATTTGTGCTTCTTGATTATCATATATGTTACTAATCAATCTTATCTCTTCGTTGGGAACATTATACTCATCAAGCAGTTTACTGAGGGCAATAGGCTTTATTTTGTCTAACGCTTTTTTATAGTCGATGTAACATACAACTAATTTCTTATTCTTTTCAATCAGTCTCTCTGTCATGAATTTCAGTAGGCAAATGCCATCCCTAGTACCTCCAGAGCCTCTTTTAAGCAAAACCAACTACTGGGGAAAATCTTAGTTTGGGGCCCAAGCCAGTACACAGAAAAAATAGCGCCATTGTTATAATAACTTTGAATAAAATGTATATGACATAACAGAAATTTTAACATGCAAAACCATTTTAAGTGTTCAAATTGAGGTCCACACTTTTGAAAAAGTTACTAATAGCAATTATAAACAACCATTGTCTTTTTGAAAAAACTTTTTAATAAAACTTCTAGTCTGATATATTTCTTGGTCAGGCTGTCTGTCACGCCTCTCTTTTTGCTTCAAAAATTCAGCAACTGCATTTCTTGGATCATAAAAGGCTGTTCCTTTACCATTTAAGGAGATGTGCATAATGCTGTTTATTGACTGTTGGCTAAGTGAAGCTCTGTTTGAGGTCTTGATATTGTTGTAATGAGAGACTGTCCTTTCAGTCCCCATGCTATGTGGGGTTAAGGTTAAAAACGATGCTAGAAATGTTTTCAAAAGACCACAGCTTGCTTGCACCATTTTTCTTAATTTCAATGCGTAAAATGTGCCATTGTCTTCAATAGCAGGATCTTCAATGGCAACTATCTTCCTCCATGACATACATGTGTCAGAGACAAAATCTTCAATCTTTTCTGGGCCAAATAGTTGACTGGCTAAATCTCTGCTTGCTGTGATGAGCTCTGTAGATGATTTGGCATCTAAACTTTTCATCAAATTTTTTAAAGTTCCATCATTTTCAAGGTTCATTCTCTCATCTAAAAAATTTATTGCTGATTGGACAATCTCTGTTCTCACTGCCATGTCATTCTTGTGTGTTGTTGTCACATATTTGTTCATTATGTTTCTTTTCTGTCTTGAATTAGTTGGAGAAGAAACTTCTTCAAAGTTTCCACGACATTTCTCCTCTCTCCCACCTGGTATTGGTATTTCATTCATTACTTTGAGATTCTCAACTGCAGCATCTCTTGCAGTTATAATATCCAACAAAATTAGGTGTGACTTTTGAAAAATTTTCTGGAGATTCTTAAATATTTTGCACAAATCAAACATCAAAGTTGTTAACCAAAACTGTTGACCATCATGTTTCCATTTATCTAAAAAGCCTTGAGCCATTCTTTTTTCAATTTTTTCAGCGTGAACTTCACCAGAACACATCTTTGTCCACACTTGCTTTGCTGCTTCAAGATTATTTAGCACTGCCTTCAGCACATCCAAAGTGTGCTCAGCAAATCGCACTTCAAAGTGCTTAGGAAATGTCAGACATTTGGGATCTTCTTTGTGAAGGTACTTTACTCTGCGAGGTGATTGTCTGAAAAATTTGGAAACAGCAAGTACATTGGTCATCCACAATGACAATTCAGGAACTTCAGACTGTACAGACTCCAAAGCCAAATCAGAGCGATGGCATATGCACCATGCAGTGAGCAATTCTTTTCCAGTGTAATCCTTTAGAAGTTTCCAGAGTCCACCATTCTTACCAGTGTTGGCATTTTCACCGTCTGTAGTTATTCCAACAAGTTTCTCTGTATCAACTCCCACACTCTTTAAACAAGTGGTAAGTGCATCAAGCAAACCATCTGCACCCCCAAGGTCACTACTTGAAATACCCAGAAATACAGTTTTCACAGAAACTTCATTTTGTGGGAGAAATCTTGCAGTGATGAATTTGGAATCCACTTGTTGTTTGTCTGAACTGCCATCAATTTGTACTGAATAGCAGACACATTCTTTTAACAAATCTGCTACTTTTTTCATTTCATGTTCACTGATAATTTCTCTCATTTCAGCATATGTCATAGGGTCTCTGTAATGGTAGGCAGAGCCTGGTTGATTGTAAGGAACAAAATCAGCATCCCATCCATTATCTCTAAATATGTGCAACAAATTGTTGCTATGATCACCAGACAAAGATCTTGATGCCCAGCTACATGCACTGACAGTTTCTACTCTGCAGTCATTGTATACATCAACTGCAAGTTTTAGAAGCAATTGTAAGGTCTCAGCTTTACATTTCTTCACTATTCGTACCCAGGGATGGGCATCTGACATATCCTTCCAAGCATCATCAAGCTTTTTGAGTCGTAATGCCTCTTCATGGGCAGCAGAACATAAATGGTCAACTATCAAACGAAGCCTGTCCTTACCATCAACACGAATTCCTTGAGCCACAGGTATTCGACCATTGACGGTGAACCTTTTAACATGCATTTCAAGCTGGTTACAAACAAGGCATTTCATGATAGGCCTTTGCCTTTTGTCTTTTCTTTCATATCTAACTTCAAGACAGCTCTCAGACATAATAAGCCAGTTTAAGTCTAATTTCTTTCCTTTGTACCAGTGAGTTCCAAATTCATCTTGTTGTTTTGCATTTTCAGTTGTAACATTTGTAGTGTCACTCTTTGCCACTTTGCTGGGGGGTGGCGAGGATTCATCATGTAGTAGGCCTTCCTCTAGTACTTCTGCTGTATTTTCAACCTCAACAGTGTCGCTATCCTTCTTTCCAAACATTGAGAAAATCGACTTCTGACCCACAGCTGAGGCACATTCCTTCAAAGCTCTTTTCTTGCTTTCGAGTCGCTTTCGGTGTCCACTCTTCTCTTTTTTCTTCATTTTGAAATTACGAGATTAGATATAGGTCATTTGAGATAGGTAGATCGAAAATAAAAATATTAAAAGCACGTGCTTGAGTGGCATGTGTACCAGGCTCGCAGATTGAATTGAATTGACCAATTCCTGGTAATCGAGGTCAAAAGGCGAAACTGAGGCTCTTGAGGGCAGTCAAAGCTTCGAGAGAAGAGACGGGAGAAACTTGTCCCAGTCGCAGACCCTTGCACAAAGTTGAAAGAACAATGGAAATGAAAACAACAAAACAAATCATGGTACATAATGTGAAAAGGGCCCCTAACTACTGGGGCAAGATTAGATTTTTTTGCTTCACTACTGGGCCAGATGAAGGGCCTACTGGGGCAGAAACCCCACTAGTTGCAATGTTAAAAGAGGCCCTGAGTACCTCTACCTTTTCTGAAACCTAATTGACTATCTCCCAATCTGCTTTCAATCAACGGTGTAATTCTTGATTTGATTACTTGTAACAATACCTTTGACGTATGCGAAAATAAAATAATGGTTCGATGTTCATTACCGTTTTGGGTTCCAGAAACATTTGGTATTGTTATAAATGTTGTTGCAGCAGCTCACCAGTGTTATAGCAATTGTTAATTACTTTACTCATTAGATTAATATCGTCGTTTCTCATGTACTGCAATAGCTCTGCTTGAATCTCATCTGCACCTGTAGCCTTTTTCTTAGGTAATGACGCTATAATGCTCTTTACTTCTTCACTGTCAATATGCACCTTCATATATTTTGAAACTTCAGGTGTTATCTTAAGAGGTCTATCTTTATCATTATATAAGTCCTCTACATACTCTGCCCACCGTAGCAGTATGTCTGTTCTGTAGTAAGTGTGTTTCCATCCTTATCTTTTATGCTATTATTGCTACTAATTCTCTTATTTGTTAACTTCTTTATCATATTATACGCTTTTGGATTGAGCTTCCTAACTAATTCTTCCATTTCTTTGCACAAACTTTCGTGATATTCTTGTATGGCTTTATCACGCATTTTTATCTCAACCTATCATGTTTACAATTGCGCCTCTCTTCCATTACCTCCAATATATCTTCAATCATTCAATTTTGCTTCTTAGTCGTTTTACGTTTTCCACATGTGTTTGCTGCTACTGTTGTTAAGCATACCTTCAATCTGTACCTGTCATGTTTATCGTTATTTTCCATACTGAATTCTTCCTTAAAACTTATCTTGCATGTCCTTATCTTTCAGTGCTTCTAGATTCCAACTCCTGCGAACATGTCTTCTTTTCTGCTTTTTTAACTTAACTCTGATGGTCATCCAAACAGGATTATGATCTGAACCATAATCTGCATCTTTCATTGCCTTTGCATTAGCAATGGGGTTTCGATATCTTTTGTCAACTAGAATATAATCAATTTGATTCTCATCCTTCCCATCTGGATTTGTCCATGTGCTTCTTGATTTTAATTTCTGCTCAAACCATCTGTTGCAAATAAAAAGATTCTCTTTTCACAGAAATCAATTAGTCTCTGCCCCCTCTCGTTACCTTCTTCTAATCCATATAGCCCTACTGTATTTTCATACCGTTCGCTTCTTACTTTTTGCATTACAATCTCCTAAAGCCCGGTTCATACTTACAAATTAGTGCTTAACTGCGAAACGGATTAAGGAGACATTATCTGCCGTAAATGCGTAAGCAAAATGCTTTCGTGTCCTTAAGCAAACTGCACCTCCGTATACTTTGGCCTTAAGTAAAATTGATTTGAAAATCTCTTGCATTGTATGCATTACATAAACGACGACAACCAATGCGATACATTCGCACAGTCAATGCTTCCCTGATATATTTCTATATTTTTGTCGTTTCTGTATCGATCAATAATGTTTAACCAATTTCACGCGAGGAGTTTTGAACTCTGATTGAGTCCCGGTATTCTTTAGGTGTATGGTTATATAAATGCGGATATTTCTGCACTTCTTATAGCCTTGCTTCAAAATTGTCCGTATTAGAACGTGGTAGGCAAAGTGAATGCAGAAAAGGAAGTGCATATGGAAGTGCGTGATTCATATGGATTGGAATGCAAAACGTGCGTATTATGTGGCCGGGCGCTGCGTTTTGTATGTGAAGGCGCTTAAGGATAAGGAAAAAGTTGAACTATTTTCAACTCCGTAATTTCGTTGCTTACGGATCCAAGGAATTGCATCACGCCTCCACTATTTTTGCGTAAGCATGCTAAGGAACTTACAGCGAATTATGGAGCAGACTACCTGGCGCCGGCCCGGTGTTAAGCACATAAGTTTGAGAAAAATTACGAAGTATGAACAGGGCTTAATGCTGTCACTATGTCTTTCCATTCTTTCTGTCATTTTTCTTCTAACTCAACACTTCTATATAATTTTCTACTTCCTCAACATCATCATCCATATTTGGAGCATAAATTTGATGTACTAATACATTTCTTGCTCTGCCTGATACTTTTAGAGTCATGTGCCTCTCGGAGACTGCCTGATAACTTAACACCGAATTGATAATTCTCTTTCCTATGATAAAAGCAACTCCCTTTCTGTGCTTCACTGTACCAAAATACATTACCTCAAACTTTTTCCCATTAGGTAACTCGCACATAAATTTCCCATTGCCTTTCCAAAATGTTTTAGATATTCCAAGTATATCAATCTTCAACATATGCATGTTCTTACAAACATTTGCAAGCTTTCCTTTTTGATAGAGACTCCTGACATTCCAGGTTGCAATTTTCCAGAGGTCGCTTGATGACGGTGCACGCTTGCCCTCTGAATCACAAGACGTCCACTGGGCCAGACTACAGCTCAAAACATTTCGAGCAGCACCCCTTTTGCCAAGATCTGAATATAGCTTAGTTCTGAGATTCATGTTGATTATCATCTGGGGATAATAGATACAGTAGGCCCCAAGAACTACTGTATCCATCAATGTCATAATATTGACAGATGTGCTTGCTATTGTTTCAGATGAAATCTTCTGCTTACCACTAATTGTTTAAATTACCGTTGACTAACAGAGAGCTCTCCTGCCAATATCAACTACCCCTATCTTGCAGACCAACAGAAGGATCGTATCCCTGATTTGGGAGACTACCTGGTACTACTCCTTGCCTAAGGATGACCAGGAAGCTAATGGATGGAGGGAAGCTTCACTGCCTCATTCATAATGTCATAGATTATGCCTATTGCCCTAGATAATGTAATACCATATGACTAATTTTAGACAAGCTAGTCGTATACTCATGCACTGAGGTGCATCCAGGGTGGCAGGTACTGGGGGGGGGGTGGTCTGGGAGTGCTATAGCATACAATTTTCCGTATCAATGCTTTTAAAATATCACAAATGCAAGGAAACACCTTTTTTGAAATATTCCTCTCTAATATTTCATTTAAATCTGAAGCAGTAGAATTAGAATGATCAGATGAAATCGAACATAAGTGAGAGGTATAGAGAGAGTGCATCAACGCATATCTGGAAACTATTCCAAAAGTGAAAAGAAAATCAAAACAGAGATGGATGACGGGCGAAATATTAAATCTGATGGAAATAGAGGAAAGTAAGAAAACAAGCAGTGAGGAATATTATAAAAAAATTAGAATGACAAGAACTAAATGTAACGAAGCGAAAGAAAATTGTTTAAATAAGAATTGTAGAGAAGTAGAAGACTTTCACGGAAAACATATGAAATCAATGTACAAAAAGAAAAGATATCACAGATAGAAGAAATTGTGCTCAAGCAAGGGATGTGTACAATTAGAAAAAGACATTATCGTGGACAAGGAAAAGATACTAGAGAGATGGAAAGAGCACAGTAAAGACCTGTATGGTCACAGTGGAAGAAATAACTATTACAGAATTTTAACTAACAAAGAACTGCCACAGATACTGAAAAGTGAGGTAGAATATCCAATGGAAAAGATGGAAAGGGGAAATCTCCAGGGCTTGACAAAATCACCATACAGCTATTGGAAGCACTGGAAGAGTTTGGAGTAGATCAAATCTCCAAATTTCTTTAAATACCAGAAGATCCTTCCAAATTTATGTATATTCATTGCGTTGCTTAACAAAAGCTGGTACAACTGAATGTGAATTACGCAGGACGATTAGCTCGGTGAGCCAGCTTACAAAGATTGTGCTTAGGGTAATAATGAACAGAATAAGGATCAAGACATGACCAGAAGTTGCAAAAAAACAGTTTGGTCCATTGAAGGAAAAGGAACAGCGAGTGCAATATATACCTTAACAACAATTATAGAACAATCTAATGAAATCCAACAAGACTTCTACTTCTGTTTTATAGACTTTACCAAGGCTTTTGATACTGTAAAGCATTAGAAGCTTATGCAAATGCTTCAAGGCATAAATGTAGGTGGTCAGGATTCAAAAGTTATCAGAAACACGTACTGACAACAAACTGCAATCATTAAAGAAAACACAATCAGCAGATATGAAAAATATCGAAAAATGGGTTAGACATGGGTGTGTCCTCTCACCAGACTTATTTTCGCAAAGTTCGGGTGAGAGTACTTCGCCGCTACATATGGTCAATATGAATGTATGTTTGTGAAGAATGAATCATCAACAAGGAGATAGAAAATCGATTAAAAACGGCTGAGATGTCGTTTTTCGTGCAATGCTCAGAATGGCACATAAGAACAAAATTACAAATGAGGAAGTACTTGAAAGAGCAAGAATAATGGGGTATATTACTTAATGAAATAAGGAAGAGGCAGAAAACGTTCTTCTGACACGCGATGAGACAAAATAAAAAAGGGGCATTCAGTAATGACCGGCAAATTAATGGAAAACAAATCAGCGGTAGACAGAGATATTCTTGAGAATATTAAAATCATGGTTACACAAAGAAAATCCACTGCAAACGATATCGTGCAGTTGGAATCGTGACGGATGGAGATCCATGATAGCCTACACTATCAAGCACGATAAAATGTGACACGAATATATTTTATTTAAACTAGCTAAGGTACATGGTACAAAATTTTACACTTGTATATACACTAACATATACTAAAGCATTTCAGTCGTTACGTACACGTGGATCATGTTGAAGTACATCTGTATATATCTGCTCTATAGTGTAACATGACTGCTCATAAACATTGAGCTCTTAAGGAGATATTTTTATGTGGTTGACACCACTTCACAGAACAAAGCATTCTACGCATTACCCTCCCCATAAGTATTAACACGTTTTTGGAAAATTTCTTGGACCATGTTTTAACAAAGTGGTGGATCAGCGTCCCCTATTCCCCGTTTGCGTAAGCCACTGTTTGTTCAGTATTTCCCAAGCACCGTGCTGCAGCATATTAGTGTGCCGCGAGAAAATATACGGTGTACAGTGGCACACTATTAAATTTCCCTTGATTGATTCAAAATGAATTTGACGCAAATGATTTCTTGGTACGTTTGTCAGTGTAGGCAAATGCAATGGCACAGGGCTTATTTTAGCTTGGTCTTTGTGGTCTTTGAAAATTAGAGTTAGGTACAGGAAAATTAAAAACAAGTTCTTCTTATTATAATGTAGGGGGTCAACAACCTAAGGTAGGCGACGTCATTCTACGAGGCCAGCCGACGGCAGTTGATGTTAGAGCACTAGATTCATCGTTCGCTTTATGGCTACTTAGTGATATGTAAAATGTTGCTTGTGTTCCTGTCGGTTCCACTTGTCGAAGTAATCCACATTTCAAATTATTGAATCGTTTTCATTTTCTTTCTCATTTTAAATCTTTTTCTCAGGACTTTGGTTCTGGTTTGCTAGTATTGAGCAGAGCAATTATGCGCCCCACATTCGTCATGTTTCAGTTATCTGGTTCACCATAAAAAAGGTTGGTAGCCCTTATTACAATATCAAGACTCTGAAGTCCCTTTATCCTGTTTGACCGTCAGCCTAAATGATGACAAACTTTGTAACACTTCATGGTATGCCAGAAAGAATGTTTATAGCACCATCAAACATAAGGTCAAACAAAAGATAAAACCTGCAAATGTGGAGAGCCGCGGGATGTGGTCACTGGAAATTTATGATCAAAGGTTGCTATAGAATTTCGCAAGAATTTGAGCCATTTAAGGAGTCAATGTGATTAGAATTTCTGAGCAGGCATACGGTCCCCCACGAGAAAGTTAATTCTCATTTCTCCTAGAAAACTATTATCAGACATGATGATGTAACCATTAAGATTGTGAGGCTGATACGAAAAGTTTTTCTTGGAAATAATAAACCATATCCTGCCAATTCTAGAAAATCAAACCCTTTTTGAAAATGTCTATAGCAGAAGAGAAAAAAGAGTTCAGTTAGAAAGGCATGTTAGAGATGAAGTGAAATAGGCATACTAAGAGATGCCAACCTTTTTGGAAATTGAGAGGATCAATATTGGCGAAACTGACCAACAGAGACATGTTAAATGACAAAAGGGAAAAATTCAGTATGTCAAAAGAAATTATGAAGACTGGGAAAGAGTCTTCCGAAGTAGCTAAGCACTACAAATTCAAATTTCTATAAACTAGTTTCATATCAAAACCCGAGGTGAAAAGATTACAAAAAATCACAAAAATCATAAAAAGGTATAAAAATCACAAGAAATCACAAAACCACAAAAACCACAAAAATCACAAGAAATCACAAGAAATCACAAGACATCACAAGAAATCACAAGAAATCACAACAAATCACAACAAATCACAAAAATCATATAAAGGTATAAAAATCACAAGAAATCACAAAACCACAAAAATCACAAGAAATCACAAGAAATCACAAGAAATCACAACAAACCAAGAACAAAATATCGCAAAAATTACAAAAATCACCAAAATCTCGTACACTCGTCTACGAGTCAGAAACCCATCCTAAAAACACGTATGTTATAATAAATTTTGCAGTACATGAAAGGCCCATTTTCAGAAATGGTTTGAGGGTCCAATGGGAATTTCCAAGTGCCTCGGTGGGCCTACATGCTCCAGTATATAAGTTCCGCAATTTGCTTCAACTCTGGCTCAAGACAAGAAAGACAATCTTGTCATCAAAAGCTCTATGTTTGCATATATTTACTTTTGTAACTATACTCTTATGTATCTGATATCTAATTACCCTTTCTAAAACTAAATTATCTTCAAATTTCTTGCAATACAGCGATATAAAAAGATTACGAAAATCTCCTAAAATTATAAAAGAAACGATTCAAGAACAGTCTAATTGAGATCTAGCATCAACGAATTCCATATGAATGACAAACATACATTTATAATTACAAACAGTGGTAGGAATAATGAACATGAAAATTGGAATGCACGATATCAGCTTCTAAAATTAACCGCAAACCTTCCACGAAGGTCCGTTCCTTCAATGGGGTTTGGGGGTGTCAGGACCTCACTGGCAAAATTCCGTCGGTATATAAACAGAAGTTGCCATTTCTGTCGGCAAATTGCTTAAGTCACAGGCAGCTCATCAAGTTGTTAAATTCAAGAAAATTTCTAGGACCGGTCTTGCTTCCCAAACCTAATTCATACTAGGCGTTGTTGACCAGATACGGGATATCTGCTTGAGTGAAAAGTATGTATTTCTACCTTACAGGCTAGTCAACAAAGCGAGACTGTCTAACAGGGGATATTCTGAAGAAAACCATTTAGCAGAAATGAAGGGTTTATAGTTGGAACATGGAGGAATATAATTCAGTACCACACAAATTTTCTACAGGAAATGCTTTCTAGGGTACTTTATTTCCATGCTCTTGTTTTTTTGCGAGAGGCTTTCGGAACTGTACACGCTTTTTTTATAAGGAACCTAGCTCAAGGCCTAGTTCCAAAATTTCCTTATTTTTGGGCCTCCAATGATCGAATTGTAGTATGAAAATTCCTTAACAGCTCCTTAATTTTCAGCGCACAATTAGTGCATAAAAATGGTACAGACACAAGGAAAAAATTGAAACCTGAATTTTGCATTTAATTTTGTCTTTAACGTAAGACCAGCGAAAAATGAAGGACATAACACAAGCATAGCAAAAGATCCAAGCTGGTTTTGGCTGCAAATGAATGGAAGCAGCTTCCAAATTCTTGATTGTTTGCTGATATAAAAAATTATTCAAATTGAAAACTCCCTTACGGGATTTTACTTTAGTAGTACAAGTTCTCTAAATATTTCGTCATTTTACATGTAGGTTCCTTATAAACTGGTTCCTTATAAAAAAAAGCGTGTGCTACCCGCTAATTCTTACAACAATAAGTTTCATTTTCAATGTCCACTAGCAGTAGGTCCTACTACTAAACGCCGCCCACTCAAGTTGGACAAACCCAAAAACTGTCAGAAAAACAAGAAATTGTAATATAAAAAAAGATTACTTATACTCTAGAAGGGAACTCGACAAGGAAATGACTGTAATTGTTAGAGAACCTATATACCAAGCCATTCTTAATATATTATCAATATTGTCTGAATGCAGACTATAGTGAAGGCCTATTTATTGCCTGCTTGAAATGAGTGTTTCTATCATTTTCCCAATCAATTTAAAGTTGCAATACCGTGCTTTGATGTTTCTTGATGTTATTGGCAGTCAGCGGGGGTGCTTGGTGCTGGTAGCCGAGTGGCGGCAGGGAGTCACAAAGGCCTGGTTCCCATACAGCCTTAACTGTCGCAAGGTTGCCAGCGAAAGTCTCCTGTCATCTATCATCTTCCACGCTGCAGGTAATGTTGGCACCAGTAACTATGCCGGCAAATAAGGCACTATGTTTTCTTGGGGCACCTTATAATCGTTTAAAGTTTATTTATAAATATCTCTCTAATTGCGATGCAGTTCCAGTATGATTGGCTCACAACAGTCACCTGATAGCACAGAACGAGACCGAATCGAAAGGTGGGGCAGGCAAAGTATTCCTATATACCAGGGGTGCCGAAAGTTCCCTAGTGAGGGCCGAACACAGAAAAATTACACATGAACATTATATGCATTGCTAAATTGAAAAATGATTCTACCTATGATTTGAAATACATGATAGGAACCTTGGTGGCACCAATGGTACTAGCCAACAAAACCTACACTATAGGCCGCTGTTGGCTGATGGTCTGCCTGCAGTAGTTTGAACAATACTCATAGACGACTGGGTTGCCTGTGCTATCGGGAGATCGTAACTGCAGGAAAAAGTAGTACTCATCCAACTCTCTTCTGGCAGCTATGGAATTTCAAAATTCAAGGCAGATAAGAACCTGGAGAAGACATGCAAAAATATGTCCATGTGATAAAGGGGGCGTGGCAGATGGAAGATGGCACAGTTCTATCGCAGGCAGCCTTACGCACGGTAGTTACAACTATGTATATGGGACATACGCCTAAAGCATATATGTCGAATTAAAGATTCTGGGCACGTCAAAAGATAGTAACATTGTCTACATATCACGAAATCCAGCACACTGCTTGCATCTCAGTAGAGAAAACAGAGGGAGAAGCATGTGAATTTCCAACAGTGAATAGCGCTCCAAAATATTCAACATTTCAAGAAATAGAAAAGTTACAAATTGATTAAAAGGCTTCAAAATCCCTACGTACATCCATTAAGGTAAGTTGAGAGGGGACACAGAGAGACGAAAGATATTTGAATCGGTGAAAGAGAAGCTTCAAGTTGTTACACATGTAATCATTCTGAGGCGAAAGAATCATAACGTCACAAACATTGCAAGAGAACTATCATTCAGGCCCCCTGAGTCTCAACAAGCCCTAGCTGAAACGAAATCGCTAATGAGAAAAAAATCTGGTAAGTAACTGTAAGCAAGCAGCCTCCCTGAGCACTTTTAAATAATATATTTAAGCAGTATATTTAGTAGTTTTAGTAATGCAAAGGAACGTTGTACTTCTAATTCTCATTCATTTCTTATTTTTTATTGTACTAATGCTTGAAAGTTCTAAATTCTAGTTTTGTATATTAAATTTGCAACGTAGTTTCAACTTTAAGAGTGATTTTTAACTTTTTGTTTCGCTTCAAGTATTATTGTGGGATATGCAAAGATTTAGGATATCAGGGATATGCAAAGACCCAAGTATTATTGTAAGTAAATGGAGGGCCTTGAAAATCAGCTTCCCTGCTGAAGGGTTCCCCTTCCTAAAGAATTTGAAAATGAAATGAAATGAAATGAAATGGTTTCTGGATACCGAAAAATTTGTCAAGAACGACATACATCATTGTATCGGAAGTCCAGCAACTGGCAAGGCAAGCCAACCCGAACCTTTAGCAATGATGGATATCTTTAATGGCCAATGGGAAATTTTGCGCGTTGATTTTCATAGAAGAACCACTTTTTCAAGCTGAGTCTCTACTAGCCGTAATTGACCAGTATTGGAGATTTCCCGCAGTAGGAATTGCCGAATCAACCAAAGCTTAGATAGCTATCAAAAGCCTCTAACAGGTAAATCACATAACGGACCGCCATGTAATGGTGAAACGAATATCAAAGACTGCTCAAAGCACTAGGAAAATGCAAAGATCCTCTATCCCCGTCTGGCGTCAAGAAAATGCAGAGGATGCACATTCTATGCAATCGCCGGCAAAATTATTTAACACATTGCGAGATATATCAGACGAGCACCTTCCGGTAAACAGCAAAAAGGCCCTTGATCAACTTGAAGAAGCTCAAAAAAATGAAGATATTGAGTGAAATTATAATAAACATGAGGATAGGCTGTTGCACTGCAGAATGTCATTATTGCTTGAAAAAGTGGAAAAACTCTTATTCATACTGAAAGCACTCTTTCTGTCCGACACTCATATGCAATATAGAATTCCATTCACCCTTCAGTCGTTTTCCGACGCTCTGTACTTTCATATGCTTCAGACGAAAGAAGAGTTTTCAGTACAGTTGGGAATTTTCAGCAGTTTCACGCAATAGTGACACAAAATGCAGACAAAAGGAAGAATGCATTAAAAAGTTGCCATTGAAGGCTGAGATTGTGCATCAGTACTACAAAGCAATTCTGTATCGGTAAGACAAACCATTAATAAAAATCTAACGCCGAACTTTACAATATAAGCTACCTATTAGAAGATAATCAAGAGATACAGCACAAAATAAAGAAGGACATAGAATAAATGATTCGTATTGTAAGAAATCGCCATGTGATTCCTCTGAGTCAGATGATAAGGACATAGGCTTTCGGAATACTGTTGGAGATAACTCAACAACTGAACCAAAAGTGAGAGAATTGACCAGTGAGGTTTGTCAGCCTGAACCATATGGACAAAGTACAACTCACCAATACCAACAGCAGACATTTGTACGCTATCTTTATACTTAATATGTTTCAAAAAAGGAAGTGATGCAATAGGATGATATAGAAAGTCACATTAATAGCACCTAAGATTCTAGCTTTTATTTATTGAGATAATTGAGGTCTGTGTTCATGGCTACGTTCACGATACTTCAAAGAAACCCGTTTTCTATCAGTTACTGCCTGCGTAGCTTCAACCAAGCATCAGTCATTATACTATACAATCGTTTAAGTATCTAATTGTTTGTAGTGTATTTTAAATAGTTGACGTTCGATAACTCGACTGCTCTTTAACTCGAGCATTCGCTCCAGTCCCTCAACATTTGTTGTTAACCTGTGGCTTCGCCATTTTTACAAAAAAGCACTTAGTGCTTTTTTTGAGTTGTTTAAGTATAGAATGTCAATGTAGTTGTTTTCTTTTGCTTTTCTATGTTTTTTGTATTGGCCATGGGTAGTCAGATATTGCTCCCCATGATGTCGTCTTTTGTAGTGTTGGTAATGTAATATGAGTAATGTATGGTTAACTGTAATTTATTGTAATTGTTATACGAAGAGAAAAAAACCAAGCATCTCTTCACTTGGTTTGTGGGTGCCACTTATACTCATACAAAAAAACTCATTTGCTGTCTCCCGTAATTTAGGTTGAGCAATAAACAAGAGTGGCTTAACAGTGAATCTCATATGTATATATACATATATAAATATATATATATAAATATATATATATATATATATATATATATATATAATATATATATATATATATATATATATATATATATATATATATATATATATATATATATATATATGTGTGTGTGTGTGTGTGTGTGTGTGTAGAGAGAGAGAGAGAGAGAGAGAGAGAGAGAGAGAGAGAGAGAGAGAGAGAGAGAGAGAGAGAGAGAGAGAGAGAGAGAGAGAGAGAGAGAGAGAGAGAGAGAGAGAGAGAGAGAGAGAGAGAGAGAGAGAGAGAGAGAGAGAGAGAGAGAGAGAGAGAGAGAGAGAGAGAGAGAGAGAGAGAGAGAGAGAGAGTTCAAGGAATAAAATTACACAATTTTATTTCTTGAATTCTCTTTGTACTTTAAAATTACTTAGTTTTTTTGTAGTTTTTTTGACGTTTTGAGCATAACGCATGATGACAGTTCATTGCATATGTACGATCTCACTGTCTCAAATGCACACAAAAAGCAAGTCTAAAATACTTATAATTTCTTCTGTCCCTTTCTATCTTTGCCTGGTTTATATCATGAGATCACGTAAATCAGCATGAACATCCAATTCTGTGTCTGCTGATATTGCCCTAAATATAATAAAAAAGATTAGAAAATTTGACAAGCGGTAACTTTGTAGCATTTTCTATTACTTTCATGAGCAATGACATTTTAAGGTGCCAGTACACTAATCACTCTGCTAGAAAGAACCATATTTATGGAGAAAACTGTCGTGACAATTCGTTCATGAAATAAGGCAGATAATAGCTAACAGCGCCGAAAAGACTCCCTACAAGTTCGACAGTCATTCTTATCAACTTGATAAATTATCTTATGCAATACTTCTTAAAAACATGATGGGTTTTCCAGTAGTGCTAACGTGATTGTTTCACAAACTCAATTTGAATAAACCAAATTTTTGCTTTCACTGCACAATAGAATAAAGCATCACCAACTTACGATCCTTTATTGGTATCTCTTTGCTGGTAGTCATCTCCAAGAGATACAAGCTTATCCATAATGTTATCGTTATCAAACTGGATAGGTTCAGGCATGATTGCAGGACCGGGAAGATAATCCGGGACATCTTGTATCAACCAGTCTATGTTCGTGTCTAATTCTGCACCACTAAAGTCTAATAGGTCTGCAATAAGCAAAATTCGATTAAACGTTTTAATGGCTTATATAGACAAGGAGTTAAATAAAATTGGAGAAAGCCTTATGATTCATGTCTTTCAACATCATTAATGCATCTAGTGGGCAAAATTGTATACAATTTGTAGGAAGTAATGGTAGGAAATAAAAAGGTGCCTAAGGATTTTGTCCCAAGGGTATAAAGTCCTTTGATATTCAGGCCTTCTACAGTTAGGCTCCTAAGAAAGCCGTTCCTATGAAAAGAACGTGTATGATCACATGGTGAGAACGAACAAGTACACATATTGTCTTATAAGTATATAGTCCTGAAGAATATCAACGCTCAAAATCGCTGAGATTTAAGAATTATTTAAGAGTTTTCCTTAGATAGCACAACAAGTGCGAGCTTCACTTATTCGGTCTGGTAGTAATTTTGCTATGATGAGACTAAGCAACTCTTTGGGGTGTATCAGTTACATACTTTTTACTATTAGAATATATTGTCTATATGATAATTAATTATCAAAATTGCTACAAGTTAAGAATAGTTTCAGAATATTCTTAGGCTCCAAATCAAAAACGTTTCACAAAATTCAGGCTCAGCGATAAAATTAGGCTTTCTTATAAAAAAGAGTGTACAGATCTCGTACACTAACGATCCTCATACTAAAGAGGTTAAGATAAATAAGGAGTACAAATGAGTGCGATGGAGGAGCAAAAAGCTCTGCTATGCACTATATCTATGCATCAATAAAAGTCTTTTGGGTCGACTTGTCATAAGGTTCTTGCAGTCCAGATACTAGGATTTGACAAACAAAGACAGTGGAGCAAAGACAATAGCGAGGACAAAAAACACATAGCTACAGAAATAACATTTCGCTGGAACACTGGAGAAAACTGAACTTTCGAAAAATAATTGTTGCCCTTATGAAGTAAAGTGCATAATCCGTTCTCTAAACAAAATGGACAGGCATGGAAAACAATGGTTGAGAATTGGAGGAAAGTAGCCCATCTCTTGCTTTCATTGTGTTCCTGAATGCTCGAAATAGATTTATAGAGCGGATTAGGAATTCAGAGGATTTCAGAATATTGTTCGGAAATGCATTAATTAATTTAATTGATGGATGTTGCAGACTGATTGATGGATGTATACAAAAAGATCCTATCTTTTGCAAAGGGTCTGTAAGAACATATTTAGTTCTATCCAGGGTATCGGATATGACAATTCGAAGTCGATGTATTTACCATGATATTAAAAGGCTGGCCACGTCAAACAGCCGGAGTGTGTCAATTACTAATTAGACGGTTTGGAGCGTACTAGAACAAACTGTGCACTTTGCCAACTCAACTAATAATGACGATTTTAAGAAACATCACAATAGAGCACAACTTTCACAGTACACTATCAAAGCTAACCAAGTGGTTACAAATTTACCAATAGATTTCAAGGACATACCCTCGCTCTCACTTATTACTGATGAATCATCAGAAGAATCGGTGTAACTGCTCATCTGATCATCAATTACATCCAGTTTCGTTTCATTTCCTTCCTTTTCGTTCACTTTTATAGCACCTAAAACCAAGAGCATATATACCAATTCAAATCATTGCTATCACAATATCCTTAAAATTAACTAAATGTATGAAGTAGGGGATTTTAATTATTTATCCGAGGTTGTAATGAGATGCTATTCTTGAGAGGAAATTTGCTTGCTTCCAATGCGGACCTGTCACATATTGGCATTATAAAAGTTCCTTTGTATGGTTGAGGAAAACAGTTCCCGGTTGAAAGCAACCGTCAACTTTTACATACATTGTAATGATCAAATGGATAACGATGAAACATAAAAACTGGTTTTGTTCTAAGTTGATTTGTGCAACAATATAAAAAAGAAACATGCATTAAACAAAGACATCAATTTACGAAAAGGTTGAAGCCAAAGTATACAGAATAGAGGAAGGTCAAAAATGTGGCCTACAATAGACTTAAGAGTTAACAGGAACTACTTGTAATACACTCTTCGAAAACATTGTAAAATATCCTGATGATGCATGGATGTTTGAGTGATCATGATATTGATGGCATATACGACAACAAAACACATTTCATATCATATCAGGACATATAATTTATGTCAAGATATATATTTCACACATGTAGAAGGGGGACAGAAAGTGCAAGTTGAAAAGACCTGAAGAGAATTATACAGAAATAAAAAGAAGCAAAACCTTTCTCTTTTGGAACAGGAAGTCTACCATCTGAAATGAGATTATCAGTGTTCCCACAATGATCTCTCCTACTTGTTTGACTTGCCTCATTCTCGAGAGCAGCAGGTAACTTTGAATACTTTTTAATTTTCCGCATACTCGGCACCACATCTACAATAACATTAATAAAATGCAACAATAAAATTAATCATAACCAAACCAGTAGAAAGGAACTCGGAAAACAGTATTCACTCAAGTTCCCTATTACATCAAAGATGACAGAAGAATGCTGAATACAAAACCAGGCAGTCGCAATGTTATGGAAAACATAGCTCACAGTAGAGAATCATTCTTTCCATTAGTTCATATATGATATCATTTCTCTCATTGCATCAAGTTCATTTGTTGGTAACATGTTTGTGGGACTAGATACCTACGATAAACAGGTTTGTGCTCTGTGCAGTTGGACTAAGTTATATACCCTCCTTTCAGTCATACCAGCACTATAGTTGACCATGGAGACTGACCCTAAAGTTGAAGGCATTTATGACGTCTTGACATCAACGTGAACTCGAGCAAATCTTCGATACTTGCAAACATGTCCATCATCATGGCTTTTCAAGTAAGGGCTGCACAATGCCAGTATAAAGGGAGGGGGTCTCTTCAATGAACGTACCTACACCCATATGATTTTCAAACGCTTACTTACTACTTATGAAGCATCCTAAGCATATAAAACTATCTTATACAAGCAAGATCGTTCTAATCATGACAACCCATAATTTTAGATTATAGTTTTTCAGGTATGTAATAAATATTACGAACTTTAAAAATAATGAGATAAACAATAGATTCCAATTTAGCGGAGGTGGTGATGGTTTGCGCTCAGGGGAGGGGGGCACTTCCACAACGTACAAAAGCGTGTAAGTGGGGTGGGGGGTCCGAAATCGATGAACAGTGAGTGTACGTATGATTTTAATGGCTCCTTCTGTTGATGGTGTAGATATTTGAAAAAGCTGGTAGGATTATGTTGCATAATCCTACCCCACCACCTCCCAGTCTAGGGCTTTTGCGTCCTATACAACCAAAATAGAACTGGCACACTGATGTGTGGTCAACCAAACTCTATTCAATGGTGGGAATGCAATCCTTTTCATTGGATGGAAGAGCTTTCTTGGAACTACAGATGACAAATCACTTCAAATGCTATGATATTTGTCTATTGCCTTGGTTTAACTGATTCAAGCTTGCTCCGTAGCCCAGACTTTTGCAATAAACGAAAGTCTCTACGTTGTAAATAATTCATAAAACCATTAACATAAAGATTACTCACTAGTTTGCAATGAAATAGAGAAATTCTTCCATAAAATTAGACTATACATGGCATCCTTGGATTTTAAGTTGAAGGTAGCAAAAAATTCAGGATATGACTCCAGTAATGTTGACAATTCATATTGACGATGGAAAGAAGGCTGAATCAGCTTGAGAATTTCCAATAAATCCTTCTGCATAACTAATCCACCTTTTTGCAAAAGCAATTTCTTTGCTTCCTCGAAGAAGTTTCCAGTTGGTAGCAGGCTCAGCATATATGACATGTTGGGAGCTTGTGTAACCTATCAATATATGAAAATACCAAAATATATCTAAATATGTACATACACGCATACCTGCACACATATATACACATACATTCACATCTCGGTGTACTTCTGGGCGAAACTTTTCAATGAAGTGCTGTTCAACGTCTTTGCGAAATATTTTGCAGTCAAAGGTTGATGGAATAAACTAGTGCAATTTGGAATAGAATAGATTTCACAATAGCACAACGATCTATGTGAGGGTATACATATAGGTGACGTAGGGGAGAGCCCAATTTTTGTCACTTATGACCCCTACCTCTTGCTCTCTGATTAGAGGATTCACCAATGTATTTGTTACCACAGCCTGTACATTTTATGACATAAATATCCTTAGCCCCGCAGTCCATTATGGATCTACATCGAGATTGGTAAAGCAAAGCAAGGCTGTACAGACGTAACCTACGATTCGTAGATTTATTTGATATCATATGATAGCTCACTGTCTACAACAGTAACGCAGCTATATATATATATATATATATATATATATATATATATATATATATATATATATATGCTCACGAATACGAGTTGATATGTGTCGGAATTACATCCCGCACATGTAACTCCTTCGAATAAATCCCACCCACAAAATTGTTTCTGACAAATACGCCAGGTGCCCCTGGCGTGTCTGTGTGTGTGTGTGTGTGTGTGTGTGTGTGTGTGTGTGTGTGTGTGTGTGTGTGTGTGTGTGTGTGTGTGTGTGTGTGTGTGTGTGTGTGTGTGTGTGTATGTGTGTGTGTTTAGGACATTCTATCGCTACCAAGAATAATCTAAAGAACTAAGGAATTGTCAACAAGCTGCAAATTCAAAAGCATACCAAATAGCTACAACTCTGTCATCACCCAGAGTAACCAAAACCAACGGTAGAGAAGAACTAGAAAATTCAAATCGACACTCAATTTACCTGGATCATATCAGATGGGGCTGCGTTAAATACTTCAAGAGCTTTGTTAAACCCAAAATCAGCTACTTTATATTGCCTACCAAACTTCTTGTGATACAGTCCTCTGAAAGTTAAAAGCGAGCAGGATTTTTCTGGCTGCTCATAGAGCAGTGAAATGACTTCAAGTGCGAAAAAACGAACAGCAGCTTTTTGATTAAGAATGAGGTTGTCATCTTGCAACTACAAAAAATCAAAACACCAATGATGTTCTCCTCAGAATTAAGTCTCCTTTTGCTCCATTGCAAAAACAAAAAATTCCCTCAATCTTACAAACTAAGGCAAGAACAAAATTGAGGCATAGAGAATCATTTATGGGGCTCAAAGATGCACGAATCTGAAATACTTCCCCTTTGCTAACAAGTCCTGATTGTTTTCTAGAAGATGCTCTACTGTTATCTGTCGACCCTGACGATTCTGATGAAGATTGTGACGTTATAAGTGACTAAGATTTGATTAAAACTTGACTTTATAACAACTTCATTTGATATGATAGAAAGTTAGTGTCACTATATCACCTTTTGTCTCTATTCGTTTAAAACATCTAGTTTAGAATATATTATCTTAGGCGTTTCCGTGCATTTTTCTCTCCCATTTTCACCCATCACATAACTCTATCTCTGATGCCATAGTCTCGCTTTCAATCACTTCGATGCTTACTTTAGGAACATAACTAGTTGTTTCTCTTCTTTAATATGTAAACGCTCATGCATTGTTCACCATGGTAACTTTTATGTTATTCTTTATTGTAATTGGTTTACGTATTATATCCGTCATTACAAACCCTTTTTAAAACGTGTATCTTTCGGTATAATACCAGATCGTAGAGTCGCAACCCGAGTTGCATTGATTGTAAACAGAAGACTTTCAAATTATATAACTCTTTGTTCTTTTTCTCGGAGGTGTATGGCATTACAGTAGTAAGAAAGTGTACATGTTTGGCTAATGTTAATTGCAAACTATGGTCATTTGCTGCTGCCTTTTCGAATTTGTCAATATTGTGGCCCCAGGATAGTCATAGTTATTGTTCCACAGGATGTAGTCTTACAGCGTAAGTAATGTAGCTTGAAGTAAACAGCATGGAGAAAGTTGTCTTGCAACTTCTATGGCATACAACAAAAGCAGGTATATAACAGAAAAACTGCAGATCAATCTTTTAATTTTCGAATTTCTATTTTAAGTATCTAATAGGCCTCGTATTATTTTTTATTTTTATTTAATCTTATTCAGCCAAAATATCCATTCAGCTATACCTGTAATTACATAGACCAATACAATATTACTTGAAGAAAATTAAGCTACCATACCGCAAAAAAACTAGAGTAAGAAGTACTTTATTGCTGGTCTTCACAGGCTCCGTAGTACAATAAGTACTTTCTACTCTAGCTCAATCGGGAATGCCACGACTCAAACGTGTTTGTCAGGGTTTAACAGAGCTGCTACCATAACTTAAGTTCATCAAATCACTTAGGAAAACTAATATGAAAATACAATAAAGAAAAGAAAATGAAACACAATTACTACTTACAGAAACTCGACCAGAGCTGAGTACCATTCTCAGAGCATTCGACCTTTCTTTTTCATCGCCATCTAATCCAATGTAGACTTCTTTGGCGCTTAATGTATGGCCAGGTGAGCCGTACAACCTTTTGCAAATATTGGTCACGTGACCTTCAGCGATAAGTTCTGAATAACAGGCAAAGAGTGTCAGTGCCAACTCCTCACTTTCATCAATTATCAACACCAACTAATACAAAACCATCAGTATCAATGTCGATTGTCATAAATCAACAATGTAATCACCATAATCATCATAAACATAACAATCATCACCAGCAAAATCACTCTACTTGACATAATCATTATAATAAAAGAACACACTAATTAATACTCATTTGCAACACTAATGAAGCAGCAAATCAATACGTTTTGTAACGTCAAAATATTCACGCCTACCTTCATATTTTCTTGTTAAAATAAAACAGGTTGTTTTATCAGATCCTAGTACCTAGATTGAACAAGAGAAAATAAATGAAATATGAAAATATGGGAATAACTATAATGAAAAGGTCATTTGTGACAAAGAGACAACAAGCATCATCAAATCAATAACGAAACAAATTCAATGGATGCAAATACACTTATGAATTTAAATACATCACTAATAGAAAACCAATCCACTTTATATAGATGCCTCTACAAATAAACGTCATTATGTAACGTATGGAGTACCACAAGGGTCTGTTATGGGCCCATTTACAGAGTAGTTTGACTTGTTAGACATAACTAGTAGTGAACAAAATGAATTAAGTTCCTATCCTCAAATTAACTTGTCAAAAACGACATAACATCAGAATGGAGCTTCCTGTGAATAACATGCAAAGTTTCACATAATTTGAGGCTACAGGAACGTGAGTTTCTGCTTCCTATAGGCTGCAATGCTCGTTCTATGACATCCTTCGCTGATCCATTGTTGGCGTGCATCATTATTTAACGTGCAGAAGACACGGAGGCAGAGAGAGGAGACTGTGGTGTTGGCGGTACTCAGACTCTACTCTGACTAAACTTTACAACATAAATTAAAGTGCATATATACAGAAACAGAGAAGAACCCAAAATAAACATGAATTAAGTAAAGGAAGTGTTAGGTGCTTGCTAGTATATTGTTGAATAGATTTGCGTGGCGATGATTGCGTGAAGGACAACAGAAGAGGAATGACCAGATGTGTGATGACAGGTGTGACGTAACGTGACGTCCAAGGTGGTGCGATGCTGCGAATGCGAATGAATGAGAGAAGAAAATTGGCATCGAGTGAGAAATGGCCTAAGTTACAATGTTTACGTTCACTACAAGGCTGATAAGCCAAGTGAGCTAAACATCTCTTGGCTCATTAAGAATACTCATAACACTCAATGAAAGGCTTCTCCGCATCTGTAATAATAATAAAATAGGCAGCTCTAAAAGAACAACAGGATGCTATCACATCAAAGCAACAATAAAGTATAAGTTTTAAGATGTAGTTCGTCAAGGAACTGCAGTGCTTTCCATTACCGTAATGAAAGGTGGAATCGAAGAGAATAGAGAATCTTCTCTGTCTTGAATCTTCTGTGGTAGAGTACATAGCAAAACAGCTTTTTCACTTGACTCCAATATAATGTTTAACACATCATCCCAAAGACTCAATGAGTCATTTTCACAAAGGGCTATAAACATGTCGTTGCTACGCCTCTTTACCTAGAAAATATACAAGAATCCCCCGATATCCTACTCGTAAATTCAAATTGCAATTACATTTAACACATTCAAATTGATACAGTTGATATTCGATTACTCGGACTATCATAGGAAATCAAAATTTGCTTGATATATCGAATCTTTAAGTTATCCCACAGTATTTCTATATGAAACCTTCCCGAGAAGAACTGAAAATTCGTTCGAGCTATTTGGCAGTCCAATTATCGAATGTCAACTACATCTATGATAATAGATCGCAATCTCTAGGTTCGAATAATTATGACTTGACAAAAAACGCATCGAAGGAAACTCAGTGGTGATTTTGTGTACTCTTCATGTTTAATTCTGACTGCACTCAAGCAACTCTACCCGATAACTAACTTATGCTACGCTATTTATTCATTCTACTACGATTGCACTAATAATCAATAACCAATCATACTAGGGAAATAAATTGCTATATACCATATAAGGACTAATCAATTTACTTCAAACTGTTACCTTCTAAATCAGTTTTCCGCACACTTCTAAGTATTACGTCAATACGTTACACTACACATGCCCAGAGTGTATAAACAATAAGAAAAGAAAAAATAACATATGATAATGGCAAATTGTACTGAAAGGAAGGATGAATCACACTGCAGAACTCACGCGCTTCCGCGTGCAGGGTTTCCTGAAATGTATGGCCAAATTATACACTAATGATCCATTCAACCATTCTATTTATTCACAGCCCTCAAATCCTCTAGACTTTACTGAGAGCGGATCTAAATCAGGGAAGAAATAGCTATATGATTCTTGCAATCTTGCAATTCCTTTCCATAATCAAGGTTTCATGTGTTGAGCTAGGATTGCTTGGTACATATATGAGGTGTATTCCATAAAACCGGAACTGCAGAATCCATTGTTTTGTTAAACAGAGTTGCAACTATAGTTGCAACACAAGATAAAAATTGAAAGAAAGGCAAAGTTTTAATCCGGACAGGAAACGATTGAGATCTCATAATACTGTACAATATTACATAAAATCTTCTTCCATAATGTTTTGCCTATATTCCTGGTTATCCTTAACACATTTCCTATATTGTGGGTTGGTTCTGAGCACAGAACTAGTAATGTAACGTTACCCAACACATCATTCAGCATTCAGTAAAATACATTCGTCGCACGTTGCTACCACTGGCCGCCATACAAACCACTAAAGCAGCTCGTTATGCCAAACAGAAAATCTCAAAAGATGCTTACCGCAATTTGTGGTTCCATTGCAGCAAACAAATCATTTGGATGGTCAAAGCCAAGATTCAATAGCTGTGGACAATAGCCATGAAATTCATTGTACTTCTCCAGTAAGTCTTTGTAAAGGATTTCCTTCCCAGCTATGCTGCATAACAGGGAAATCAATCCTTGCTTAAAATTGACAAACGATTCGTCTAAAATGAAATCAAAGTGCACCGATGTAGCAAATTGAGATGCTAGCCATAAAGAGCAGGCCTGAGGGCAGTGGGGCAGGGCAGGAGGTACAGTTCGTAAATTCGTGGAGTTGATGCTTGAAGATAGTCTCAAAAGTAGTCAATTCAAACAATTTTGATACTAGAACGTACTATTAAGTCCCTTAGAGAGGTCTATTTTGTTCCAACCTAATTGACCAACCATCATGCAGGATTCTGACCACACATGCTAAGACTAGGCCCATTTTGCATTAAGATCGGTCAATTAGGGTAGGAGAAAATAGACCTGACAGGGCTCTAAAATATTTGGCGGCTATCCTTAGAGAGATGGACATATGGCGTAAATTTCTATTTAACCTTCATGACCCTAAATCCTATTCAGCTGTCCACGTGCCTTAATAGCAATAAGAAAATATAATGCTGACTACCTCTGTTCTTCAATACAATGTGAATTCTCTACTTTACCGGCATAAATGCGCAAAATTGCAACCAAAATTACTCTATACATTTCTTCAAATAAATCACTAGTTTGCAGATGAAGTTGCTTCAGATAGTTCGTCATGGTACAAACGCAAACGAATCCGTAATTTTAACCTCCTTAACCCAAATATGGCCTCACTCCCGCAACTTGACATTTGATGCTGAAGGAGCACATGTGTGAACGGTACACTTCGGACGTTAGCGGCCTCAAGAGAAATTTTTTCCATAAGATCTATCTTCAGCATTTAGCATGACATCGATAGTTCGTAACCCAAATTGCTGAAGGTTCAAAATTTTCATTACGTTACATATCTTTCCATAAAGTCTCCTTAATGTCACTTTTCAGGTTTCGCTCTCTCTGATACAACGAAAACTGTCTTATTCCCATAGCAACTAGTATTCTCATTCTTCCAATTGATTTTAACATTTCTTCATTTTTCCTTTCGTACTCCATGGTATCCACTGCATGGGTATACTTGAATCCATTTCGAAAGAATCAGTTCTTGGCTACATTTCTTTAACGATTTTCCATGAATTGCAGTTTTACAGAAGAACACTGAAGATGTATGTTTAGAGGAGGTTTTATCTTGCACAGAAGCTCAGAATTCTATATGTGTGAGGAATTTTCACTTCCTTGGATAATTCATTTAGTTTGCGAGCTCCTGTCGGGTATTCGGCGAATGAGAGGTATGAAAAGTTAGTTTATAAAAAGAACCGTTGATAGGCCGAACCAATAAATTTCGAATAGACTCATCTCTTGGCACAATGTATAAGCCAAAAATGGGGCTAGACAGATCCGTGTTTGGTAAAATACGCAATAGTGTGAACGGGACCTAAGTTCATGCCTGACTCATTGCCATTATATTCGATGGGCAATTCATTGATGAGCCTATTCAAATCAGGTGGAAGTCGACATTTATGGCTTAGAATCATCATATGAGCATGCATAGTAGTCAAGTTTCTTCTAGATATTTGGGAAGATTTAATCAAACGAAAGTTTCTCCAAAGTAGCTTCGCAATCGTAAAAGCATAGCTTTGTCCAGGAAACGTACATCGATAGTCTAGTCGGAGTCTGGGAGTAGTATTTGTGAAAGTGAAGAGACTATGGAATGCAGTGGTGATGAAGAAAACACTCATTTGACTTCTAGCTGGCTCTCTATATTGAGCTGAGCAATGACTTTACCATAGAGCTATAGCAAGAGTGATGGCAAACACATTTCTAATAACATTTGTCTTTGCAGAAAAAAAATGAAAAATGGCTGTTGAAGTGGTCTTTTCCTTGAACCTATTCGCAAAATACCACTAAAGACAGCCATTCATCTTCTCTTGCTAACACTTATCGGCACCATTTTGAAATTCTGTGCGGGTTAAGGACACATGCATGATATTCGTAGTATTGTTCTCCTAATGAATTAGAGCTTTCTTTCCCGTGCATTTTCGTGAAAAATTTCTTCTGAGATGCCCGTAGAATAACTCATTCAATTCATCTTATAGCAATACAAGACCAGGAGGTCCACAGCAGGCATAGAGCCCTACAACAGATATCAAGTGCGCCACTTTCCTTACTGCAGTTCAACAAACAACATTAGCCAATCGTACAAAAATCATCCATCAACAATAGGCTTGTCCGTTCTATCATCGATTCATCGTATAAATTACCCTCATAAGGGACTAGAGGTGCATTATCTATTAAAATCAAGATGATACACACCTTTCTTCTTTTGAACTGGGTGCCGTTTTCCACAGAAAACATCTCCACACTCACGATTCAGCCATTTTTCACACACAGTTGAGCTGAGTTTTCCAGCATTGTGATGTCGGAAACGGCACACCTTGAGAAGTAGAAGGTGGAAAAGGTGGCAATTTATCAGTATGATAACAAAACAACCCAGTCATATGTTATTAAAAGAAAATTTCAAACAAATAGAAATAACATGTAAAAGTAATAATTGCGCACATTTTGCAATACACTTTTACATCAGTAAAAACCGGCAAAAATAAGACCCAAAGATTTTGAAATGAGCCTGCTCAATTTCTTATGAGATCAGGTAGTTCCAGCAATCAGGGTGCAGGCTCACAGTACAAAATCCCATCCCTGCATATCCTGCCTATCACAGATGTAATGTTCTTGGAGCATGCATGAAAGGAGTTGATTGGCAAACAGGTTGAATTCATTGCCCAGAGGATACAGAACGAACCCACTTATAAGAACCTAGCTGTAACATCAGGCTGAAAAGATCCTAATTAATTGAAATCAAAAAAATATAACTACAGGCTGTAGGCTCTCAATAAATGAAGGATTTTATGTGACGGTTTCTACTGTACACAAAAATCGAATTCTAGTCCATATGTAATCTGATAGCATTTCCATTCCAACAAGGTAATAAAAAAGGTTATAAGTAATTAGTACAAATGTGCCCTCGCTTCATCATTCAGACTACAAAATCACTTAACTCTAGTTATCTTTAGTTCAAAATAACGAACTAACTACAATACTCGCCAAAGGCCCTTGGGACACTTACATAAAACTGACAAAAAACCACTTTCCTCTACATATTGCCATCGTTGCTACATACACGTATCCATCCCTTCCCCTTAGAACAATGTTGATTCATCAGTGGGGCACTTGGAGATGGCGTGAACGTGTAATTTTTTCCATTATCGTGCCTACTTTTCCAAAAAACCAACATTGTCTCAGCGGGAGAGGGGGATGACAGCTTTCTGCAGAATATAAATATGCACAGTGTCCCAGGACTTTTGGCGACTATTGTACATATCGTTGTAATGTGCTATATATCATTTCTACTATTAGAATAACATTATACTATTACCACTCAATCAAATTCAAACCTTTGGACATGGCTTTCCTTTCATGAAATGCTGACAATCAATCAAGGGCCTAATATCCTTCGGCTTGTGGCTCTCACTCTTGAATGATGCTTTTATTTCAACGCCATTAATGCACGATCCATTCATTTTATTTGCTGCAACTGTAGCTGCTTCCTTGGTAAAGAAATTGATAAAGCCGATCTTTCTTCCATCTGCAGATTGCTTTACCTTTACGTTACGTATGTGTCCATAGCATTTGAATTTGCTAAATAGGATGCTCTCTGTTATGTCATCAGCCAGATTTCCTACCCAGACGCCAAAAGTCTTTGAAACTGGAAAAAAACCAGACTAATTTGACTCCTCATTCCATCAAGTACTACATATAAAGCATTTAGATAACATATGCAAAACATTTCAGGTAATTCAACTGCGAGTAAAGTCTTGTCAAAGACATTAGTGAACAGTCTTCATTAAAAGCCTAGATATAACCTAGAAATTGCTTGCTAACAAAATTACACCTGATCTTGGAAAGAAAATATTGTGAAGAAAATACGATATTCTTTTATTTCGGAGACAAACTATATTCTTACCAACAGCCCTAGGTGAAGGAGCATTACCAGAAGCTCTAGATGGAGAAGAAGCATTCACGGCAGTTTTTGGTGAACTAGGATCAACAGCCAGAAGTGATGGAGGGATACCAAGGGGTACAGGCGGTGGAGGAATACCTAAAGCATTTGGTGGTGGAAGAGATTCAGCAGTTCCAGCTGGCGGAGGAATACCACCAGCCAGATGTGGAGGAGGAATACCACCAACCATAGGTGGCAGAGGAATACCACCAGCTAAATGTGGAGGAGGAATACCACCAACCATAGGTAGCAGAGGAACCCTATCAAAACTATGCGGCAGAGGAGCACCAAAATGCACAGGTTCTGGAAGGACATCTGCTCTCGTTCTATGTTGCGGAGAAATACCAGCAGATCTATTTGATGCAGTATCTCGTCGAAGATCTCCGTCTGAGATTGAGGTGGTTCTAGTCAATCTAGTATTCGGCAACGGTCTTTGATTTCCCTGGTTAGTACGTCCACCAGCACCAGGTGACAAAATAATATGCGGATCTCCCAGTTGTTGTGCATCATGTCTTTGGCTTCCGATCGAGGCAAACGAATTTGCTTTCTTCATTCTGGAAGGCTGAAATTGCTTCTTTTTTACTTGATTACTAGCTCCATATGTCCCAGGCAGGGCACAGCCAAAGTATCTGTCAACCGAAATCTGTCTTCCATATACATCCATACCCTGCATTCTTTGTAGTGCCCTTAAAAGATGGAAAATTTAAATATAACATGATATTACAGAAAACAAACACCATTAATAGGTTTCAGGAAATATAATGATGCTCAGACTAGTACATAAATAGAAAAAATGAGTACTGTATTGAATATCAACCGTATAGAACTTCAAAGACCTTTCCGAATAATAACAATCCACAAGTGTCAGGAACATGTAAAGTCTGCTTTCCATACAATCGCCAAGATCACTTGGGCCATTGCGTAAGACTAAAGCGGACCTTAGAATACTTCGGAAAACAGGCACGAATGGCCCTGGAGTTTGCGAACAGAAGGACTGCTGTGATAGAATCGTGCTAATTCATAGCAATCCTGATCTTTGAGACTGCTATCATAGTTCATGCCTATTTCGCCAAAGTGGCTAGGATCGCTTAAGTGTCTCATATAAATCTAAACGATTGCATAAAATTCCAGGCTTAAAAAGCATTTAGGAATATATCCTGGTTACAGGTAAAAATGTCAACTATAGCATATGAACGCTCTATGTATAATTTGCCTTAACCAAAAAGGATAACAAACCGTGGCAAAAGGCGGTACTAAAGTGAATAACTCTTTATATTGCAAAAGAAGGTATGCAGGTTCTTTTTGTTCATATTCTCGCTTAAAAAGATTGCTGGATCAAACGGAAAGCATTTGAAAAGATCAGTACAAATCGCTAAATTTATTGTGGTATCTTAATATCTATTAAACAACACCATTCAAGAGTATTTTTTAAAACTTCACTATAGCACGAAAAAGCGGGAACATTGCTTTAGCATACTGAAAGCTTTTTTTCGTCCGACACTCGTCAGAGTATGAAACGTCGGATAGCGACCGAAAGGTGAAACGAAATATATAGCCAGATGCGGGTACACGTGATATGATGAATAATGCGTCTATTTGGCTCTATGAGGTAGGTGTCTACTTTCGTTATGTTGACGATACTTTTGTCATTTTCGGTTCTGAGCTGGAATGTGACCGTTTTCACGTCAACCTCAACCAACTACATCCAGCCCTAAATTTTACAGTAGAGAAGGAGCAAAACAACTCCTTGAATTTTCTAGACGTTTCGGTAGAGAAAGGGGGCACTGGATTTCTCACCAGCATTTACAGGAAGCCAACGTTTACTGGTCAATACATCCGTTGGAATTCCTTTAGCCCAAAAGCTAGAAAAATCAACCTTATAAAAACTTTAGTTCACAGGGCACTTATGATTTGCTCTAAAACCAAGTTAGATTCTGAGCTGGGCACAATAAAACAACTGCTTATTGACAATGGATATCCAGAAGATGTCCTTGTTTCTTGCATTAAGGAAAAACTAGCCAACATTTCATCAGAAAAACAGTTTGGTCCTGAAAAGTGCCCGGTCTACCTAAAATTGCCCTGGATTGGAAATGTTTCTTCAAAATTTGAAAACCAAATTAACAAAGCCATTACATCTTGCTTCTATGCTGTGAAGCCCCGTGCGGTTTATAACACTAGAGTCATGCTACCATCTGCTAAAAAAGATAGCGTTCCTACCACTCAAAAAAGTTGTGTAGTTTACGAATTTTCGTGCCGATGTGAAGCTCGGTACGTAGGACGCACCACGCAGAGACTAGCAGACAGAATAAAACAACATGTCCCCACGAGCATCAGGACGAAAAACACAACAACAAGAGAACAGCCACCTCGTATGTGTAAAAACTCTATTTCTAAAATGAAAAGTGATTCGGCCATAGGACAACATCTTATTACAAATCCAGAATGCGCCAAAACATATACAGACGATAATTTTCGGATCATTGGGCAAGCAAGATCGTCCTTTCATTTAGGTGTTTTGGAATCGGTTTACATCAAGACTCAAAACCCAGTCTTGTGTAAACAAAAAGAGTTCGTTTTTTCACTTGGACTCTTCAAGTAAACAATGGTGAATAGGTGCTAATTGGCCAATCATAGAGCCAAATAGACGCATTATTCATCATATCACGTGTACCCGCATCTGGCTATATATTTCGTTTCACCTTTCGGTCGCTATCCGACGTTTCATACTCTGACGAGTGTCGGACGAAAAAAAGCTTTCAGTATGCTAAAGCAATGTTCCCGCTTTTTCGTGCTATAGTGAAGTTCTGCAGTACCAACAGACTTTTCACGTATTTTTTAAAACCCAGGTAAATATATATATATATATATATATATATATATATATATATATATATATATATATATATATATATATATATATATATATATATATATATATATATATATATATATATATATATATATATATATATATATATATATATATATATATATATATATATATATATATATATATATATATATATATTCTCTGTTTTAATTAACTAAGTTTTATGAAAATTAAAACTTGCCACCACCGGGAAACGAACCTCGGATCTCTTGCTTTCCGGGCAAGCGTCTTAACCACTAGACAACAGTGGCTTGCTTTAACTCTCCTGATTTTAGCACCTTTAAGGTTACTTTCGGCTTTCGCCTTTTTGAAGCAGCTCTACATATGAACTCAGTAGCTTGTAGATTAAAGGTGCTAATATATATATATATATATATATATATATATATATATATATATATATATATATATATATATATATATATATATATATATATATATATATATATATATATATATATATATATATATATATATATATATATATATATATATATACATATACATATATATATATATATATATATATATATATATATATATATATATATATATATATATATATATATATATATATATATATATATATATATATATATATATATATATATATACAAACTAAACCTAAGCCGCATCCACAACGTATATAAATTACATAAATAGAATAAACCACAAATATACTATCCTTTAAGTAAACGTTTCGATCAGAATCTTCATCAGTACTAAACTTACAATGACATTGGGCCTGCTTAAATTACCTACATAACAATGGGGTCACAATTGATATTACCTAAGGGGGACCTACCTATTAACACCTCATGATAAATTAAGAATACATTATATGGGGAGGGCCGAAGCTTTGAAGTAAGAAACAAAGGAGGATAATATAGAGCATATAAGGTGATGCAAAGAGTGCGAGAAGTGTGAAGAAAAGACGAATAGACGCTGGATAGACGCAAAATGGACAAAAGAAGCAATTAACGCTAGGAAAGTGCATAGGGGATTGCTAATGATCTGCATATCTGACGTTAAGTCCCTCAGGTATAAAGCTCTGTAGTCTAAACTGCCAGAATCCCTCCTTATGTCTAGAAACTCCAAATACCCTATCTATAATTTGAAAACTAACATCCTCTAAAAATCCATGATGGTTGGCTTCTGTAAAATGTCTAAACAACTCTGCCTGCGTCACTGCTACTCCACTAGAAAACTTCCTACTAGATGACTTATAATTGTTAAACCTGGCTCTAAATGATGTAAAGGTGCTACCTACATACTGCTTGCCACATACTTTACAGCCTAATAAATACACTACCCCTGAAGAATCGCAATTAAAATCACTATTTATATCATACTCCCTACCTGAAACATTACATCTAAACCCACTACCCTCTGACATATAACTGCAAACTTGACATCGCGCTTTACCACACCTAAAACAACCCCTAACTCCTTCTGTTCGAATCTTAGGAAGCTTAGCTCTAACTAGATTATCCTTCAAATTTGGTGCCCGTCTGAAGACCACAAGAGGCTGCTCTTTAAAGGCCATCCTGTGTTCTTCAGACGCTTCTAACATGGTATGGAGTTTCCTAATTATGCCCCTAAGCTCATTAAGTGCTGGATGGAATGTAACTACTAATGGAACCTGATCCTTTCTCTTGTCATTACATCTACCTTCCTGGTTAAAAAGTCTTTCTCTGTCTAAACTACTAGCACGAACTATCTGCTCCCTAACGAAATCCTCCTTATAACCCCTATCTACTAACCAACTCACTAACTCCTCCGACCTCTTTCTGAACTTCTTCTCATCTGAACAAATTCTTCTAATTCTAAGAGCCTGTCCATATGGGATTGCTTTTTTGACGTGCCATGGGTGACAAGAGCTCCTCTGCAAATACTGGTGTGTATCAGTAGATTTGCAGTAGAGATCTGTCTCCAAGGCCCGTCCCTTTCTACTTACTAAAACATCCAAATAACTGACACTATCCCTTGATTTCTCTGTTGTAAACTTTATTGTTTGATGATAACTATTAATATACTCTACAAAACTACATAACTTTTCCTCGCCATGTGTCCAAATAAAAAACACATCATCAACGTACCTGTACCAAATCCAAGGCTTAACTTCACAACTGTTCAACATATCTTCTTCTAAACTGGACATAAACAAATTGGCATACGCCGGAGCAAACTTTGTGCCTATTGCGGTTCCTAACTTCTGCTTATACACTTTACCATTAAACTCAAACACATTACTATCTAATACTAATTTTCCTAAACTAACTAATGACTTTGTAGAAATTGATGGATTCTGCCTTGTGTCCAGGGCTTTACGCATCGCCTCCAAACCTTCACCATGTGGAATATTAGGGTAGAGGCCCACAACATCCGCTGTACATAATAAGGCATTGTCCGGAATTTCACCTAACTTAGCTAGCAACGACAGAAAATGATTAGTGTCCTTAACAAATGATTTACTCTTACTAACTAGAGGATTAAGGTGGAAGTCCAAATATTCTGAAATATGCTCTGTAGCTGTACCACAATTACTAATAACCGGCCTACCTACAACATCTGACAATCCCTTATGTATCTTAGGCAACAAATAAAATCGACCCAACTTCGAACCTCTAACCTGCAAGTACTCAGCCTCCTTATCCGACAAAGCATGTTCACAAACCTGGATCTCCGAAACTACGTTACTAACCTCTGCTTCTAACTCTGATAAAGGACTACTATCTAACTCTTCATACACACTACTGTTATCTAACTGTCTATAAGCTTCCGCACAATAATCTTCTCAGCTCAGACTTTCAATTTATACGTGCCCCAATAGCATATAGAAAACAGAATTCTTAGTAAAAGAAACTTGTGGCTAGGGAACCTATCAAAGAAATAATATCTTTAGCTAGAAGGAATCACGATTTGGTATTCATCTTGCCATATGAAAGGTTGTGGAAACGAGGTGCAGGATGATAAGGAGGTATCATTTTCCTTTGCAACTATCAGATCTCCTTAGAATTGCCTACTATACTCTGGCATGCTACCGCCTCTGACCACAATTATCCCTTTTGAAAGATATTGATGAAGGAAATTTATCGAAAACTAAACGCTTTTAGCTCCTCCCCTCCAAAAGTCTCTCCCACTGCATATCACTGGTCAACTTTCTTTCTCAACAATGATATCCATCATACGTCAAAGTGTGCTTAGATTATCAAAAGGGTACAAAGTTCTGAACTGGGTAGAGGCTACCTTCATTCTGTACTCAAAACAAAATAAAAAGCTCAAAATGAGAACAAGTATAACAATATGTAATATTTATAATGGTATCCTCAATTTATTCACACTGTTAAATAAAACTACTCCCCGACAGCAAAAACCATGCATCTTCCAATAATAGCAGCTTCCACCACCTATGTTTTTTGAAGCATTTTGAATGAACTTTTCAACAAAAGCATTGAATATCTTCGCCTTAAAAGTACGAAAAAGTGCAAAAAAACGATGAAATATAACATACCTGTTCGCATCGTCGGCGGAAGGGAAAGAAATAATACACCAAGCACTCCCAGTCGTGTAGTCTCGCTGAATAAAACCAACGCGGCCACCACAGTTACCAGATATATTACTGAGCCTCGTTCTAACTTTTTCCTGCATTTCTTTATTGAAAGGGAGGTTTCTGACAGATAGGTCTTTGGTTCTCAAACTGCCATCATTAAACTGAGAAAAAGCCAAAGGACGTATTCATAGCAATAAAAAGAAAAATTACATTAGGATATAAAATTCAGCAAATATCTGCAAACGAAAAATTGGTACTTAGATGTTTCAATGTGCGTACGAAACACAGCAAAAGATATTGTGGTATAGATATCTTGCAGACATTGCGTGGTATATAACCTGAAACGATCATTACATACTCTCTGAAGAAGGAAAACAGAAAATGAGAAAAAAATCTGAAGCAAACAAAGATAAGACATGAATACTTCAGTGGGAGCATGGTGGTCGTTTTTGCTCCACGACCAAACCAACAATTTCAAGCAACTTCCCTTTAGTTATAGAACAGTACTGCCATCACGTTATAAGGAAAAAATCATCACTGCCAAACTGCCACACTGCCACACTGCCACACTGTCAAACTGCATTCATTACCGATAGGGCATGGTAGGGCATATTGAAATAAACACAAATTGGAAAACAGCATAATTTATAGAAAAGAAAAAGAAGCATAAATAATCATGATCCTATATAGGCATCCAAGTGAATTAGAAGACGGCAGTTGTAGGCTAAGGGTCGGCCTTGCAAAAAATAACAGATTGCCTGTAGCTAAAACTGATACAAGATAACAAGTGAAATAACAGATAAGATCTGACAATTACAGTATTAGAAATAGAACATAGTGATGCACTTCATAAGGTTATAATAACAATACTACTCTTGGTAGGTCACCTAGTGTGTATGAATTGAGACTAGTACAATTCTGAAGTCAATTTTGAATGTCAACGCTGGAACAAGTCACCCTATCATTTAGAAAATACATGACATGAAGAAATACAGACATTACTTACAGGTGGAGTAATGTTGGGCATTATATCAGAAATGAAATGATCAAAACAAAGTTTTTCATTGGCTAACGTCGTGAGCTCACTCGATGCCTGCTTCTTGTGAAGAAGAATCACGTGAACACCAAGTGAATAGCGCAGATTTTGCAATGCTTGCGCAAAACTAATGTCACCAGATATGAGAACAACAGCAGCTTCCTTTCGATACTTATAGCCAAAGTCCTGCATTCTTAGCTTCAACTTGTCATCGGCTGCATTCTTAGCAATGGAGCTGATATGAAGTACGTCCACCTGGTGATGAATGTAACGTCACATGGGTAAAAGCGAAATGCAAAATAGCACAGGGAAATAGGAACTTGGACATAACACAAAACTATTATTGAAGAGTTGAACACCATAACGTTTTGTCGTTTGTGTATTGCCATGGCCCAAGGGTAGATATGATGTACTGCTGCGCACGGCATCATTCTGGTAGGTGCGTTATACATTATAATATTGTGTAGCTGTAATGTTTCTGAAGAGAGGTTCCATTTCAAATATCATCAATAAGATGGCACAAGATAACTGCAAGGACTACGTTGAACCTACGAGCACCCTATGGCACACAATAGTAGGGGGGCCAGATTGCAAATTTCAAAATATTTCATCACCCATCTCCATTCATTTAACACACACCTAGCTAATGAAGTTTGCATAAAGTCAAACATCCCATTTTTTTGACACTCCCTCCCAACTAAAGATTTGGAAAGTTTAAAACTGATATGTAAATGAAATAAACTGTTTTGCGAACGCAAATGAATATTGAACAATAAAGGAACTGAAAACAAAACCCTAACAAATACTAAAAGGTACAGACAGACTAAAAGTGCACACACTCGAAAAGGAATTGATATAAAGTTGAATTGTTTGGACGCCCATATTTTCTATTGAAATTTGATCTCCTTCATCTACTATCCCCCCAAAAAATGACACTGATTATGACAAAATCATATCCATTTACTAATACCCCTCAATTAAAGCATTGTTAACAAAATGTCTACCCTCCTCCTTATTATACAACTTACAAGGTGCCAAAAAGTACAAATTCATAAAGTTCTGGTACGGTATAGAACATCAATGATCTAACACGGACATTAGACACTGTACCTTGATGACACTAACAATGTATATATGGGCATAAAAATATCAGTTCAAAATCGTCTACCTCTGCTTTACTCAGACCATCTATTACTGATTTTTTAATTCTGGTATTATCGCAACAGCATATGAATTCTTCCAACTTTTTGCCTTGCAGGAAGCTACTACGAATCTTCTCCACAAACAAATGAGAGTGGCCTTCTAGTCTTGACGGGAGTTGGCAGTTTTCTATGTCCCAATAGACACCAACTACTCTCCATTCAACTTCCGAAGAGTGTGCTGCTTCTTTGGCTAACGTAAAACATAAAGACCAATATCTTAAAATGCCTTCTGAAAGCTATCTGCAGAGGAACTAACACGGTCAAATCCAAACAAAGTGAAGGGAATATGAGCCACTTCAGTATTAAGAAATCTACAATCCTTTCCTAGTATCAAATATAGTTAGCAAAGTCAAAACATGCAAATAATGGAATAGCTGAGAGTTATAGAAATCATACCACAACATGAAGGCTTTAATCTTTGATTAATGTGTTCGCTTTGCATTCACATTTACACTGTATCGGATCACCACTGTCCAGAGCATGAGCATTGAAATTGTTATGGTATTAAATAGAGGGCCTACATGTTACGGTATTCAATAGCTCTTCTCTTCTCAAGCGGTATATTCGGTCAAACAGTAATGCTAGCGTAGTGTTTAGATTTAAAACATAACAGAATTGCCCAAAAAAGTACTATAAGGGCCAAATACAGCTGCCCTTTTTGACGAAAGAGGCATATCACTCGGAAAAATCTTTCACAAGTAGTGGCAAAATCGGAAAAAACCACAAAATCAATAATAAAAGCGTGACAGAAATTCAAAAAAACTACGCCAAAGTCACACCAAATAATGAAAATCACATTAAAAGTCACAAAAATCTCGCTGCTTTTCCATCAGTGATACACCTCCGAACTTGACGAAGGATTCAATTTTCCCTTCTTTATGGCCTCGATTACAAAATTATAACCTCTATTCCATGCCTCTATTTCTATGTGCAACAAAAAGTGTACCTTCAAGAAGCGTTTACACTGTGCCGTTACAACATTTGATCCGTACAGGTACAACAGTGCTCCGCTTTCGTAGCAGGTACAAGAGTTGTATCGATTACCCGAACAAGTTTTGAACCGGATCACTACTGTGTGTAAACGGAAAGCTGTTCCGATACAACTTTTGTAGCGGATCAAAAAGTGATCCGATACAGTGTAAAGGGGATCTTAAATGCAAGAGAATCGTAGGAGGATTTCTGGTCAAATTGGGAGTTTATTGGGTGTCACCTATAAGAAACAGTACCTATAGTGACAGAACTTGAAAATTACAGGTAACTTCAGATGTTTAAGGAGGCAGGTAGCTCCTCAGCACATATGCGAATAAACCTCTTCCAATCACAACAATTCAATGTAACTATACTGCATTTCCAAACATTCGCTCGAATTTCTTCGCAGTTTGGAAATATTGGGGGCTTTGGCATCCCCACACTCCCAGTTGCTACGCGTATGGTCTAGTAATATACAGTAAAGCAACTTATATAAGTACCACGTGACTCGTCATATCGTATTTCTAGATTGTAAATTATTAGTAGTATATCTTGCTTCATTATGGTTGGAAGTCACACATGATTCAAATCAACATAATGCAAATTTTTTTTCTAGTATGATCACAATTCACTTTGTAAAATCGCCTCTCTATTGATTCAACCAATTCAACTCAATCGATAAAGCCCATTTCCACCTCAATGAAGGTGTAATTCACACCTAAATAATTCAAAATTTAGAATTAATTAGGTTCACTTAATTTCATCTCAAAAGTTCCACCGTAGATGAGAATTTTGGAAATGTATCATTTACAGTTCCTTTACAGGAGCATAGTACAAGAAGCAGTCACCATTCATAGGCGGTAATTTATCCAGTTCTAGAGGGTACCATTATGTAAAGTAGAAGGCTTGGTCATTGATATCATAGATTATAATCGATTTCTTGCACGTAAAAACGATGAACTTCAGCCTAGTGATCTTCCTAAGATTCTGGCTTTCTGAACTTCATTCTCTTACCAACTCATTTCTTAAAAAAGCGCTTATTTCCTGTTTCTACAAGAGAAACATCAGGGATGGACTGATAAGTCACGCAAATTGGATGTGGACCGTTGGTCTGCACATTTAAAAGGGTTTAGAACTGTTCTTGAACGAAGCAGGTTCTATTATCCTGAAATACCAGCTTCTAAAGCTGATGAATATCATATAATTTTCTTGTGTATTCTATAGATTATTTTTTGTAATATTAAGACATAATTTTTCATCCTGTTACTTTGGCATGATGAAAGAGTGAAGGAGGCCATGCAGCTAAAGGAGAAGGGGCCCATGAATCTGCCAGTCCACCACTAAAAAATATCCATATAGTTAAGCTACAAACCTTTCGCTGTCATCGCTTTTGAGCCAGGGTGTCGCTCTACACAATTTTGATCTATACATTTACGCTCTTTCCACATACTACACACAATCGAGTTTCTTCTCGCAGCTTCACTATGTCGAAAGGCGCATTTCTCCGCCTAAGAGAGTTAAAATTGTATGAAGAAGGTTATTGCAGTTATGAGCATTTACAATGTTCAAGCAGGAACTTAACTCTTAGAAGTAATAACAAGAATCATTATTGCTACATGAAGCCAAACGGTATTGCTAGGCCCGTAGGGGACACAGTTGATCAGACCTTCGTGAGCATCAATCAGCTGAATTGAACTACATGCATTGAATGTTTTGAATTACACCATTGGGGCTGAAGCGTGACAAATAATGCAAAACGATGCAAAAATTCTCGAGTGCTCTATTCTAAGGGAGGGTATTGAGCTATTCTTTGGAATTCTCGGAAGGGCCCTGCCCCCTAGGCAACCCTTGGCTACGGGCCTGAAGTACCCTCGTTCAAATACAATGCGAAATTAACTATTTGTATTTGGCATCTTTACGCAACTGCAATTCAACTGATGTCACACTTACTCCTACCAAAGCCCTCTGTGCTATTGCTGTACATCTTAACCCATTGAGATTCATAGACAAGGTTAGGACAAAAGAAAGTAAGGTAGTCATCCAAGACCCGCTATCATTTTCTCAACAAATCAGGAAAACTTGACAAAACTCTGGCTAGAAGTTTCATAACTAACACATTTTATGTTCAAATTCCAATCAATTCAACACAAAGTTAAGTTCACTATAGCACGAAAAAGCGGGAACATTGCTTTAGCATACTGAAAGCTTTTTTTCGTCCGACACTCGTCAAAAGCTTTTCTTGGTGTCGGACGAAAAAAGCTTTCAGTATCCTAAAGCAATGTTCCCACTTTTTCGTGCTATAGTGAAGTTCTGTAGTACCAACAGACTTTTCACAAAGTTAGGTGTAAGAGATTTGTTCACATTTTTCGGTTTGCTTTATATTTTGCGGTGAAAAAATCTCTTCCAATACGAAAAATAAAGACAAATGTGCTTTAGTTCTGAAAATTCGACAGAATGTTCTCACTTTTGGAAACATAGGGGGTGTAAAATTCCACACCATCCAGTAGCTACGCCTCCTGATGAGTTGTTTCATTTTTTAGTAAACTAATAACTCATATGAAATCATTTGAAGTAATAGTGAATCCACAGGAAACGGTTGATTTCAAATGTGTTTATTCCATAAGTCCAAATTATATGACTAGCCAGCTGGGTGATTAAGCAAAGCCTGAAGGGCCTCTTTCTACTTTCTGTAGTGGCAATAAAGACGAGTATATCGTGAATTCCCTATCAAGCCTTCCGGGGACTTACTTGTTGTTTTCCAGCACTATAGAGGGGGGGGTTTGGAGAGGGTGGCTTAATTGATTTTGAAATATGACAAAACTCCCAGTGGTGACAAAATATGTGTATATCAGGATTCCTCATCAACAACACCATCATCTAAACAAATTACTACATTTGAAATATTCCTTGATTCATGTCCTCTTCTGACAATTCACACTTAAAATGGTCACTTTCTTTTGTTAGAACACGAACGTCCTGTAGCTTGGGCAACAGGGTACAAGTGCTTAATGCACATCAAATCTCCGTCTTCAAGTCCATCAAAACTTGAAGAAAGTGCACATATTTTATATAACTTCTTTATCCATCCCGCTAGAAGTTTCATCCATTATCTGGAACGTTTCTGTTTGCAGCACACAGACGTTTGAATTTGATTTAGATTTGTTTAGTTAGGTACTGATGAATATCAACAGCTTATGGATTTTATTACAGTAATCCATTTCCGGCATTAGTCAGGTTTTAAGGGGAGGGGGCTTAATACAGTTTTGCTTCTACAAATGGGGACTTGTTAGAGAAGGAGCTTAAGTAAGAGGGGGAGCTTAAAAGAGAAACTACGGGGTATCCTCATTAATATTCCAAATGGAGAAATAAAAAAGCTAAACTTATGAACTTGAGCCTTGAGATTTTCTTAACATTATCATAAGATTTTGGCTTTTAAAGCTTCATTTCTTATAAACCATTTTTCTTATAAAACAACATGTAATGAAATAGAACACAAAGGTAAGATGACATAAGTATACAAATTTGAATTTAAATTGATGTCAAGTTTATTTCATATTATGGCAGTTATGTGCTGATGTGGTGTATGGGGGGGGGGCATAAATCTCTCCCCATGTCTATGAAATATTGTAAAACTAAAAAGTTGGTCAAGCAGCAGAAAATCTAGTGTGAATTGTAGAGTTCAACCAAATTTCAACAAGCAATTCGTCTATTCCCTTGATCATGGTTAGTGATAGTCCACTCTCTTTTTATGATAAGGAAAATAAATTGCTGTTGCTAGCAACTGCCATCACCATAGGAAGGTAAGCATATATATCAAATGCTTATTATCCAGGATAGAGACTAATAGAATGAGGAAGTTATAGCATGTACCTCAACAAAGATAATCACATGCAGCTCTCCTGTCGCAGATACATTATAAACTACATTTGAAATAGGTGCATGCAGAACACTGTCCCTGAATAACAGAACCAGCTTCAAGAGACTACAACCAATACTTCCTGTAATTTCTATATGTGTGACAGGGTAGCTAAATGACTACATAAGAATGAAAGAAGTCCAAGCACTTTTTGGCAATTCCTTTATATTAGGTCTACTCCTCACTCCAGGAAAGTATCAGATGAAAATAAATGGGACTGACTAATAAATGTCCCCCTCCACAGGTGAGATCCTTGTCTTACCTGAAAGTATTTGTAAGCAGCGCAGCAGGGTTCACATCTGCTGTATAGTGCTCTTGCTTTTCTATCTAAGGTTGCTTTCTCTTATGTATACCAGGGGTCACCAATTTTAGGTCATTACATACCAGAAAACTGCTACATACTGCTAAACCATTAGGCAAACACTGATTGGGATGGGATTCTATTCTAAATTATGATGAATTACCTATCTTTATGTACATAAAACAATAAAGCTAGCTCTGACAAATCTTTCTAGGAGTCTCTCAAATATACAACAATGAGAGACTACAACCAATACTTCCTTGTGCTGAACAATCTGACAACAAATATTCAACCGTTCATATGACAACACTGACTGCCAGGCCCGTAGTCAGCTTGAATTCACAAGGGGGGCACAGCCAAATTATATAATACATATATCTATATAATTCATGTTTTTAGGGGAGGCGCAGAGTCAAATCTCACAAGTCCAGGGGGGCCTTTCTCCCCAGGCCCCCCTTGGCTATGGGCCTGCTGACTGCATCATTAGGAGTGGAGATAGAGATGGGAGGAACAGATCCCTTAAAAGCTAATTAGAATCTATTTGCTTTTTGAACCTCATCTAGCCACTTTTTAGTACTACTAGTTTCTTATTTTTACCTGCACACAGTACCCTGAAAATAGCACAGAAACAAGGAAAATTGCTGAAAGCATCAAATTAAAAGATCAACTTCACAAAAAATTCATCTGTGAAATGCTTACTGCATGGATTATACACAATTAGTTATTTGCTTTCAATGATTGAAAACGAAAACAATGATTCCTTTCAACTACCTTCCTGATTCTTAATTGCTTCTAACACAAAAATAGTAATCAAAAAAGTAATTTGCATGACCCACACCCTTTTTTGGTCATTTAGTACAGTCAAACACCCTTTGAAAGCATGATGCCTCCTTTAAAATGGCTTTGCACTTTTGAATATGCAATTTGGACCAGAGAGCTAAAGCATAGACCAGGCTCAAGATAGTAAGTAGGAAAAGTAAGCACAAATTTACAAGTTCCTGAGGGATCTTTCTACAAAATTTCTGACACTTTGGCCTGCTGCATTAAGATTCAAAAAAACATGCTCATCAAACCCAGTTTGCAGATTCAGTACTGAGTATAAGTTCTCAATTCTTATGATGAAATTGCTCTTTCCCAGGTGATTGGTTAGCCACCCTGTAAGAATCCTCACTAAGGAAGTCAGCTTTTCTCTAGTAGTTACAGATGCCATAATTTAAAGAGATGGACTACAAAGTTTACTGGTTGAAGGGAAGCTAAATGGAAAAAGAGGGAGAGGAAGACCTAGAACCTTGTGGGTGGATAATTTCAAAGAATGCACACATTTAAGTTATGTAGATTGTGTAAAGAAAGCGGACGACAGAGAAAGCAGGAGATCCATGATAGTCAACCTGCTGGGAGTAGATGACAAACAATGATGATGATGAGTTAAATAAGTATTTCTGTGTTTAAACCAAGATACTGAGGGAAGATGAGAAAGTTGAACCAAGCTTTAGCTGCAGCCTTTTGCTTATAGGCTTACTTCAAACGCTCTATTGTTAATTTATTGCTACGATTCCATAAGTAGGGTCATTCCTTAGTTGTAACTATCGGCATCCCCTGTTAGACACTTAACTTAGGCGTGGCCATAGAGGAAGTTCAGCTGGACTTGCATCACATCTACCATTGACAAAAGCACTATATTACAATTTTTAATGAAGATCAAACCTTTGGGCACGACCCTCCTTGCATGAAATACTGACAATCAGTTAAGGGCCTAACATCTTTTACTTTGTGGTTCTCATTCTTGAACGAAGCTTTTATGTTAACACCATTGATTGGCGATCCATCCATATCATTTGCTGCAACTTCAGCAACTTCCCTATTGTAGAAATTGATGAACCCTATCTTCCTCCCATCTTTAGATTGCTGTACCTTCACGTTACTTATGGGTCCATAGCATTTGAATTCACTAAACAGGGTATGCTCTGTTATGCTATCGGGTAGGTTTCCTACCCAGACGGCATACGTCGGCTTCTTTTCGTACTCCATCCAACTGACAATGAGATACTGAGTCCACACAATTACTCAGCGATCTCTGTATATGTTACTGTCCGAGCACGTTGGTTGTGAATCAGGTTGTAGAATAGATTGCAGACTTTACACGTTAACTCAGTTACGATATCTATCGCCCAGTAGTATATAAATCAACGATCAGAGCCTTGGCCTCGATCTCTTTTCTGTTGATACTACTTCATATGAAGGAAAAATGGCTTCTAAGAAGCCACCTAATGCTCCTACGTCATCCAATCAAAATAGAGACAATAGTGGGGTTGATGAGGTCATGACACTACTTGATGGTACCTAACAACAAGGATCATGACAGGCAGCAATCGTGCAAATTGTGATAAAAGCATGAAACTTAGTGAAAGTACACAACTTCACACGCGCAACAAGATAGGATATAGACCCCTTCTGAAACAGGCCCCCTTGTGCTATTTTTAGACAGAGGTACTTGTGCCAATCTTGAATATCTCTATCAAATAATCTTTTTCCCGATCAAGTCTAATCATGTTAAAATTTGATGAATAATAAGGTTCTTTGCAAAGGGGGTGCTCTCTCCTCGATTAGTTTATCTACTGAGAGAGCTCCTCCTTAAATAAATTCCTCTACCTACAAAATTTCATTTCAATATTATGTATAATTCGTGTTGTATTTAATTGCTATTCTATTTGTTGTTTTTAGTTGTATTGTTGTCAGAATTTTGTATGAAGTGGAATTTTAAATGAAAATGAAATGAAATAAATGAAATGCCCAATCCTCTGAAGATGTTTCTGTAGCAAATTCCTTCATGTTAGCTATGCAGCTATGAAACTTAGTAAACGTACACAATTTGTTATCCTGAAAAAGATAATAGTGGCCCCCAAACTCAGAAATATCCCTTGTGCTATTTTTAGACTGCAGTACTCGTGTTCAGCCATGGGAACATATCACTACTGTAACTTTCTTACAAATAGGTATATGGCCATCAAACTTAGTCTACACAATTTGATGTTCTGAAAAGGATATAAGTAGTACCCCAACTCAAAAATACCTTTGTGCTATTTTTAGACTGGGGTATTCATACCCAGTCCACAAAATGCGTTATCATTATACTGTATATTTCATACAGTTAACTATACAGCCATGAAACGTGGTAAACCTATAAGACGTGTTATTTTGAAAAAAAAACAATTGGTCCCCCAACTAAGAAATACGGTAATACTGTTAATTTTAGATGGTCAGATTTTGGTGGTTTACACCATACGTTCGACATGGAACAATCGTCGCACGATTAGACCCGATACCAAGTGGCTTGAAGAATCACTTGTATCGTATTGGTAGTATTTTGGACGTTCGAAGGAAACTGAGGAGTGCCGAGTTGTGTTATTTGTTGTCGTATAGCGTCAGATGCTCCAAGGAATATGAGCCAACAGACTCGCGATAGGTCCCAGGAAATGATAAGTATATTGTTACGTGTATCACACTAAGGTAGCAGTCGTTTTGGGTTAGTTGTTTGTGGAAGTAAATTTAGCTCTGTGTCAGTATCGAATGTAAAGTGTAACCGATGTCATCATTTATCAACAGCACCATATGTTTTTGGAAGAGTTTGAATAGAGTTATGTTATATGGCCAAGAGAGATTGGCTCAGGTTCAGTGGCAGGGACACCAAGTCACCTCAATAAACCAGTGGCCACTGTAAAGAGCGAAATAGCATAGAAAGATAAGTTTACATATTTGTGTTTCTTATGGCTCTGTTCTCTACTACAATGACAGCACCATGCTCAAGAGAAGACAGAGTGAAATAAATATCACTTTTGCAATACATCTTGTGCTATTTTTAGTCCGGGGTGCTAGTGACTAATCCTCGAAATATGTCATTCCTGCAACTTTCTTACAGTCAGCTATGCACCGATGAAACAATAAACTCTACACAATTGTTATGCTGAAAAGATAAAAGTGGTCCCCACTAAAAATGTCCCCTTGTGTCATTTTCAATTTGAGGACCCTCATCTTTGATCTATCTATGCGATCGAGAAATTCACCTATCTAATAAAATAATTTAGGATATCTATCGATATCTTCATGGACATTGCTCAATGGAAATCAAGAGTATTATTCCTGATCCCTGGAAGTATGTTCGACCCACAAGAAGCTCTAGTCAATCACACCCTTTCCAAGTCATACTATCCAATCCATGAACGTTTTCTCACAAATCTTCTTTCATTCCAAGAACTTGTAAACTTTGGAACATCTTACCTTCCACTTCCTTTCCTCAATCCTACAACTTATCTTCCTTCATATCTAACATCAACAAACTGGATTTCATCTCCCTATCTAATTAACTTTCCTTTCTCTTTCTTCCTTTGTCAGGGGTTTGTTATAGGCTCTATTGGCCTTTCCCTGACATTACATACTAAAAAAAACAAATTACTCGCAGAGACATGTGACATTAAATACTCGTACCAGATTCCTGGTACCAGACTCCTAATGTGTTTTAAGCTCAACTTCCGATACTTTATTCAGTTCATATTAATCGCTCGTAGACATCAGACATAACCTGCTATTAGCACAATTCGTTGGCATTACCTGTACAGTTTATTCTACTCGTTATGTATATATTTTGAGAAGCAATTGTCATCTCTCTTCGACGTTGTTCACAATATACGCAAATGTACGTTGTTATCGATCTGTTTCCTATTCATCTACATTATATGCTCCAATGCACTTACAAAGCTCTGTGCACTGTGGGAGATTTATTGCTTTGCTGGATGCTGTGGAGTAGCTTTAGTATTGGACTGGAGAAGGAAGGAGAGAGGTCTATCTAGGAATTGCGACGCGACTCAAGTGCGAACTAGAGAAGGGACTCGGTATTTGGGATATCTTCATTTTCTTACACACGTACTGTTTTTCATATCTTTTATCTAATGTTTTTATTCTGTTGCTTAATGGTATACTACATTTGTGCGTGTATTCTGCTGAAAAGTTGGGACTTGGGATCCTTTGCTTGTGATTTACCGAGAGCTCATAGTAAAACGCGATTACGTAAAACGCGATTGCGGGAATCAACCAGTTCACCACAGCATGGCAGATCAGCTCTCTTGCATTGGCATCTTGCTGATGAGCATCCTTTTTTGCACTTGCAATGTTTCAACTCCCTCAGTACTTTTGAAACTTCCTCTGTCGTTGTCCAGCATGGAGACAGTCGCCGTTAATCATCTTCCAGTCCTATAGCGTGGCATCATGCAGCTTGTGCACTTTTTAGCAGCTTTGTCCCCAGACATGGCTGGAATTATAATGCACCGCAATAGAAAGAACAGTCATAACAGTCAACAACAGCATCTTCAAGGCCACACTTTTGTATATTAGTTACCTAGCAGAAAGTTAGTGTCATTCCGCCAATTATGCTAATATATTAAGTATGGTCAAGTGTTTGGTTAGTTCAGTTTTCCGTGTTGTCTTGTTATGTCGTATTATAAAAAAGGTGATGGAGATATTCAAATGATCTAGTAAAAGTTCAGTGCTGTGTCTATTGCGCACTCTGAAAATTCCACCAGGTTGTGGGCCCAGAATAGTGGTATCGAGGAATTTTATAGAAGAGGAGTATTAAGTAGTTGTATTGCACCAATTTCGCGATGGCGTCCTGAGATCCAAAATACAAAGTTGGACCGAAAACAGAAATATTTGATGGAGAAGGATGGTATATGTGGAGGCACAGAATGGAAATGGTTTTAGTAACTTCAGATTTATGGGATATCGTAACAGGAGGGATACAATGCCAGAGAGTGAGGAAGATGGTACAAGAATAACTGAATGGAAGAAACGGGTTCGCAAAGCTCAAGCCGAGATTAGTTTACATTTATCAGACTCCCAATTACCGTTAGTTATACGATTCAAGACTTCCAAAGACATGAGGGATGCTCTATAAAATCAATATGAAAGAAAAAGCATGCAAAATGTGATACTTTTAGACGCAAGTACCGAGATGCGAAAATGAAAAAAGATGAGGATATGCCGAAACTCATTAACAAACACCAAGAAATTGTGGATCAATTTGCTTCAATGGGAGCAGATATTAGCGAACAAGAGCAAGTCTGGGAATTTTTACCTAGTTTGCCAGAATCATATGATGATCTTGTAAATGCGTTAGAGTTTTCCGATGACTTAACGTTACCACTCCTTCCTCAAAGGTTATTATTGGAAGAGTAATAAAGAAAGCAAAGCGCAAATGAAGGTTGGTCGGAAGATGCTTTAGTGAGTTCAAAAAGGTCCTCAAGTAATAATTTGTCGGGAACTCGTCAAAAAGGCCCAAATTGCATTTCAAATCGCTCAAACATTCAATTCTATAATTTCGGAAAATACGGTCATATTGCCAAAGATTGGCATGGACAAAGAAGGAAACAGTCGGCAAACTGTGTCAAACAGCAAAGAATTAGCTACACGAGAAATCGTGCGTCCTGCAAACAACACAATCATTTTAGGTATTGGTATAGGAAGCTTCGTATGGCAAGATACTCACTTGAATAAAGCAACCACTATTAATTATGTGCTTTTTGTACCTGATTTAAGTCAAAATTTGATTGCATTAAAGAAAATCATACAAGCAGGGTACAAAGTAGAGTTTTTAGGTTCTACGTGCAAAGTTAGCAGCCAGGATTCGTCTGATGTTATTGTACAAGGGAGAATTGCTCCAGAAGGTAATATGTACCAGTTAGATGGCAACGTCATTTCCAACTGTGCACATGCGTCGATAGCAAAGCGGGAATCTGATTTGAGTTTACAATATTAGGTCATATAAATAAAGAAACGCTGATTAGCGTGCAATCACAAGGAATGGTAAACGGATTAGCAATAAAAGGAACCGAGGATAAAGTGGCTTGTGATGGATGTTTAATAGGTATTCAGTACAGAGAGTCATTTGCAAAAAGGTTGGAAAATAGGGCCAAAGATGTACTTCAGATAATACATTCCGATGTTCGTGGCCCTCTGGAAAATGTGTCAATCAGTCAGAGCAGATATTTACTCACATTCACCGACGATTTTTCCAGATATGCTCTTGCATATTTCCTAAAGAATAAATCAGGTGTTCCAAATTATTTCAAAGAGTTTGTTAGAATGGCCGAAAAACAGACAGGGGAGTGTGTAAAAATTCTACGCTCTGACAATGGAGCAGAATTTACAAATAACACCATGAGTTCATTTTTAAAAGAGAAGGACATTTTGAGACAACTGACATCACCCTACGCCTCACAGCAAAATGGTATAAGTTAAAGAAAAAACAGAACAATTGTCGAATCAGCAAGATGTATGCTTAACTATGCAGGACTGTCTTGTAAGTTTCGGACAGAAGCGGTAAGAAACACAGTTTACGTTTTAAATGCTACAGGTACCAGCAGTTTAGATGGAAAAGTGCCATTTGAAGCATTTTATGGCAAAAAACCTTCAGTAGCCCATTGTAATATTCCTCTGTACGTTTCTAGAACAGATTCAGAAACAACAACCTTCTTGAAAAAAACATAACAAGACTTCCAAATCAACGTATTTACACACATAAAAACATGTCACACTCTTTAGTGTCCTGGGCACTAGTCTCTAAATACTACACCCATTACCGCAAATTTAGTTGAGATAGCCTGTAAAGAAAAAAGAACGAAATGGGCGCCAAAAAGTTGCAAATGCTACTTCCTTGGTTACAGCAGCCACAGAAAAGGCTACAGACTATATGATTCTAAAACAGGAAAAGCCATTACTAGCAGAGCTGTGAAATTTAATTAAAATTCTTTCAGCGGGCGTATCGAGTACAGTCATGATACTGAGTTAGAGAATGAATTGAAATTAGTGAAATTACCACAGAACGGAGATACTATAGGTTGCAAATGGGTATGAATGATAAAGAGAAATGCTGGCGGATTTATCGATCGCTATAAAGCACGTATAGTGGCACTGAGATACTCACAGAAGGAAGGAATAGATTTTGAAGAAACGTTTTCCCCTGTGGCCAGATTTACATCAATAAGAACCATATTAGCTATAGCCAATGAATTAAACTTGAAAGTTCACCAGATGGACGTTCAAATTGCCTTTTTACATGAAAAGCTATCTGAAGAAATATACATGGAGCAGCCAAGAGGATATGAGAAAGTAGGTAGTGAAAATCTAATATGCAAACTTAAGAAAGGGTTATACGGTCTTAACCAAGCGTCCAGATGTTGGTTCTTGACAATCGATGAATTTTCACAAGCAAATTCATACAAGCAATGTGAATGGAATCGATGCGTTTATCAAAAACTGTCGAGGACAAATTTTTGATCTCAGCTTTATATGTTGACGATGTTATCTTAGCTACTAATCACTACAGCTTCTAAAAAGTGAAAAAGAGAAATTGATGACAAAATTTGCTATGAAAGATCTAGAAGAAGTGACATTCTGCTTAGGAATTTAAATTATCGCAAAAGAAAAGAAGGAAAAATGTTATTGCTGCAGAAAAGCTATCTTTAAAATCTTCTAGAAGAGTGTGGAATGGAAAATTCAAAGCCAATTTCTACACCTCAAGACCTTGGTATGAAACTCAGCAAAAATGTAGGCGAACCAATTGAAACAAAGCGCTATCAAGCAGCTATAGGAGGTCTTACTTATGCTGTATGTGTAACAAGATCTGGCCTTGCAGCAGCATTAAGTTCACTCACCCAATATAGTTCAAATCCGAGCCAAGAACATTGGAAAGCAGTGAAACGAGTTTTTCGTTATATTAAAGGAACGTTGGATTATGGATTATTGTATCAATCTTCGCAGAATTGGCACGTTCTGCTCAAAGGTTATATAGATGCAGATGGGGGGGGGGGGGTACTGAGAATCGTAAATCAACATTAGGTTACCTATTTACATTGGGAAGTAGTTAAATCTCATGGGCGAGTAAACGTCAAGCTACAACTGCTTTATCAACAACTGAAGCAGAGTATGTTGCAGCGAGTAGCGCAGCACAGGAAGCCGTTTGGTTAACAACAAGCCAAATCGGTTTATCGCACTGTGCTTCACATAACATGGTAGCTGACATTATGACAAAGCCACTACCAAAACAAAAATTTGAACGATTTCGATTACAAATCAAGTTTGAAAGAGTTATGAATAATGGACGGTCTATATACGTATAACCATAACTGGCGAGTGGGAGTGTTGAACTCATTAGATTTATGTCCGCCAAGTATGCTAATGTATTCAGGATGGTCACATGTTAGTTTAGTTCAGTTTTTCAATTGGCCAATGAGATTGCGAGAACTCGTTCGAGAAGCGTGTTGTGGGGGTAAAGAGTACTCTCTCTTTGAAGAAAAACTGATCTGACATAGTTTCAAAGAATCTAGAAAGTTTGTGCAAGAATGTTCCGAAGGCTTTAATTCACACTTGCAGAAAGAGCAAGATTTCGATCTTGAGTAGAACGAAAGTGACCGACATTACAAAATGAAAGTCTAATCAGACTTTATTTTCGTAAGAAAATCAAATTTATTACGTCTGTCCTCATAGAAAGGATTGTCGTAACTTTGAAAGTGGGAGGAAAGCAAAGTCAAGAATGTGCTAATGCAAATCATAATGCATGGAACTACAAATCAACTATTTTTATTAACGTAAAAGTAATCCTGTAGCCAGGAAGTGGCTTGTGAGTGAGAAGGCCTTAGAACTTCAAAAAGTGACTCAGTGCCCCACTTAGAAATAGAGCAGTAAAGCATTTTTAATTAAATGACTTTTCAGCAGAAAATATAAGGAAACTTTGATGCTGGTTGTGCACCGACTGTTCACGCAAAGTTGCAGCAATCGAACATACTCGTCAAAACTGCAAGAAAATTTTGATTAGAAAATTTTGCTGTATCGGAATACCACAATATGTTAAATGACGGCCTTGGGAATTTACTAAATAGTAAATGGGGTCAATGAAAAGGGCATCTATTCCAGGGCACACGCATCGACTTTAAAAGGGGGGGCTAAGCTAAATTGACAAAGCACATAAGTATTTAACTTGCCAAGCTTATCATATTTTCTAGTACTCCGTAAGGAAATCAGTTGCGTTATGACCCACACCTCAGGCCAATGTGGGAGTAAGAAAGAATGGGGATCTTGACCACGCTTATTAAAAATATTAGAGAAACTCCTTTAGCGTATGTAGAGATGCTCCCATTCCAGATAGGAAACGTCAGGCAAGATTATCGATCAGGCTTTTGCAGGTTTTATGAGAGTCGTTTTACCAAATGTCTCTCTACATCAAAAGTTAGATCATTTTTCTCACCAAATATCATAAGATGACATTTATCAATATTCAATTTCATATACTTTTCCGGATACCAGGCTGATAACAGAGTAGCATCTTGCTCTGAGATATCAATGATGCTTTCAAACTTATTGTCGCATAAGTAAAATTGTCGTATCATCATCCCCGTTGTTTATTTCGAATCTATTTATCAGAAGAAACAGATCATGCAAAACAATGCTAAAAACAGAGGTACCAAGGCAGATCCCTGTGGGACTCCTTTGTGAGCTTCCTTGCATGTGCCAAATGAACCTATACTTTTAGCTCTTTGACACCTTTTTGATAAATAACTACGATTCATTTCAAGGGCATTTCTAGTAAAGCCATGGGCATACAATTTCGCTATTAATAATTCGTGACCTATCCAGTCAAACGCTTTTGCGAGATCCATCAATAAAGCTCCTGAATAGCCACTTCTATCCAAAGTCACTTTACAAGTTTCCAGATATCTTAAAAGAGCACGCTGTTTAATATAGCCTCTTTTAAAACTGCAAAGCAGAGGCGACAAAAAGTTCACGGCGAATGGCATTAGCTGGTAAAATAATAGGCCTTCAAAAGTTTTTGAGGTAGATGATAAAACTGCAATTGGACTATAATTCTTTCTACTTAGGGCATCATCCTTTTTGTAAAGCGAAGAGATATCTCCATTTTTAAGTTCGTTTGGAAAGTAATTTTCTGCCATATGGCTGGCCAGGGGGGGGGGGCATCTGTTCACTACTGTTGCAACTATTCGCCATTGAGTGACGAGTGTCAGACGAAGAACTCATATATGATTTTTCTGATTCTGAGAGGGGACAAAAATGCAAGTGTTCAAAGACTTCTGGCACGGATTGTAAGTTGTCTTCTAGCGTAATACCATATGATCCATGCTACGTTGTAATACCCAATGCAAAGGTACAAACTTACTGATATCTTGCCTACTAAGCCTACCACAAAGAGTAATATTATTTACTCTTAGGTTCCTAATAAACGTCCCGGGACGCTTATTAATTTTTCGAATTTTTTCCGACCCCCGGACCTTATTAGGACCCCCCGTTTAATAATTTTCAAACATTTGACAGATGAGGTTGTCCTTTTTTTCTTCAACTTTTACAAATTGCTTGTCTTTGTGTGTTCCATTAATATATCGGAGATATTTTTGATGCTTACAGTATCTACATAGATTTTCATGCTGTATTTGGCTTATATTTCTTATTCTTGGGTTATCTTAAAAACTGCTCTTATTAGTTTCTCTTGTTTTTGAAAAGATATCCTCTATGGAATTGTGTTTTATAGAGATTTTGACATTTTTCGAAATTCCGACCCCCCCCCGTTTATTAAATTTTCGAAAACTTTCCGACCTCCCTACTATTATGCCCCCCATTTATTAGGAACCTAAGAGTAAGAAGCAATCTAGTCTTGAAAAGAAGCCATATGCTACAAAATTCCTTACCATACGATGGCTCTGATAGGAATATTGTGGAGTCCTTTGACTTCACGTTTGGGCATGTCGCTATCAGTTCACGAAGAGGAATACCTGATGCATTTGGTCGCAAAATATTTTTGTTATAGCTCCACATCAAACCAGGCAAACTAGAAAAAACGATTGAAAACAGGAATGATTAGAAGAAGGGAAAATACGCTCTAACTCTCTACGCTTTCTTGGAGGTAGTTAAAGTGCAAGTTACCTCTTAATAGAACTACTTATATTTAACTTGTACAAGCTATGTTGAAATCAAAACTGATCGTTAGTCTGAGTTTTTTATCGCTATTTTGGCACTGGCGCGCTTCATAAACCCACTTTTTGCAATATTTTCCTGCACAAATCAGCGTTTGTTTGAGGACTGGTAGCGAGTCGGGTGTGACGTAGAAACCAGAATTGCATCCAAGGAAACACCGACGAATAGTGTAGTCAACGATCGCGAAACGCTTTGAAGTAGGGAATCATGCCTGAAAGATGCGTTGTTGCTGGATGCTCTAACATTAAAGATGTGACAAATGGTATCTCTTTGGATCTCATTCCATTTTTCGATGATGACCGTCCAGAGGTGAAACGTAGAAGAAGGAAATGGGTTGAATTCGTAAACAGAAAGCGTACAGAATGGTTACCCTATCATGCCAATGTCTTTTTCTTCATTGAAAATAATACACTAAATAGACTATACATACTTGCAATTGATGTATAGGAAAGTGAGTTGTTGCTTCATATAGGCTGCAGTATTCGTTCAGTGACATCCTTCGTTGATCAGTTGCAAACCCGTATCATTATTTATGAACACGAATTACGTAGAGGAAGGGTTAGGTGTTTGCTAGCTGTTTACTAAATAGAGTCGTGTTGCGATGAATCCGTGGAGAACAACAGAAGAGGAATGGTCAGATATGTAATGACAGGAGTGATGTATGGTGATGTCCCAGGTGTGTAATTCACGATTGTGAGAAGAAAATTGGCATCGAGTATGAAATGGCCTAAGTGTACAATGTTTATATTCACTAGAGATGTATACTATACTTTTAAAGAAATAAATTTTGACAAAGTATAGGCCTTGAATATGAGGGATTTAAAAGAAGCCTTGCAGTTTTGAAATCAAAAGATCACAAGATCTCAACATTTGTTTCTGACAGACACAAGTCGATATCAAAACATACGAGGGAGGAAGGAAAACAGACCAAGCATTACTCTGATTTGTGGCACTTAAAGAAAAGTATTTTCACATTGCTATGCTGAACTTGTATCTATTTAAAAAGAACAGCTACATGATCATAGAGATGAATAAAATTTTCAAAAACATGAACATATTCCTTCGTTTCGATTTTGCTTCTTTGCTCGATAATCGGCAACCCAATTTGTGTCAGCACTTGGCTGGCTCGTTAGAGTATGGTTCGGCGGATGTTAACAAACCGTGACATGGAATTTGCTTGTAACCAACTCGACGCTGTTTATTTTCTCGTGGGACAGGGTCGCGGAGCACAGGGTTAGGGTCAGTCCTAGATTGTGTATGTTTCACATACTATGGTGTCTCTACCGAGGAAATATATGAAAGAATCGTCATTTCTACTCCGTACGTGATCACAATTCCGGTTTTAGGCACTGTCAAGTCGTAAGGGGTTTGTACGCTAAGCGTTGAATGTTTTCCTTTATAATTTCTCTCACATACGCAATCCCGCAAATTTTAATGCATATTCTTAATGTTCATGATGAGTGCTTTCATTTGATGTATAAATTATGAGGAAATTCGGTGTCACGTCTTCTTAACATCCGCCTATGGTTCGACCCATTCGCATCCATCCCCGTGCTGATCAATTCTGTCATTAGAAGCAGACAATTCTTCATTTTCCTCCTCATAATTGGAAGAAGAGCTGCTATGGGAGCAGTCTTTTGATGATCCAGACTCATCAGATTCCATTCTGTACCCAAAAGTCATGAGGCACCTATAGCCAAAAACAAACCACACGAAGTAGGAAGGGAGTCAGCAGTTAACGTCTATCATCGTTCTGGTTTCTACGTCACAGCTCCTGCGCATTCTTTGCACGCGGGCGGCAATATTGTGGAAAAAGGGTGCTTTTTCGGAGGCACGTTACCTTGTTTTGTTAACAACAAATTAAATTTGTAGCGTTGTATCCGAAATTGGGAGGTCAAGAACCCCTTTTTATCTCAACTTCGCTGTTGAGGTACATTGCACTTTAAAGATGTTCCATGCTGGTTTTCAATTGTGTCCTAAAATATGAAATGTTAAAAGAATTACTTTGTGATTTTTGGAGTTTCCATGTACATGGAAAAACAAGGAAATAAATGAAGTATAGCGTGGATCTATCAACCCTACCCATTGACAATCATAACCGATTATTGCCATCACCGCTTATTAACATAATCAATGACCATCGAACTCAATAGCTATCATAATCACCGATTACCAAAGGCACTGATCATCCTAAGACACAACTATATACTTTTAATCAAGGCCATCGAGCTCCAACTATGAGAAGCGTACAACAGATTAGCTATTACAAGGAAGCATAAAACAAAGTCCACCGGGGCAAAACGAGTATTATTAGTTATGACTCTTATCATAATAATAACCATTGATGGTAATAGGTGCCGATTATGAATCAAATCCATTACATTTTCATTGTTGCGATTGACTGTCTTGACCTGGGAAAAGCAGCAGCTTCCTAATTAACTTAACTTTCCTTTGATTTCTATTCTTGGGCTTGTCTCGGATAGATGGCGATAGAGTAATTTTGAATTTTCTGATTTTTGACTACCATCACTCTTATCGATAGCTGAGCTTTCATTTTCCCTTAAGGGAGGGATTTCAGCATCTATCTTGAGACACGCCCGATATCATTACTTTAGTTCTGTTTGTGTAATTGTATATCGTACGTGTCACCCATAGTCAGAACTCGGTGACCCTGTGTCTTTTTTGGCCATGGATGGCAAAAACTCTTGCATATCTTATTGTGTTTAGTTTAAAAATTTGCATATAAAAAAAAAATGTCTTGACCAACGGCAAGTAAATCATTTGAATTTGATGGTACAAAGGGTCAGTACTGGAATATTTTGATTTTGGACTTTAAATGCTAAAGTGAAGATTGAAATGGCTATTATTGCAAGTCTTCGCTTGGATTTGAAGAATAGTTGTGGAGATATTGGTAAACACAATAAAACCCGTACACAAGAACCTCCGTTTAATAAGAGCCTACAGCCAGAAATTATACATTTTACTTCAATTAATTAAAGCCTTTTCAGCCTAATACTCTAGCAAGATTCTTATAAATGGCTTCATTCAATACCCACTGCTAAGTAAATTCAACCTGTTTGCCAATCAATCCTTTTCATGTATGCTCTGAAAACACTACATATATAGGTAGGATTAGTGCAAAGGACCAGCACCCCAATTATTGGAACTACCTCATTGCATAAGCACATGAAGAAGCTCATGTCCAAGTCATAGGTTCATATGTTCGGGTTTTTACTCTACGTATTACCATTCAAATCATAAAGTTTTTAGATGTAGATTTAAAATTTGTCAACCATAACAACAGCACAATAGTTTCCATAGCAAACTCGTGTAGCCGAATGGTAATTTCTGGCGCGATTCTCAAAATTTTCAACCAAATTACTCTATCGTTTACACTTTCTGATACAATAACCTTTACTACGTATGTAGACACAGGACCTTGGCTTATAGCAGCTAAGCATCAGCTGGACAAGCAAAGCTGTCAAAATATTGCAAGACTATCAGTAGTGCTAATGAAAGGTAAAAGACGCTGAATATAAAGTGACAAAAGAAATTACATAATAAAAAGGAAAATGGCCATTGCCATAAGTACATCATAATATATATCCTATTGCCGTGGTACAGATTGGACTCTCCAGAACTGGGTTAAGTTTTAACTATTGTGTTCTTTTTGCTGTAAGTACCCAAATTGCCATCTATAGATTTTCCTATCAGCGAGGTTTGAAGTTGTACATTTAATAGAATATTCAATGAGGTTTTCATTTCTGGTACTAAACTTTGGTAATAAACAAAGGTCTGCGCTGAAATCATATATCATGTCATATGGTGAAAGTATAAGCATTCTTAAAATAGATTTTATGATGTCATAACTTTACTCTATTTCCTAGGATAACAAATATTATAGCTTAAATGCCATATACCGCAATATAAAATGACGGAACCCAGTAGGGTAATAGGAAAACAGGAGAAAATGTATGAACCCTCATTCACTCTTCAACAAGCAACACCTAGCCATCATACGTTAGAACTCTCAAAGATGCCCAATCACACTATGCGAGGGAGTAAGACTCCAGCTGCTAGCTTTTGCAATACTCTCAATCCTTACCACGGCGAAAGGATATATACTTTGAAACAAGCAGCTGTCGGACAAGGGAAGATTTTTTATCTCGTGTGTTTCCTACAGGAGGCATAAAAAGTTTAGATACAATGAGGTGGACGCTTACACGAGCAGTTCACAAGGAAGCACGTAATTAGAAATCTATATGTAGAAGGCTAAGAAAATGGAAACGAATCTCCACTATTAGAGAAAAAACCCCAGAGAAACTTTCTATTTCTGATATTTTTATCCGTGTATAAAATTGACAACAAAAAGGCAGTTGAATTGAATGCAATCCATGTAGCAAACGGTTCATAGAGGGCTTGTGTGGAAACTGACAATGTCTACAGGAGGAGTCACCAACAATATGCCCGCGAGAATCATGTCGCCCCCAGCAAGCAAATCTAAAAATAGCACTAACACAAACTATACTATACCGTAAATCCTCGAATCAGCCCCCTGGGGGCTTATTAATGTGTGATGCATTTTGGGGTGCGGCCAAGTAACGGGGAGAGCTTATTCGACGGGGAGGGGGCTTATACAATGGTTTGACAAATGTCGCAATAAAAACCTCGTTGTCAAAGCTCCTATTCTCCATAATATTAAAAGAATGGTCTAAATTTAAGCATTAGCCTTTATCAAAGTCTTCACCATCATCTGGATGGGGGCTTATCCTAGGAGGGGGGGGGGCTTTTAAACTATTTGAAGTTCCAGCATGTGAGCTCATTAGAGGCGGGCCAATTCGCGGATTTACGGTAAAGTCAACTTGCAACTTTGTTATTTCAGAATTTAACTATGAAAGTGGCGGCACTTTGCATTTCCGAGTGCCGTTGAAGAAACAGTTAAAAAAACGTTGGTAACCTCTTGTCTACAGTTTCTAAGTATCCTGCCTTAGCACTTAATATTCAAAATGTCTGCAGCATAAAATATGCAATTAAGATTAACTTTCGGTATCGCCATGTGGCCAAAAGAGGGCTATGATATGGAACCTTCAGACTAGGTCTTGACCTAGGTTCCTAAGAAAAACATGCATCTGCACAAAAGTTTAGAAAACATTTCGATGAATTGAAAACAAAAGAAGATTACGCTGATATTTGCACTGCTCGCTTGTGCATCTCCAATATTGAGATAAGCTTCTCGTGAAAATCTGATTTTTCGATGCCCACAGGAACGGAGCTCATCGACGAACCAGTCAAACAGACAAACATCTTGCCAGGTTTCCCATCCACGAGTACGTTCTTGAGTTTTGAAAATTGACGCACATCAAAGCCGTCTTTAAAATTTTCTTTAAATTTTGTAGCGAACCTAAAACAAAAGAAATTGACGTAGGGTCAATCAAGAAGTGAAAAAGTTCTTGTGGGTTCTTCATAAAATTGCTTTGCTTCTGGGCTCTGCAGTAAATCATGACTGGAGTTTCACGGCACGGAGATTACTAGGAATAACCTTGGGGAGGGGGATGTAGGCCTATAACTTGACAACACAATGGGTCTGGCTCGAAAGCTTGAAGAATATATCCTCAACTTTTGAAGTCCTATGAGGTCAATCTATTGTCAATTTGTGTGGTTCTACAAATGAACAAATTCATGAGATGTTTGCTTCACAGCAGCACCTAGGTCTTCTTCTTAGGATCCTAGAAAACAAAAATTTAAAGCTGAGTGCTGATAGAAATAGCAAATTTTGTTTATAGTGCCGAAAGAAATTTATTTTGGGGGTGTGAGTTTTTGTCTGAGCAAACAATATAACTGGTCACGTTTGCCAACTTTCTGCTATAGTTCGCGGAAGGCAAAATAAAGCTTGCAATGGAAAGATTTCTTAAGTTAAAAATATTTTATGCTGATAGTGGTGAGAGATAATACAATAACTACACAAGATGACTGATATGTCAAGATTATCAACTGCAAGCAGTGCCGTTGCTAGGAGGGAAAGAGGGGCGTAGCACCTCACTGAAAAACCACTTGGTGGGCAAAAACAGCCTGTTATCAGCAAATCCAATGACTTCTCGCTAACCAAGAAGGCTTGTCGGCACATATTGCAACACATACCCCAAATCGGTAGCTAGCATGCTGTCAGTAATATTTGATGCGTATAGAAAAATGCCGGCTGTCCCATTAGAAACCACACACACTCATCGGGTGCCACGCCCATGTCATCGGTTAATGCTTACTTCTACCAACCCTTTTCCAGTAGCATCATCTTCGCGAGTGTCCTGCTTGCAAATTTCAATATAAGAAAGAAAAATCTCATTCCAAAAAAAACCAACAACAATTATAACTTCAAATATAAAAAACATGGCGTCCTGGAACTCCACTTTAAGAACACAAAGCAAATGAACTGAAGGCAAAATTATTGTATGAACACATCCGTCTCGTCAAAAGCTTATAGCAAATCCTAACAATGAACAGTTAAAAACATAACATTTCAAATATTTCAAATAGATACAATGGTTGATAAACAGCGTAGAACGTACTTTTCAAAGGACAACCAGTGAGGAAATTCACACAAAATACGTTGCACTTTGTCCGATATAGTCTGTTCCTTTTTCAATTCTTTAGGTGTAGGATTTTTTATGGTACTCGTGGAAGACCCCATTTTCATATTGCTAGGCTGACCTGGCTTCTTACTAGGATCTCCAACAGTTCCAATTATCGTCTGGGTGGTAGAAGAAGTCCGAGCTTTGATCAAAGATTCAAAAGAGATTTGATTAGTCTTCTGGGAGTGTTTTCCGCCACTGGAGCCGGGCAACACATTCAAAGAGACACTTTTCTGCAAATTAGCTGTTTTGGGTCGCTGCTTCTGCTTTCCAGGAAATGCAGTGTTAACTACACTAGCTGGCCCATCTTTACTAGCTTTTGATTGGTCCATACCCCAATAGTGCTCAACCTGAATAGCTCTGCCGCATACATCTCCACCTTGCATTCTGCAAAGCGCTCTAAATAGAAAAATAAAGCTACACTTAACACAAGTCTTACCATTCAGTAAAGAAATTTAAGTAACTCATACAAAACGCAGATTCCTTTGGAAGATGATGAGGCAAAAGTTAAATATAGGCAGTGCTAGATCGACTGATACAAAATAAAAACTATAAAGTTGCCAAAGGTTGGGAAATTTCAGACTGTCAAAACTATCCAAGAGTTATTCAAGGACTTTGGGCCCAGGTATCGATACTCTATGCGACAAAGGAAATGTCATAAAAATGATGGAATGTAGAAAAATACACAACATGTCCGTGGAAGCACAGCAAAGAGTATAGAAAAGAATTTTGTACTGAATCGATATGAGCATGAATATATATTTGATAGTCACGATAGTATGAGGTAAGAATAAACAATAACGTTCAAAAGAGTGCTGTCTGTAGATAACTGCTCCCACACTAACATTTTACGAGAGAAAACTGAGAACTCTCTACTTTAACTATGCTACTAGAAGAGAAGTGAAGGAAAGCCATGAAGTAATGAAATCGTAGATGATTTTTAAAGGTGTACTTTTCTAAAGCTCAACAGTAATAAAACCTTTGGTATTTTAGATAATGGGCCTGGAAATCTGAGTCAAATGAAAAGCAAGTCCAATATCGTAAGTTGACTATGCTACATATCGATTAAAAGGGTAATGGTAACGGTTAGTCCCATATACGATTCCGTACGTTGGGGAGTGCCTGTTAGAGAGAACATTTATCCTGAGCCGCCGGCATAGTGAGGTAGGGTGGCCAGTTCATTTCCTTGCCGTCATTAACTTCCCCAATGTTGTCACCAGGCGCCTGTTTGCTGCTGGGTAGACAGTGAGCGAGCGTCCCAACTATGATACGAGCGTTCGGCTCGCACCATCAATATTTTGCTCAGCAGTCCAGCGCTCAAACCACTAGGCCACTCGCCTACATATCGATTAGAAATGCAAAATCTGTGTAAATATCTCCAAGAATGCAAGAGCTAAAAAAGCGAGTCATCTTCTCGACCAAACAGTTCAGCTCGATTTGAGAGTCAGAATTAGTTTCCCTAATAGCTGATTCAACGCCAATAGTTGTCATAAAAGGTAGACAAAGCTCATTCGTTTGATGACAATCTACAACAGTAACATGAGGACGCAGTTTATAGAAGATAAAGCTAGCTTTCTACATGCAAGTGTGCTATTATCCTTCAACTACTCAAGGAATATATAACAATATTTACCGGATAAATTGCAATACAGAATGTACCAAGGAATCTCAGATAGATTGAAGGTAGTTAGAACCTTCATAATTAGGCAATGGTAGCGCATTCCCCACAGGGATTTGAAAGAGAATATAGATAGCAGTGGTGTTATAAATATTGAGATCATAGGGACTTGCTCTACAGCAGGTGACAACATATGGAGCTTTGCTGGCTTAAAACAGCCAATCTAATATGACTGACTTAATTTATTGCGGACGAAGACAAAATTGGATATTGCAGCCAATTCGTACTGCCCAACAGATCTGTTGGAGTTCCTGTTATCCGAGAGTTGCTAAAGTTGTGCCTTTTGACTAACGAACTTCTTTGACAAGGGTGGTCCAATTTAAAATACCGCTTCATGACCAAGTAAATTGTTGATGGTAATTGTAAGCATATTTCTAATATAATCCAGATATATAAATCAACATGTATATCTTAAGCTTTGAAGAGATCATATATTCACCATCATTATAACTCTAAGGCCCCTACGTAGGACAACGCAGCTTGAGAATGAATTTTAAGATGAGGATGGCAACTGGGACATTTCTTCCTCTACAATGATAGATCGACATTCCTGTAGTAGGACAAAAACAGTATAATATCGACTCAGACAAGTAGACGCAAACTAGACAAAATCGGAAGATCTAAACTTTTCGGCATGATCAGAAGACCTAGACTGGTACGTTTGGATTTGTAGCAATTACATTTTTAGTTACTTTATCTTCCACTCCATTCATTCATTCATTGCGTGTTTTTCTACAACTCATTGCCATCACTTCCTCTCCGCTAACACTAAACTAACATCACACTAACATTCTATTGCGTCATAACACCGTGCCCTTTTGTTAGGCTTATTTCTATACTAACTTTCCCTCAACACATTGTCTAGCCTTTCCTTTACCACATCGATTTTTGTTATTCCATCTTTATACGTAATTCCGGGGAGCAAATGTATATACCAATTCAAATTGTAAAAGAACCAGTTGAAATTCACACTAGCGAGGATAACACATAAAAGAACATCTATGAAATTTCCTTGTTTCAATCCTACAAGCGATAGTAAAGCCAAGACTACATCGGGTGAGATCGAGCCTTTTAATTATACATAAAAATCTTTTATCAGATGTTTAGCCATTCTACAAAGTGATAATCAAGAATCACTAAAGTGGTGACCGAGCCTACGAACTACTGCGATAGTTTCATTGTTTATTCGCTGAATGTTTTGATTGTCTATTACTGTTTGTATTCGTACTTGCCATCTTACACAACCGTTTTAATTGCCATTTCCACATCATCATGCTTGATCCACCGACCACCGCTGGTTCATCCTCTGCTGATCCTATCGTCCTCCCACCACCTCAAGCTGTTCATGCCATCTCTCTGAAATTACCACCTTTCTGGCCTACCGATCCTGTTGTCTGGTTTGCCCAAGTTGAAGCACAGTTTCTCAATCGTGGTATTACCTCTCAATCCACGCAATTTTCGTATGTCATTGCTTCGTTACAACCCGAAATTGCCCAAGAAATTCGAGACCTTTTGATTTCTCCCCCAACTGAAACTCCCTACGATGTTTTGAAAGCTACACTTATCCGCCGTACTTCCGCTTCTGAACAAAAACGCCTACATCAATTGCTCATCGCCGAAGAACTCGGAGACTGCCAGCCCTCTCAACTCCTTCGCAAAATGCGTCAGCTCCTTGGTGACAATGTCCTTGAGGATGGTATTTTAAGGCAATTATTTTTGCAACGTTTACCTCAGAACATTCAGCTAATTCTTGCTTCGACACCTCAGACTGTCTCCCTTGACGACCTTTCTCTGCTCGCTGACAAAATCCTTGAAGTTGCCTCGCCTCATCCGTCTGTCGCTAATCTTGCTCCAAGTCTCCCACCACCAACCATGCATGAACATAACAAACAAATCGCTGCTTTGCAAGGCCAGATTAATCAGTTAACTGCTCAACTTCAGGCCCTCTCTACTCAACTTGATTCATGTGATCAGCCTCGTTTTCGTGGACGTAGTCGCTCTCGTTCTCGCTTTTCTAGGCCTTCGTTTTCCCGTTCACCTAGCCGCACTCGTCTGTCTCCATACTGTTGGTATCATGAGCGTTTTGGCACTGCCGCCCACAAATGCACCCCACCTTGTACTTTTCTCTCTGGCGCACATACTCCAGTCTCTCACACTGCCACTCCACAACAGTCGGAAAACTTCACCACCAGCCACTAGCGGCGACCAGTCCAGCTGGCTCTTCCACCACCAGTCACCTATTTTACATCACCGACCGTACTACTGGTACTCGCTTCCTCGTTGATACCGGTGCTGATGTCAGTGTTCTTCCCCCTTCTGCTGCTGAAAAACGCAAACCTGCCTCCATGATTCTACAGGCTGTCAACAAATCTGCCATCTCTACTTTTGGTGAAAAATCCATGACCTTGGATATTGGACTTCGCCGTTGTTTCAGATGGATATTCATAATTGCTGACCTTCCCCTCCCTATTCTGGGAGCAGATTTTCTCCCCCATTTCGGACTTAGAGTTGATGTTCGCCATCGCAAGCTCATTGACACTACTACCGGCCTCAGTCTTAATGGTATTCAGTCTACTACAGTTTCCCCACGTCCTGTTTTTCATTTCCCTGCTTCTACTCCTTACACAGATTTATTGCGCAAATTTCCGAACATTTCTCGTCCATGCTACAATGAATCATCTGTTAAACATTCCGTCACCCATCACATTCGCACTACCGGACCTTCTGTCTTCTGCCGTCCTCGCCGCCTTGCTCCTGATCGTCTCAAGATTGCTAAATCAGAATTTGATCACATGCTCCAGCTTGGCATCATTCGTGCTTCTGACAGTTCTTGGTCTTCTCCACTCCATATGGTCCCCAAACCTACTCCTGGTGATTGGCGTCCTTGCGGTGATTATCATGCTTTGAACAAAGTCACTCTACCAGACCGTTATCCAATACCACACATTCATGACTTTTCCTCTTCACTCCATGGCAAATCCATTTTCTCCAAGATTGATCTTGTCCGTGCATATCATCAGATTCCTGTCCACCCGGATGATGTTCCTAAGACTGCCATCTGCACACCTTTCGGCTTGTTCGAGTTTCTGCGCATGCCCTTTGGTCTTTGTAATGCTGCTCAAACTTTTCAACGTTTCATTGATGAAGTTCTCCGTGGCCTTGATTTTGTGTATGTACATCGACGATGTCCTGATTGCCAGTTCTTCAGAAGCCGAGCACCTGGCACACCTGGATATCCTTTTCAATCGTCTTTTGGAATATGGTATTGTCATCAATCCTTCGAAATGCATTTTTGGTGCTGCCTCTCTTGAGTTTTTAGGCCACCAGATTTCAGCTCATGGTATATCTCCTCTTCCACAAAAAGTGCAAGCCATTCAAGACTTTCCTGCTCCATCCTCCTTACGCAAGCTACGTGAATTCCTTGGTTTGGTTAACTTCTATCGTCGTTTCATTCCACACTGCGCCTCACTTGTCCAACCACTTACTGATCTCCTGTCGCCAAAGCGAACCAGTACCGACTCATTTCACCTCTCCGAGGATGCACTATCTGCCTTTCAAGATGTGAAAACCACTCTTGCCAAAGCCACTCTACTCACTCATCCTGATCCGTCTGCACCATACTGCCTTATGGTTGATGCTTCTAATGTCGCCGTGGGTGGAGTTCTTCAACAGCGCGTCAATCACACCTGGCATCCTATTTCCTTTTTCTCCAAGCGTCTGCAGCCTGCTGAAACCAAATATAGTACTTTCAGTCGTGAGTTACTCTCTATTTACCTCTCCATCCGCCATTTTCGCCATTTCTTGGAAGGATGTGAATTTTATGTTCTCACCGATCACAAGCCGCTGACACATGCCCTCTCTTCTTCGTCATCACATTATTCTCCACGGGAAACACGCCACCTTGATTTCATCTCCCAGTTTACTTCTGACATTCGACATGTTCAAGGGAAAGACAACCCAGTCGCTGATGCCCTTTCACGCATGGATATCAATGCATTTACTGCTCCCACACCTCCTCTCGATTATACACTCATCGCACAAGCCCAACAGAATGATCCAGATCTCTCTCAGCTCCGTTCAACACCCTTGCACCTCCAAGCTCTGCCATTACCATTTTCCACCAGCACCATTCTCTGCGATATGACCACTGCATTGCCACGCCCATACATTCCTGCACCTTTCCGCCGTCTAGTTTTCGATCAATTCCATAACCCTCCACATCCTGGAATTCGCGCCACACAATGCCTCATCACAGAACGCTTTGTCTGGCCTGGCATCAATAAGGATATCCGCCTATGGACCAAATCCTGCCTTCCTTGTCAACATGTTAAAGTCCAACGTCACACTGTTACTCCCCTTGGTACTTTCACAACTCCGGATGCCCGCTTTGACCATATTCATCTTGATATCGTCGGTCCCCTTCAACCATCACAAGGTTACCGCTATCTCCTCACCTGTGTCGACCGTTATACAAGATGGCCAGACGCCATTCCCATTCCTGATATTACTGCTGAAACTGTCGCTCGCACTTTTGTTACTCATAGGATCTCTACCTTTGGTGTCCCATCCACTGTTACAACTGACCGCGGTACACAATTTGAATCATCCTTTTTCACAGCTCTTACAAACCTTCTCGGAACCAAACGGATACGCACAACTGCATACCACCCATGTGCCAATGGAATGGTTGAGCATTTCCACCGTCAATTGAAAGCCTGTCTGAAAGCCTCCTCTGACTCCTCCAAGTGGACAGAACTACTTCCTCTCATCCTTCTCCGTCTTCGCACCACATTCAAGCAAGATCTCCAATGCACTCCTGCCCAGCTTGTTTATGGAACTACTCTTCGTTTACCAGGACAGTTCTTTATTCCCTCTCCAGCCACCATGCCACTCGACCCTACACTCTATGCAGATCGTTTATCATCCTATATGCACCAGCTTCGGCCAGTTCCACCACGCCTGCAATCTCCACCATCGCATGTACCACCCAATCTTTCTACATGCACGCATGTTTTTGTTCACCATGATGCCATCCGCAAACCTCTCGATTCACCTTACGATGGACCTTACCAAGTTATCAGTCGACATGAGAAACACTTTCTTCTTGACATTCAGGGCAAGCAAATTTCTGTCACCCTTGATCGCTTGACACCTGCATATCTTGATTCTGCTCCAGTCACTACCACTCCTGACACCCTTACAGATTCACCAACTTCGGACGCTCCTCAATCCAAGATTTTGCCACGTACCACTCGCTCAGGAAGAAGAGTACATTTTCCGGACAGATATGGGACTGCTTGACTTTTACCATAGAGACCTTGAACATTATATTTTCTTTCCTTCATTTCCTCGTTGTATCTTGTATTTTTATATTTTTCGAATGTCACACTCCGCGTGAATTCTAGGGGGGGGAGCCTTGTAGCAATTACATTTTTAGTTACTTTATCTTCCACTCCATTCATTCATTCATTGCGTGTTTTTCTACAACTCATTGCCATCACTTCCTCTCCGCTAACACTAAACTAACATCACACTAACATTCTATTGCATCATAACACCGTGCCCTTTTGTTAGGCTTATTTTTATACTAACTTTCCCTCAACACATTGTCTAGCCTTTCCTTTACCACATCGATTTTTGTTACTCCATCTTTATACGTAATTCCGGGGAGCAAATGTATATACCAATTCAAATTGTAAAAGAACCAGTTGAAATGCACACTAGCGAGGATAACACATAAAAGAACATCTATGAAATTTCCTTGTTTCAATCCTACAAGCAATAGTAAAGCCAAGACTACATCGGGTGAGATCGAGCCTTTTAATTATACATAAAAATCTTTTATCAGATGTTTACCCATTCTACAAAGTGATAATCAAGAATCACTAAAGATTCAAGCAAGAGTGATTATCAGTAAGCGTGCGATAATAAATCAAATAAGAGCTGAGTAAATTCAAAGCAAGTATGCAGAAGAGGGAAGCAAAGAGTTGCATATGAATCTGGTCATGATGTTCAACACTGTAGAACGTGATTCTAAGATTCACACTAATACTGGCATACAGTTGCTGTATTTGGACATCTTTGCTTCAATGATCAGTAATCAAGTAACCGGTGAAAAATAAGAAGCTTCATGGACAAACCAGCTTATGATTGTACCAATTCTTACCAATGGGTCAGTGTTGCTCACTGGTTCAAGTCCACGCTATCCCAAGCGTCAAATGGCAAAAACTGAGGCCAGAGCTCAACTGACAATTAGCAATAGCGAAACACTATCCAAAGCTGAAACACCTGTGTAAATTTGTGCAAAAGTGTCTCCATAGTGAAGATCAAGTGTCTCCATAGTGAAGGTCAAGTGTCTCCATAGTGAAGATCAAGTGTCTCCATAGTGAAGATCAAGTGTCTCCATAGTGAAGATCAAGTGTCTCCATAGTGAAGATCAAGTGTCTCCATAGTGAAGATCAAGTGTCTCCATAGAAATTCTTAGTAGGGTCTGCTGGGGGTAAAATGGGTTACCCGGGGTAGAGTGGTTAAGTGAACATTTACATCATTATTATTGACTTATGGCCATGAAGGAGCAAAGTGCCATTTTTTTAAGTTGGTACAATACCTCTCTACAAGAAATCACATAAATTAGTTATGAAAGAAAGACAACATGTGATTAATTTGCGAAATGGTCAATTACCCATTTAACCCCAGGTTACCCACTTTACCCCAGCAGACCATATAACACTGGAAGCGGAGAGAAAATCTACATACAACTAAGGAGCCATCGATTCTGATGAACTTGCTGCAAACATGAGGAAAGAAAATGATTTTCGAGCTTTTAAACAAACCACAGAAACACATATTTCAGATTACTTAACATTTATCATACTGTTTAACTTTTACTTATATCTTAGAAATACATATTTAATTTCCTTTCGTTTTGATTTTTCTTAACAGGACACCTGTGAAAATACTATATATATGTGCCTAGTGCAATGACTGTACAAAAATCATGTTTACAGATTTTTCATTATTAATAATTATAACAATTTACATATTATATACCAGTCCGCGTCGTTAGCTGAGGCAAAGGAGATGATACAGTTTGCACTTCCAGTAGCGATATCTGGTTGAATATTACCCACACGACCACCACAGTTATCAGACAAAATGTTCAGCCTCGTTCTAGCCATTTGAATCATTGATGGGTCGGTTGGGAGGTTTCTGACAATAAGCTCCGTAGTTTGTACCACATTATTCCCTACCTGAAACAAATAGGTCTATTATTAAGTCACAAAAGTCAAGAATTACAAGTAAAGTTAATCTGCATTGCACTATGGCACTACAGAAAAATCAGAGCATTGGGACCGTGGAATCTATTGCCATGTGAGGACCTGGCAATAGATTTGCACCGCCAACAATTAAGCGAAATGAAAATATGGTTCTGCGCGTGCTCATAGATTCCCTTGTGGGAATTACCGTTAAAAATCTTGAACTTCAAGGACTCTTATCCCCATCAAATACAACAACAGTATACAACTGCATTACGGGGCTCCTACGGGAACTATGTGAATAACGGCAACTTCTTGCTTAAAAGGCGAACCAGTATAAAGAACTGCATTATGACAATGGCATATACTAATAACCTGAGGCAATATGAGATCACAGTATGAGAAAGAGTAAATAGTGATGCATTTTATAGCACTATAATGACAATACTTCTGCTTTATCAGCATAAAGTGAGATTGGTACAACTTTGAAGTAAGCCCATTCAACACTGGGCCAGATCAACTTATCATCTAATAAGGAAATGAGCGAAAACAGGAATTTCTTACATCGGGAGTAATGTTGATTGACAGATCAGAAATAAAACGACCAAAGCGAAAGTTTTCATTGGCCAAGTTCGTCAGGTTACTTGATGCTTGCTTGTTGTGTAGCAGAATCACGTGCAAACCAAGTGAATAACGCAATCGGTTTAATACCGGAACAAAATTGGCATCACCAGATATGAGAATGACTGTGGCCTGATTTGGATACTTATAACCAAAGTCATGCATTCGTAACTTCAACTTGTCATCAGCTGCATTCTTAGCAGCTGCACTAACATGAAGTACGTCCACCTGGTGATAATGGTGAATTCAAAATGGATAAAACACGAAATGTTTGAATAACGGCATTTGGAAACTAATCATTGCTAGGTATATCTATAAAATACTAGAAAAACATAGATGAAATGCTACAACAACACGAAAATAGAAGAATATGGAAGCAAGACAACAACATTTTCATACATTCTCGACAAGACATATGCTTCATATGTACTGCCAGACCTCCCAGCCAAAAATTTACGGGTTTTTTTATGAATTTATGCCAGTTCTCTACCATATTTGATGCCATTTTATGCTACAGTCTCAAGGAATTTATGCTATTTCATGATAATATTTCTTAAATTTCACAATATTTCATGAAACCCTAGCAGTATTTTATCAAAAGAGTTGATTTAAGTTTTGCCATTTATGGTAAGAGGCTTGAAGCTAATGCGGTTCAAAGTGAAAGAGACAAACAAACAACAATGTAAAAAAAGAAAAAACAAGCAGCAAATAGGAGCAAAGAATAGGAACAACATAAAAGAATGGCTACAGGTAAACAGGGACGTAAATTTAGGGACATTTTGCGGCATGAAGAGTTCAAAATTCCGACTGACAAAGGGTCAGTTATCATCTTGTATGAAGGCCAAACTTTGATGAGCACTTACTATTGCTTACTATCAACATTCACTATGAAAATCTACAGTAACAAGGCAGGCCTGCAAACAGCTGAACAGGACTGTGTTTATGTAAAAACCAAATTGAGAGTGTGAAACTCTTGCATGTCAAAAATTTTCACCAATGGGTCAAAGACTATGTGGCAATATAATCTGTCATAGTTATGGTGCCTAAAAGTGGGGGTCTAGAGGCTTATCCCCAGAACAATTTTTGAGGTAACGCCCTCTAAAACATCGGAAAATGCCCTTTTAGAACATAGAACGTTCTTGTTTTCATCATTGAATTTCATACTGAGAAGGGGAGCCCGATCGGAAAAAGTTGGGTCATTCGCAAAAACTGAATTTACCCCTTAAATGAACTTGAAAAACTAGTCGGTAAACGCAGCAGTCTGAAAATCTCAGGGCAGTTGGAAAATTTAAGTCTTTGGCTTCAATTTTCAGACTGGATGAAGATTGGGGGGGGGTCACACCTCACACCCCCGGAATTTATGTCCCTTCAGGTAAATCAAAATGCTTATGAAATACATGTCTTCTGAATAAGTTTCTGATTTTGAATAAATGCTGTTTTTCTTCTCTTTTCTTTGCACGCTGGTAAAAGAATGAATATCCCATAAAGAAAATTTGATCTCTTCATCATATAAAGTTGCACAACACTGGGTTATCATGCAGGGGGTTATTACCATCATTTCCCACTTACACAAGTACAGCTCTATTCTGCTAGTAACCCTTCAGGGATACAATATGGAAAAAATATTTCTTGAGCTCAAGGCCTATGAAATTTTATGCTAATTTATACCCAGTTACTATATTTTATACCAATTTACCAAAAATTATGCTAAGCCTAAAATTTTATGCTTTTCTTTTTTATGCTGTCTGGGAGGCCTGCACCACTAGCATTACCACTACCACAACCATATTCACCGCCACCCAATCACCCACTAATCCATTTTTACAACATCAATCAGCAATCAAATTAACAAGCATCGTATTGTATCGTATCACATCGTATCATATCGTATCGTATTGTATCGCATCGTATCGTATCGTATCGCATCGTATTGCATCGCATCGTATCCTATCCTATCGTATCGCATCGTATTGTATCGCATCGTATCCTATCCTATCCTATCTATCACATCGTATCGCATCGTATTGTACCGTATCCTATCCTATCCTATCCTATCGTATTGTATCGCATCGTATCCTATCCTATCGTATCGTATCGAATCGTATATCATACATCAGCCATAAAAAATTGTCGTATAAAAATATTTCTCCAAGGAATCGAAGGGAAAAAAATTTCAAACATTACCAGGGTGTGAGAACAATCTATCCAATGTATAAACAACTTCAAGAATAATCTGAATAAAAGCTTCCGTTATAGAATAGCTAAGGGAAAAAGCCTCAAGCTTCTCCAGTTTAAATCTGAATTAAAGATCGGACCCGTTCAAACCTATTAAAATTTTGTTTCAATTTACAATATACCTACACTAGGGATATAAATTCAATCAAGACTTTTCAAAATCAACCCTGCCAACAAATCATAGTCTAAAATATTCATTCTACCTAAAAAATAATAGGCAAAGTTAATAAGATAGAAATAATTTAATACGCATGGTTCCTCAAGCATTTGGAATATATTCTATTGCAAAGTGAATCATATAGGCTCTATTCTAACAGCAAATTCTATCTGTGCATCTAAAAAACCCAGTTGAATTCAAAAGTATACATAAGCTACGAAGTATTCTGGGGTGAGAGGCATTCTTTGCCCCTCAAATTATGTTCAGTCTAGAATCATTTGCTTTCACAAGAAAGTAGATAAAATCAAAAATTGATCTGCTTTCATTTCTCCGACGCCAACTCATGGAATGAAACTAATGTTGGCATATCCACTAGCGTAACCATACGCCGATTACGGAGCCAGGATAAGCTCAAACATTTTTGTGGCCGATACGTGCGAAAATGGGCAACTTTCAACATATATGGCTTCTCTTATACAAAAATAGTCACGGACCGATAATCGAGGGACGGTTACTTGAGATACGGTTAATCGAAGAAGTACTGTACTTCGATCACGTGAACATGAAGTTTCTACCATTGGTTGCTTCACAGGGGGCAAAAGGACATGATTCCTACAAAACAATACTGAAAGGACGGCAACACTACAAATGGGAGCCAAATGTGGAAAAAAGTACAAGTAAAGCAAAAGGAAGCATATTTGCATTTAGCGAGAGGTGAATAAAACACGCTGGGGAACAGATTTGCATAGTTAGTGCAATGTTGTGTCTGATGTTCTAATTGATGCATAGTGCGAACATGAGTCTCAACTGTGAACAAAATGAAAAGCATGGTTAGCATGGTTTCTCACATTACCTAATACTCGATCGAATTACAGACACATAAAAATATCAAACACGGGAGCCTGGCATACAGATGCCCTAGGTGGATTTCTTCATAGAATAAGCGGGGGGGGAGTTAATTCGGGACTCAAGAGTAAGCAAAATATCAGTAGCAAATATGTCTGAATAATGATTTGAACAAATAATGATCTGAGCAATAAAAGCTTACCTCGGCTCTGCTCAAGCCATCGATGACTGATTTTTTTATTTGTGTGTTATCACAAAAGCATACAAACTCTTCTAGCTTTTTGCCTTGAAGAAATTTATTACATATCTTTTCAACAAACAACTGAGGCTCTATACTTGAAGGGAGTTGGCAATTCTCGATGTCCCAGTAGATCCCAACAAATTTCCGTTCAGCATCTGAAAATGACCCGAGTTTCTAAGCCATACAAGGAACAAATATTGAACTCATTCCACGACAAAAATTTAGTCTCTTGACATATATGAAAAAGGGTTACAGTAAATTTCAAAAATTTTCCTCAAATACAAATTATTGTACGAGCGCTTGGGTCAAAGCCCAAAAATTATCAGAAGTTACCTTGAGCCAGAACTGGCATTATACGGCCCACAGGCCACATACGACACTTTCGCTGACTCTGACCCGCTTGTAAACGGTTAATTGGAATTATAAAAAAGCACATTTGTGACTTCGCCCTATGCATGGATGAAAGCTACTCTTGTTCTGTGGTTGATTTCTATTCACATAAATCATTTAAATAATATCAAGCAGTTAATACCATGAAGAACTGAGTCGAGCCTTTTGCTCTGGAACCTTCGTCATACATTCTGTTCCTCATGTGCGTCCATGGCAAAAATAAGTGGCCACCAATGCCATAAACATTTGCATTACTTACTACAGCAAAAGTTGCAAAAGCAAACGTCCTAACCTTTACGAGGCGTCTCTTGCGGTGCCGGCTGTTCCATTTGACTGGTTAAGCAGTTAGCACCACTCTTGCCCATAGACGATGAAAACGGTTTGCTAGTCTAAAAGCAAGCATATAAACACTTGTAAAAAATAGAGAACAGAAATTCTCAATACTAATTCTCAGATATGGCATTTGTCAATTTAGAACGTGACAGTGAAGTACTATAAGCACCAACAATTTTCAAACCGTTGAAAACTCTCGAAATATTGAATTCAACAGATATGCGGCGGCAAGTTGCCATTCCACGGCAAAACTACTCTCATTCTATATCAATTACCCCCATTCCCTATCTCAGTCGCGCGGCCTTTGCTTAATTAAGGCCAGAAAAGCAAAAGGGTCCTTTAAACATGAGAAATTTCACGCCGGTTTGAAGTTATTTTGGTGTCTGATCAAAAACTTTCCGTTTGCTTGCATGAGTGAGGTGAAATGAAACTCGTTCACGCAAGAGTTTCATTTCGGAATCACCAACCTACAAGACATTTTACGCCCCCATAACACTACTGTACGATCTGGACTACTTTCGTTTCAGAAGGACATGACTATGCAGAGCAGCACTGGACCACAATGCAAATGGCGTGTCAACTCTTGCTATCTTAAACGCTATTTGAAAGGTAGATTATCAAGCCTGAAATGGATTCAAGCAAGCATGGAATACGTGCGGGTATAAGTTTCATACTAGAGTCTTAAAATTATAAACAGAACTAAATCTATTCTCAATCGGTACATTTCTGTATTTGAACTGCGGTTTTCAAAGAGTACGAAATAATCATAGGGTGACAAATATAGTTCCCTTGACGTAATTTGCAAATTCGACATACTAGTATGGATGACCCAAATTTTGTAGCGTAGAACATGTACTTAAGTCATATATATAGAAACTGGCCTGTAAAGAAAAAGAGCACTAGGACGAGAATTAAGAATCAAAAGTCAAGAATATGTGGTCAAAGTTTCAAGAATTTCTTAAAAAGGTAGACTTGAGCACAATTCACAGGAGACGTAATAGAGTTGCTAACTGCAGAGAGTTATAATATAAAAAATGATTTCATCTTAAATTCATGTAAGAGAGTACTTTCAAGAAGAAAATTCTATAAAGACTAAGAGGTAATAGTACTTTACCAGAGCCAACTCCATACACAAATTGGACATGGCATAGAATGCTCTACCTCTCAACTAAAGTAAGGGTCTCATACCTTGACAGGTAAATGAAATAAAAGGAACATCAATATTCGAATTTCAACTGTAGACTGCATTGGCAGTACATAAATTGTGACTTTTGAGGTAAATATTTAGCTCCATAAAGATGTAAACATGGTTGTTTAAAGTCCATTACTTTTGTTGTTAATTGCTGACTTTGCATATAGGTTTATGCTGCTACTTTTAAGTTAACTAATTGACTATCATACATATCAAGTGTTGTTGCTGTTTTTTGTACTGAAGAATGCTATGAGTGCACAAGCCATGTATTCAAATAACAATCTTAGGGCCTGTGGCACCATGCTGAGACCAGCTTCTATTTGATTTGATGTTTAGCTGGACTTATATTAGGCATATCATAAATTAAATAATACAATACCTGCTTATCTTGTAATGCCATTTTATGAGTATCTAAGAGAAAGTACAAATAGCAAGCATAATCTATTGAAGATAACCAAGAAAATAAAAAGTTAAAGTTATACAAATATTGTGACAATCAGAGATTAATGGTACCTTTGTAACTGAGATTTGACTAAAGTAGAAACCTGCTATGTTGGACTCTAAAGGGAGACTGGCAATTGGTCAGAGTTAACCGAGTCTCTGAATAAGTTGGAGTGAATCCATGGGGAATGAGAAATCAGTCCAACTAAGAAAAAGTCAAACTTATCCAGGGTATAACTTAAAGGGATTCAACTGTAGTAGGAAATTTATAGACAAAAGTATTATTACCAGTTAAAAAGGTATGATCATAGATACTAAATAAAAATAATGATGCAAATGTTATTACAAAGCCAATTGCAACACTGATTTCCTTCTATTCACTGTTGGCTCAAATCCCTGGCACATTCATTAATTGTTGGGGGAAAGTATTATCTGCATTAACAAAATTAAGGCAGCCTTGGAGTAAATAAAAAGTAATTGAAAATAGAACAAATGTTAGGCCTTTCAAAGAGCAAACTGGACATATGATGCCAATTGTAAGTGTGTGATCGTTTGAACACTAAACATAAAATACTTGCATGTATACTTGTGATAAAGCTGGTGCAAGTAACAAATCAAGCAGATGAACTACACTGGGTACATGCCTAAGTGCTCTTGTATGATTGTGTGCCTCTCAGTGAAAGGCTTGAATGTGCATTTATAGTTATGAGTGTACAAGCATCCTGGTGGTCATTTATCCCAGGTTAGAAGATATGTAATAGCTTGACTTTTCATTGACAAAGTTGCAAAAGTATCAATGATGTCACTTTAACTTATAATAATGCAAAGTACAAGTGATCATATCCTTGGTAGCTGTGACAAATACAGATCAAGTGCTACATCATTTAGAAAGCTAACAACAGCTTAGTTGGTATTATGAAGTTTTCCATCTTGGCATTTACCAATATCTAAAATACTATTTCTGCATGTACAAAAGGCAATACTTATACAGTCATGCTAGAAACCTTTTGTGTTGAAATGATTTGAACCAAGTCCATGCTGGTTGAAGTATTCCCCCATGCTATTTTGTTCCAATACATAATCTTCAGTAATACTTTCCTAAAGGAGAAAGTTTAATAGTGTCAGAACAATATAGCATTGTAAGCTCTTGAATAGTTCTTAATTGTAAACTTTGCTAAAATCATTTAATAGCTTCATATCCCTTGCAGAACAATTGTGAAACCCTAAGCTACGTCTTGGAATTCTCTCATATCCAACACAATCTCCTTTGTCCCTGTGGCCTTATATGTCTTGATTATTGTACCAAATCTGACAACTTACACAACATGCAGCTTAATACATCCTGTAAAAGAGCACATCTCTTTCAATTGTTTCATTTCACTTGACTAGAAAAGTCATGACACATATGAAGTTCAACAAAAATATTTTATAATGCAGCTCATGAATTACAGCTCATGAATTCTTCCTATCATCAGTTTACCTGCTCTCTCTACCTGGTTTTTCCTTCTTACTTAAATGTTGGGTGACAATCACTAACTCTATGAGTAACTTTTTCCATTTTTTTCTATATATATTTACATCAGGATAGTCCAAGTTGTAAGGTAGTTTTTTGCAATAACACTACAATTGTTACAATCAAAACATTTCATAATAATATCTGCAGTTTTTGATAAATGTTTCACGCTTTCTTAGACTATGTATGGATGTATGATATTTACATATCACTCTTGTTGCTGAAGATCTGAGAATGATAGATTATATATCAGCATCTGTAACTCACAATTACCAAAAATCAAGGGAATTGTGTATGCATGCAGACCCAATTAAGAACCAGTAAGGATACTGTAGAAAACAGTATCTGGTCCCATACATTCTTACCTCCGTTTCCAAGGGCCTTTGACATATAACTATATCAGCAATTAAACAAATTGAAAATTGTGCTATGGAAAATGTGCTTGTTACTGATGATTTAAAGACAACAATAGTGACATACTACTGGAAACAATAGTGATGAAATTTCAAAAAACTTCTGTTGGGTATGGGCAGTTCAGATAATACTTTTGCAATACAATCCATATAACAAGACTATACTGTCAACAATTTAGCAACATTTCTAGCAACGTTCTACGTTCAATTTAGCTGTCCATGTGATAAAGAGATGAGGAATCTTCATTATAAATGTTATTACTAATATTGCAGCTTTTCTAGATTGTTATTTATCAATCAATAGGGTCATTCCATTTGAAAACAGCCAACCAACATAGGAAATGTAACCATGAAATTTAGAATTGGTTGAAAATTTGATAGAATATCAAGAATTATGAGATGAATAAATTCTGAAAATTTCAAGTCAAAATTCCAACTGGTTCTCGAGATATCACAAATTGAAAATCAGTGAAATTTAGCTAAAAAAATAGCTTGCCGCCATCTTTGATCTACTGGAATAAATGTTACAAATGTATAAATTGATAATTAATAGTATATGCATGAAATTTGTCAGAAGACTTTGCACCCTGGTATTTTAAGGTATGGAGAATTCAAATTTACCAATGAAACAGTCATAAGAAATAGTAATCACCAATTAATGCTTCCCCAGAAATTCCCCCCAAAATTTGTGCTTGTTGCAAACAACAACAACAACACTTTTTTAAACTTCAATATCTTTGGTTTGACAAGTCTGATGAGTCTGAGTTTTTGTGTGATGATAGTTACAGTAAATATGTTGCACTTCACCAAAAATTGGCATGGTACTCTTCTTCAATGCAAAGTAACAAGCAGTTAAACAATTCATAAATTGTGCGATGTCAGACCATACAAAAATATTTGAATCAGGTTTATTGAACAAAGAAGTTTCCAATTCTTTCCTTTCAATGTAGCTGAGAAACATGTATATCACATGGAGGGGTGATAATCAATGTTTGTTCAGCAGTATAAAATTTATATTGGATTTAGTTATGTTCATGTAATTCTTGTTTCCTACGCTAACTTCCAATTTTAGCAATATCACAAACTGATATCTGGTAGATGATATACTGTATTATTGCAGGTACAACATCATCTGTATCATCTATATCAGGGCCACTTACCCACAGCCTATTGGTCATGTGCAGTCCATGATGACGTTCTATTAGGCCCACCAATGGTACTTAATGTTGGAGTACTAGTTTCATTACTAGTGTTATGGTTATGTACTCTAATGAGGTGTAGCATGTTGTCTCTGCTTTCCTGTCAGTTCTGTTTTGTTATGTTCATTCCAAATTTCATCATCTTTTTCTCAGATTTTTCACTCTGCCTCTCAAGTGTTGAGCACGACAATTATGCAGCCTGAGCACATCATCCTTTCTGTGATCTGGTCCTTCTGTAAAAGTTTGGTGACCCGTAATCATCAGTATTAACCAGGGTTCATGCAGGACCTGAAAAACCTGGAAAATTGGCTAATTTTTGCAATTGTCAGAAATAACCTGGAATACTCAGGGGCTTTTTTAATTACTAAAGAGCCAGCGAAAAGTAAGGGAGTTCTGATGATTGAATTATCCAAAGTTGCCCTGTGCCCAAAGAATTCCAAGTGGTAGTTAAATTCTATGCTAACACTCCAATCAAACTGAGTTTCAAAGGTTTCATCCATGATATTTTCTGCAGTTACCTTATAATATGGTTTCTAAAAATGTAAATTAATGTCATATATGGTCAGAGAAAATTATCTGATTTTGATGGAAAGTCAAGGAAAGTTGGAGAATATCAGGGAACTTCATTAGGAGAATCTTGTATGAACATTGCAACTTCCGTCTTTGTTGTCTGTGTGTACATTGAAAGCTTTCCAACATTTACGGCACAACTTCGGGCCAAGCTTTGCAGCTCTGTTGATTGCTGATAGTACACACAGAGAATGTTTGGACTGTTCTTTTTATGGATAGACAGGATCAAAACACTTAATTTCCAATATCTTAACAGAAGTACTTTTTCATGCAAGCCGAATGTGCCAATATCAATAATTTTGACTTCTTATCTCAGTTCTAGAAGACCCATCTTGCAGATGCTGCATTGTTACTAAAGCTTCAATCCTACAAACGTAGTATGACTCAATAAATCGCATTCTCCTGACGTTCCAAAGTTACAATGCCCACAATCATCATTTCTACTGGTATCCATTCTTCTCAGGATACAGAATAGTTAACCCTGTGATTTTCATTTTGTGCTTATGACTTCAATATTTATGATACAGATGATGTTGTACCTGCAATAATACAGTATATCATCTACCAGATATCAGTTTGTGATATTGCTAAAATTGGAAGTTAGCGTAGGAAACAAGAATTACATGAACATAACTAAATCCAATATAAATTTTATACTGCTGAACAAACATTGATTATCACCCCTCCATGTGATATACATGTTTCTCAGCTACATTGAAAGGAAAGAATTGGAAACTTCTTTGTTCAATAAACCTGATTCAAATATTTTTGTATGGTCTGACATCGCACAATTTATGAATTGTTTAACTGCTTGTTACTTTGCATTGAAGAAGAGTACCATGCCAATTTTTGGTGAAGTGCAACATATTTACTGTAACTATCATCACACAAAAACTCAGACTCATCAGACTTGTCAAACCAAAGATATTGAAGTTTAAAAAAGTGTTGTTGTTGTTGTTTGCAACAAGCACAAATTTTGGGGGGAATTTCTGGGGAAGCATTAATTGGTGATTACTATTTCTTATGACTGTTTCATTGGTAAATTTGAATTCTCCATACCTTAAAATACCAGGGTGCAAAGTCTTCTGACAAATTTCATGCATATACTATTAATTATCAATTTATACATTTGTAACATTTATTCCAGTAGATCAAAGATGGCGGCAAGCTATTTTTTTAGCTAAATTTCACTGATTTTCAATTTGTGATATCTCGAGAACCAGTTGGAATTTTGACTTGAAATTTTCAGAATTTATTCATCTCATAATTCTTGATATTCTATCAAATTTTCAACCAATTCTAAATTTTATGGTTACATGGCCTTGTTGAATTGGCATGGAATGACCCAATAATTAAACCATTATGCAAACAGTTCTGGAGCAAGAGATTAAACAAGTACAAGTAGGCAATACCTTGGCATGATTTTCTTCGTGCTTTGGATCAATGAAAGACGCTTCTATTCTAGTGCCATTTATAATCTTATCGTCCATTTCATTCGCAGCAACTTCAGCTACTTCTTTGCTATAAAAATGGATAAATGCTTTTTTTCCTTTTTTATGTCTGACGATATCTATCCGGCGTATAGGCCCATAACGTTCGAATTCCCTAGACAAAACACTCTTTTCAACGTCAGGTGTAAGTTTGAGTACCTTAACCGTATATGTCTCTTTTCCGCCTTCCATTTAAGTTAACTTTAAACATATACTACCGGGCACTGCCTCTCCACAATAGTTTGCAGCTTATGGTCTCCAATATAAGCTCAGTCCCCTTCTGAGATACTTGCTTTGCTTCCAAGTATTGAGAATTGCACGATGGGAAGTAAGAGGAACAGGTATCGACAATAGACCCTTTTCACAATGACGTAGAGAGCGCTCGAGCTCTGGCGAAAACGAGGCAGGTGATGTTCCAGATTCATCGCCGACAATGCTCAGTACGGGGAAAAGAGCTACTCATTCATTTTTGCGATTGTTCTGCTTAAGATACGGTCAAAAATGGACAATAACATGGATTCCATGTTAAATCAGGCTCCGGAGAATAAATGTGGATCACTCGGATGGCAATTTAACGTATATTGGTGCTATAACACACTTTACAAAACCGATGCTTCGCCATCGGGCCTAAATTTGTTTAGGTATTCACAGGCGAATCGAGCGAAGATTCGTTGGCGCAATTGTAGTAAAACAGTAGATGGAGTGGGTCATTCCATTATAAAAATACTGTGCCTACCTTCGAGGGAAACATTTTACGGATGGGAATATCATAAACGGTCGAACATGCGGCGACTCACTCGAGGACCTTTGCCACCCTCGCCTCTGTACACTCTTGAGGCTAATAAGATCAGGCTGTCTCACAAATGAACAAAACGCGTCTATCCTAGCTACATTTGCTTCGACATCGGCTTTAGTTTTGAAAATCATGAAAATTATCTTTTCCTTCAGATTCCATCAGTGCATCACAAACAGAATCCCATTCCTATACTGTTCTCCTGAGCATGACCAACGTGATTTCATTAGATTTTGTGCACTTTATTAATCGCTCTCACACAAGCAAAAGAGCTCCCGTAGTCTGTGTTATCTTTGACACAATGAATTCTTGACCTGGTGATGACACTTCTTGTAGATATACACTCATCAGGTTGATAAGTTTGGAAAAGCACAAATAACTTGATGAATTCATTAATGGTAACAAATACAGGGTAACCAAGAACAAGAATAATTATTGATAGCACTGAAATTGTCACTCAAATGGTCTGAGTATTAACACTATCATTTTGTAGAGCACTTAGTAGGCATCTTACCTCTGTAGTGTATAGTCCACCCCACAATAATATACTGATATTGGAATTCAGAGACTGATTTTATAAGTATACCTAATGTCACTATCTGTTGGATACTGTAGAAAGAATGGCTAGAAAGTAGCTACAAGCAGTGGTGGGATTCAAATATTTTAGGAACAGGTTCTATCTTAACGTGTGGGGTGCATTGTAATTTTTTTTTATCAAAGTGTCACGTTTTCCAAGATTTTAGTAACCGGTTCGCAAACAGTGTGACTGTCTAGGAACCGGTGCGAACCGGCTGAATCCCACCACTGGCTACAAGGCCACATGTATAGTAAAGTTGTAGTGAAATCAGGCTGTTAAATGAGAGCTACATCAAGAATGAAGTAGCTTGTAGTATGGCCAATAGCCCATAGAATAGAGGAATTTTTAGGAAAAAACCAGGAGGACAGACATCTGGTCAGAGAGGTCAAATCATCTAGCAGTCATTGCATTAGTAGTACCTTGCTCAGGAATGCTCAGAATACCATACTTTTGGGCTAGTTCTCTATCAAACTCTCTACCAATTCTAAGTTTTGAGGTATAGATATTGCAACAATTGGTGAGATGCTGATTTAAGTGTTCCTATGTTAGTTAGGTTTAAGAGATGGTGGAAGTTCAATGAAAATTTCAGTGTCAAGCTGTTAGTATTGTTGCTGGGTACTCCATGAATTGCTCTGGCATATCTGCTCTGAAACATTATTGCTAGGGAATGGAAACAGAGGAAGTTCATCAAATGAGCATTAGTTCTACCTATAAAACATTTTAATAGTGTTTATGCCACTGAATGATCCAGACAGAGGGAGGGTAAAAGTGCAGTTTACAAGTTGATCATAGCATGCTCTTTGTCAACAGACCAGAGTGTATATCTACAAGAAGTGTCATCACCAGGTCAAGAATTCATTGTGTCAAAGATAACACAGACTACGGGAGCTCTTTTGCTTGTGTGAGAGCGATTAATAAAGTGCACAAAATCTAATGAAATCACGTTGGTCATGCTCAGGAGAACAGTATAGGAATGGGATTCTGTTTGTGATGCACTGATGGAATCTGAAGGAAAAGATAATTTTCATGATTTTCAAAACTAAAGCCGATGTCGAAGCAAATGTAGCTAGGATAGACGCGTTTTGTTCATTTGTGAGACAGCCTGATCTTATTAGCCTCAAGAGTGTACAGAGGCGAGGGTGGCAAAGGTCCTCGAGTGAGTCGCCGCATGTTCGACCGTTTATGATATTCCCATCCGTAAAATGTTTCCCTCGAAGGTAGGCACAGTATTTTTATAATGAAATGACCCATTCCATCTACTGTTTTACTACAATTGCGCCAACGAATCTTCGCTCGATTCGCCTGTGAATACCTAAACAAATTTAGGCCCGATGGCGAAGCATCGGTTTTGTAAAGTGTGTTATAGCACCAATATACGTTAAATTGCCATCCGAGTGATCCACATTTATTCTCCGGAGCCTGATTTAACATGGAATCCATGTTATTGTCCATTTTTGACCGTATCTTAAGCAGAACAATCGCAAAAATGAATGAGTAGCTCTTTTCCCCGTACTGAGCATTGTCGGCGATGAATCTGGAACATCACCTGCCTCGTTTTCGCCAGAGCTCGAGCGCTCTCTACGTCATTGTGAAAAGGGTCTATTCAGCTTCGTGGTAATTCAAGATTCCACCAGTTGAAACACAGTTCAATATACTACTTGGAACCAAGAACTAAGTAATATATTATAGAGAACTATTTGATTAATAGAAAAAAAGTCCTACAATGAGAGAAAAAAGGCAAACAGATTTAACAGTATGCATATGAATGGACGGGAGTTGTATGTAGGGGGAATTTCTTGAAGGAGAGGGTCTCTCAGTAACTAGGCTAAATGGGATAATGTAGTTCATTCCTTTCATTTAAGGTGACCATTACGGCAACCGTAAGCTGACAATCAACACTTTTCAAGCTGTTCTATCTTCAGATGTCCTCTTCAAACTACCGTAGTCTGTGATGTTGAGCCAATCTTTCACATCGTCTGACCACTTTTTTCTCTGAGCACCTCGTGATCTTATGCCTTCTACACTTCCTTCTAAGATTATCACTACATCATTCCCATTTGAGCTTCTACAAATATGACCAAAGAATGCAGCTTTTCGCTTTGCAATAGAGTTCATTAAATGCATGTTGATCCCAATTTTTTGCAGTACTTCCTTATTACTAACCTTGTCTTTCAAACTAATCTTAAGAACTCTACGATATATCCCACATTCAAAAGCATTAATCTTGTTCCGTATTTCCTTATTAATTGTCCAAGCGTCACTGCCGTATGTAACCACTTACCAGATATAACTTCGTATCATCTTCTTGTTTGGAGACATGCTAACATTACTTTTTAATAACTCCTTATGTTTCCAAAACGCCGTCTTTGCTAATGCTATTGTAGCGTACAAGGGGTCTCACTTCTGGTGGCCGGTTATTGGTCTTTTGTCTTTAAGCCTAGGCCATAGGCCTAGGCCTAAGTTAGATATAACGCAAGGAAGCTGCTCTTCGTATGTGGCTTATATTTGTAACCGTAAGACTGAATTGAACTAACCAACTGACTGAATCAAATACTAAAACACACATAATATAATCGTAAGCACTATACAACATTCGTTACTTCAAAGCACAATACACGTTGACAGGGACAAACACATCGCCAGGAAAGAGTGATACTGACACTACAAGCGAGTTACATACATAACAGGAATTAACACAAATACGCCATTCCAAAACGCAACATCAAAAGTAAAGCGACACGACATAAAACACAGATTAATCTAAGACATAGAACACCAATATGCTACACTATCCTAGTTTTTACTTCCTTTATGCACTTTCCATCATCTGAAATATTTGTACCTAAATACCTGCAATCTTTTACTTGCTCAAGCTGCTCGCCGTTAACTAGAATTTTGATCCTAGTCTGTGGTTTCTTTTCAATAACCACAACTTTTGTCTTCTTATCATTCAGTTCCATTCCAGAATCTTTGCATACTCTAACAATATTATTTAGCATTCTCTGTAAACTATGTTTACTATCAGCAAGTATTACAGTATCATTTGCATAACGTATGTTTGTGAAACCTTTTCCATTGACAATTATGCCTTTATCATTTTCCAGAGCCTTATTTACTACCTCCTCACTATACAGATTGAATAAGATTGGTGATAAAATGCATCCTTGTCTGACACCTTGCTTTATTTTCACTTTTCTAGACAATAAAGTATTAATTCTAATTTGTGCTTCTTGATTATCATATATGTTACTAATCAATCTTATCTCTTCGCTGGGAACATTATACTCATCAAGCAGTTTACTGAGGGCAATATGCTTTATTTTGTCGAACGCTTTTTTATAGTCGATGTAACATACAAATAATTTCTTATTCTTTTCAATCAGTCTCTCTGTCATGAATTTAAGTAGGCAAATGCCATCCCTAGTACCTCTACTTTTTCTGAAACCTAATTGACTATCTCCAAATCTGCTTTCAATCAACGGTGTAATTCTTGATTTGATTACTTGTAACAATTCCTTTGACGTATGCGAAATTAAAATAATGGTTCGATGTTCATTACCGTTTTGGGTTCCAGAAACATTTGGTATTGTTATAAATGTTGTTGCAGCAGCTCACCAGTGTTATAGCAATTGTTAATAATTTTAGTCATTAGATTAATACCATCGTTTCCCATGTACTGCAATAGCTCTGCTGGGATCGCATCTGCACCTGTAGCCTTTTTCTCAGGTAATGACGCTATAATGCTCTTTACCTCTTCTCTGTCAATAAGCACCTTAATATATTGTGAGACTTCAGGTGTTATCTTGACAGGTCTATCTTTATCATTATATAAGTCCTCTACATACTCTGCCCACCGTAGCAGTATGTCTTGTTCTGCAGTAAGTGTGTTTCCATCCTTATCTTTTATGTTATTAATGCTACTAATTTCTTTATTTGTTAACTTCTTTATCATATTATACGCTTTTGGATTGAGCTTCCTAACTAATTCTTCCATTTCTTTGCACAAACTTTCGTGATATTCTTGCTTAGCTTTATGACACATCTTTCTTATCTCCTTTGTTAATTCTGCATATCTCAATCTATCATGCTTAATATTGCGCTTCTCTTCCATTACCTCCAAGATATCTTCAGTCATCCTATTTTGCTTCTTAGTCATTTTACGTTTTCCACAAGTCCTTGCTGCTACTGTTGTAAAGCATGCCTTCAATTTGTACCAGTCATGTTTATCGTTATTTTCACTTAACTCCTTACCGAATTCTTCCTTAAACTTATCTTGCATGTCCTTATCTTTCAGTGCTTCTAGATTCCAACTCCTGCGAACATGTCTTCTTTTCTGCTTTTTAAACTTAAATTTGATGGTCATCCAAACAGGATTATGATCTGAACCATAATCTGCATCTTTCCTTGCCTTTGCATTAGCAATGGGGTTTCGATATCTTTTGTCAACTAGAATATAATCAATTTGATTCTCATCCTTCCCATCTGGATTTGTCCATGTGCTTCTTGATTTTAATTTCTGCTCAAACCATCTGTTGCAAATAAAAAGATTCTCTTTTCACAGAATTCAATTAGTCTCTGCCCCCTCTCGTTACCTTCTTCTAATCCATATAGCCCTACTGTATCTTCATACCGTTCGCTTCTTACTTTTTGCATTAAAATCTCCTAAAGCCCGGTTCATACTTAAAAATTAATGCTTAAGTGCGAAACGGATTAAGGAGACATTATCTGCTGTAAATGCGTAAGCAAAATGCTTTCGTGTCCTAAAGCAAACTGCACCTCCGTATACTTTGGCCTTAAGTAAAATTGATTTGAAAATCTCTTGCATTGTATGCATTACATAAACGGCGACAACCAATGCGATACATTCGCACAGTTAATGCTTCCCTGATATATTTCTATATTTTTGTCGTTTCTGTATCGATCATTAATGTTTAACCAATTTCACGCGAGGATTTTTGAACTCTGATTGAGTCCCGGTATTCTTTAGGTGTATGGTTATATAAATGCGGATATTTCTGCACTTCTTATAGCCTTGCTTCAAAATTGTCCGTATTAGAACGTGGTAGGCAAAGTGAATACAGAAAAGGAAGTGCATATGGAAGTACGTGATTCATATGGATTGGAATGCAAAAAGTGCGTATTATGTGGCCGGGCGCTGCGTTTTGTATGTGAAGGCGCTTAAGGATAAGGAAAAAGTTGAACTATTTTCAACTCCGTAATTTCGTTGCTTACGGATCCAAGGAATTGCATCACGCCTCCACTATTTTTGCGTAAGCATGCTAAGGAACTTACAGCGAATTATGGAGCAGACTACCTGGCGCCGGCCCGGTGTTAAGCACATAAGTTTGAGAAAAATTACGAAGTATGAACCGGGCTTAATGCTGTCACTATGTCTTTCCATTCTTTCTGTCATTTTTCTTCTAACTCAACACTTCTATATAATTTTCTACTTCCTCAACATCATCATCCATATTTGGAGCATAAATTTGATGTACTAATACATTTCTTGCTCTGCCTGATACTTTTAGAGTCATGTGCCTCTCGGAGACTGCCTGATAACTTAACACCGAATTGATAATTCTCTTTCCTATGATAAAAGCAACTCCCTTTCTGTGCTTCACTGTACCAGAATACATTACCTCAAACTTTTCCCCATTAGGTAACTCGCACATAAATTTCCCATTGCCTTTCCAAAATGTTTTAGATATTCCAAGTATATCAATCTTCAACATATGCATGTTCTTACAAACATTTGCAAGCTTTCCTTTTTGATAGAGACTCCTGACATTCCAGGTTGCAATTTTCCAGAGGTCCCTTGATGACGGTGCACGCTTGCCCTCTGAATCACAAGACGTCCACTGGGCCAGACTACAGCTCAAAACATTTCGAGCAGCACCCCTTTTGCCAAGATCTGAATATAGCTTAGTTCTGAGATTCATGTTGATTATCATCTGGGGATAATAGACACAGTAGGCCCCAAGAACTACTGTATCCATCAATGTCATAATATTGACAGATGTGCTAGCCATTGTTTCACATGAAATCTTCTGCTTACCACTAATTGTTTAAATTACCGTTGACTAACAGAGAGCTCTCCTGCCAATATCAACTACCCCTATCTTGCAGACCAACAGAAGGATCGTATCCCTGATTTGGGAGACTACCTGGTACTACTCCTTGCCTAAGGATAACCAGGAACTTAATGGATGGAGGGAAGCTTCACTGCCTCATTCATAATGTCATAGATTATGCCTATTGCCCTAGATAATGTAATACCATATGACTAATTTTAGACAAGCTAGTCGTATACTCATGCACTGAGGTGCATCCAGGGTGGCACGTACTGGGGGGGGTGGTCTGGGAGTGCTATAGCATACAATTTTCCGTATCAATGCTTTTAAAATATCACAAATGCAAGGAAACGCCTTTTTTGAAATATTCCTCTCTAATATTTCATTTAAGTCTGAAGCAGTAGAATTAGAATGATCAGATGAAATCGAACATAAGTGAGAGGTATAGAGAGAGTGCATCAACGCATATCTGGAAACTATTCCAAAAGTGAAAAGAAAATCAAAACAGAGATGGATGACCGGCGAAATATTAAATCTGATGGAAATAGAGGAAAGTAAGAAAAAAAGCAGTGAGGAATATTATAAAAAAATTAGAATGACAAGAACTAAATGTAACGAAGCGAAAAAAAATTGTTTAACTAAGAATTGTAGAGAAGTAGAAGACCTTCACGAAAAACATTTGAAATCAACGTACAAAAAGAAAAGATATCACAGATAGAAGAAATTGTGCTCAAGCAAGGGATGTGTACAATTAGAAAAAGACATTATCGTGGACAAGGAAAAGATACTAGAGAGATGGAAAGAGCACAGTAAAGACCTGTATGGTCACAGTGGAAGAAATAACTATTACAGAATTTTAACTAACAAAGAACTGCCACAGATACTGAAAAGTGAGGTAGAATATCCAATGGAAAAGATGGAAAGGGGAAATCTCCAGGGCTTGACAAAATCACCATACAGCTATTGGAAGCACTGGAAGAGTTTGGAGTAGATCAAATCTCCAAATTTCTTTAAATACCAGAAGATCCTTCCAAATTTATGTATATTCATTGCGTTGCTTAACAAAAGCTGGTACAACTGAATGTGAATTACGCAGGACGATTAGCTCGGTGAGCCAGCTTACAAAGATTGTGCTTAGGGTAATAATGAACAGAATAAGGATCAAGACATGACCAGAAGTTGCAAAAAACAGTTTGGTCCATTGAAGGAAAAGGAACAGCGAGTGCAATATGTACCTTAACAACAATTATAGAACAATCTAATGAAATCCAACAAGGCTTCTACTTCTGTTTTATAGACTTTACCAAGGCTTTTGATACTGTAAAGCATTAGAAGCTTATGCAAATGCTTCAAGACCAACAGAGACATGTTAAATGACAAAAGGGAAAAATTCAGTATGTCAAAAGAAATTATGAAGACTGGGAAAGAGTCTTCCAAAGTAGCTAAGCACTACAAATTCAAATTTCTATAAACTAGTTTCATATCAAAACCCGAGGTGAAAAGATTACAAAACATCACAATAATCATAAAAAGGTATACAAATCACAAGAAATCACAAAACCACAAAAGCCACAAAAAATCACAAGAAATCACAAGAAATCACAAGAAATCACAACAAATCACAAAAATCATATAAAGGTATAAAAATCACAAGAAATCACAAAACCACAAAAATCACAAGAAATCACAAGAAATCACAACAAATCACAAAAATCATATAAAGGTATAAAAATCACAAGAAATCACAAAACCACAAAAATCACAAGAAATCACAAGAAATCACAAGAAATCACAACAAATCACAACAAACCAATAACAAAATTTCGCAAAAAGTACAAAAATCACCAAAATCTCGTACACTCGTCTACGAGTCAGAAACCCATCCTAAAATCACGTATGTTGTAATAAATTTTGCAGTACATGAAAGGCCCATTTTCAGAAATGGTTTGAGGGTCCAGTGGGAATTTCCAAGTGCCTCGGTGGGCCTACATGCTCCAGTATATAAGTTCCGCAATTTGCTTCAACTCTGGCTCAAGACAAAAAAGACAATCTTGTTATCAAAAGCTCTATGTTTGCATATATGTACTTTCGTAACTATACTCTTATGTATCTGATATCTAATTACCCTTTCTAAAACTAAATTATCTTCAAATTTCTTGCAATACAGCGATATAAAAAGATTACGAAAGTCTCCTAAAATTATAAAAGAAACGATTCGAGAAGAGTCTAATTGAGATCTAGCATCAACGAATTCCATATGAATGACAAACATACATTTATAATTAAAAACAGTGGTAGGAATAATGAACATGAAAATTGGAATGCACGATATCAGTTTCTAAAATTAACCGCAAACCTTCCACGAAGGTCCGTTCCTTCAATGGGGTTTGGGGGTGTCAGGACCTCACTGGCAAAATTCCGTCGGTATATAAACAGAAGTTGCCATTTCTGTCGGCAAATTGCTTACGTCACAGGCAGCTCATCAAGTTGTTAAATTCAAGAAAATTTCTAGGACCGGTCTTGCTTCCCAAACCTAATTCATACTAGGCGTTGTTGACCAGATACGGGATATCTGCTTGAGTGAAAAGTATGTATTTCTAGTCAACAAAGGGAGATTGTCTATCAGGGGATATTCTGAAGAAAACCATTTAGCAGAAATGAAGGGTTTATAGTTGGAACATGGAGGAATATAATTCAGTACCACACAAATTTTCTACAGGAAATGCTTTCTAGGGTACTTTATTTCCATACTCTTGTTTTTTTGCGAGAGGCTTTCGGAACTGTACACGCTTTTTTTATAAGGAACCTAGCTCAAGGCCTAGTTCCAAAATTTCCTTATTTTTGGGCCTCCAATGATCGAATTGTAGTATGAAAATTCCTTAACAGCTCCTTAATTTTCAGCGCACAATTAGTGCATAAAAATGGTACAGACACAAGGAAAAAATTGAAACCTGAATTTTGCATTTAATTTTGTCTTTAACGTAAGACCAGCGAAAAATGAAGGACATAACACAAGCATAGCAAAAGATCCAAGCTGGTTTTGGCTGCAAATGAATGGAAGCAGCTTCCAAATTCTTGACTGTTTGCTGATATAAAAATTATTCACATTGAAAACTCCCTTACGGGATTTTACTTTAGTAGTACAAGTTATCTAAATATTTCGTCATTTTACATGTAGGTTCCTTATAAACTGGTTCCTTATAAAAAAAGCGTGTGCTACCCGCTAATTCTTACAACAATAAGTTTCATTTTCAATGTCCACTAGCAGTAGGTCCTACTACTAAACGCCGCCCACTCAAGTTGGACAAACCCAAAAACTGTCAGAAAAACAAGAAATTGTAATATAAAAAAAGATTACTTATACTCTAGAAGGGAACTCGACAAGGAAATGACTGTAATTGTTAGAGAACCTATATACCAAGCCATTCTTAATATATTATCAATATTGTCTGAATGCAGACTATAGTGAAGGCCTATTTATTGCCTGCTTGAAATGAGTGTTTCTATCATTTTCCCAATCAATTTAAAGTTGCAATACCGTGCTTTGGTGTTTCTTGATGTTATTGGCAGTCAGCGAGGGTGCTTGGTGCTGGTAGTCGAGTGGCGGCAGGGAGTCACTAAGGCCTGGTTCCCATACAGCCTTAACTGTCGCAAGGTTGCCAGCGAAAGTCTCCTGTCAACTATCATCTTCCACGCTGCAGGTAATGTTGGCACCGGTAACTATGCCGGCAAATAAGGCACTATGTTTTCTTAGGGCACCTTATAATCGTTTTAAGTTTTATTTATAAATATCTCTCTAATTGCGATGCAGTTCCAGTATGATTGGCTCACAACAGTCACCTGATAGCACAGAACGAGATCGAATCGAAGGGTGGGGCAGGCAAAGTATTCCTATATACCAGGGGAGCCGAAAGTTCCCTAGTGAGGGCCGAACACAGAAAAATTACACATGAACATAATATGCATTGCTAAATTGACAAATGATTCAACCTATGATTTGAAATACATGATAGGAACCTTGGTGGCACCAATGGTGCTAGCCAACAAAACCTACACTATAGGCCGCTGTTGGCTGATGGCCTGCCTGCAGTAGTTTGAACAATACTCATAGACGACTGGGTTGCCTGTGCTATTGGGAGATCGTAACTGCAGGAAAAAGTAGTACTCATCCAACTCTCTTCTGGCAGCTATGGAATTTCAAAATTCAAGGCAGCTAAGAACCTGGAGAAGACATGCAAAAATATGTCCATGTGATAAAGGGGGCGTGGCAGATGGAAGATGGCACAGTTCTATCGCAGGCAGCCTTATGCACGGTAGTTACAACTATGTATATGGGACATACGCCTAAAGCATATATGTCGAAATAAAGATTCTGGGCACGTCAAAAGATAGTAACATTGTCTACATATCACGACATCCAGCACACTGCTTGCATCTCAGTAGAGAAAACAGAGGGAGAAGCATGTGAATTTCCAACAGTGAATAGCGCTCCAAAATACTCAACATTTCAAAAAAAAGAAAAGTAACAAATTGATTAAAAGGCTTCAAAATCTCTACGTACATCTATTAAGGTAAGTTGAGAGGGGACACAGAGAGACGAAAGATATTTGAATCGGTGAAAGAGAAGCTTCAAGTTCTTACACATGTAATCATTCTGAGGCGAAAGAATCATAACGTCACAAACATTGCAAGAGAACTATCATTCAGGCCCCCTGAGTCTCAACAAGCCCTAGCTGAAACCAAATCGCTAATGAGAAAAAAATCTGGTAAGTAACTGTAAGCAAGCAGCCTCCCTGAGCACTTTTAAATAATATATTTAAGCAGTATATTTAGTAGTTTTAGTAATGCAAAGGAACGTTGTACTTCTAATTCTCATTCATTTCTTATTTTTTATTGTACTAATGCTTGAAAGTTCTAAATTCTAGTTTTGTATATTAAATTTGCAACGTACTTTCAACTTTAAGAGTGATTTTTAACTTTTTGTTTCGCTTCAAGTATTATTGTGGGATATGCAAAGATTTAGGATATCAGGGATATGCAAAGACCCAAGTATTATTGTAAGTAAATGGAGGGCCTTGAAAATCAGCTTCCCTGCTGAAGGGTTCCCCTTCCTAAAGAATTTGAAAATGAAATGAAATGAAATGAAATGGTTTCTGGATACCGAAAAATTTGTCAAGAACGACATACATCATTGTATCGGAAGTCCAGCAACTGGCAAGGCAAGCCAACCCGAACCTTTAGCAATGATGGATATCTTTAATGGCCAATGGGAAATTTTGCGCGTTGATTTTCATAGAAGAACCACTTTTTCAAGCTGAGTCTCTACTAGCCTTAATTGACCAGTATTGGAGATTTCCCGCAGTAGGAATTGCCGAATCAACCAAAGCTTAGATAGCTATCAAAAGCCTTTAACAGGTAAATCACATAACGGACCGCCATGTAATGGTGAAACGAATATTAAAGACTGCTCAAAGCACTAGGAAAATGCAAAGATCCTCTATCCCCGTCAGGCGTCAAGAAAATGCAGAGGATGCACATTCTATGCAATCGCCGGCAAAATTATTTAACACATTGCGAGATATATGAGGCGAGCACCTTCCGGTAAACAGCAAAAAGGCCCTTGATCAACTTGAAGAAGCTCAAAAAAATGAAGATATTGAGTGAAATTATAATAAACATGAGGATAGGCTGTTGCACTGCAGAATGTCATTATTGCTTGAAAAAGTGGAAAAACTCTTATTCATACTGAAAGCACTCTTTCTGTCCGACACTCATATGCAATATAGAATTCCATTCACCCTTCAGTCGTTTTCCGACGCTCTGTACTTTCATATGCTTCAGACGAAAGAAGAGTTTTCAGTACAGTTGGGAATTTTCAGCAGTTTCACGCAATAGTGACACAAAATGCAGACAAAAGGAAGAATGCATTAAAAAGTTGCCATTGAAGGCTGAGATTGTGCATCAGTACTACAAAGCAATTCTGTATTGGTAAGACAAACCATTGATAAAAATTTAACGCCGAACTTTACAATACAAGCTACCTATTAGAAGATAATCAAGAGATACAGCACAAAATAAAGAAGGACATAGAATAAATGATTCGTATTGTAAGAAATCGCCATGTGATTCCTCTGGGTCAGATGATGAGGACATAGGCTTTCGGAATACTGTTGGCGATAACTCAACAACTGAACCAAAAGTGAGAGAATTGACCAGTGAGGTTTGTCAGCCTGAACCATATGGACAAAGTACAACTCACCAATACCAACAGCAGACAATTGTACGCTATCTTTATACTTAATATGTTTCAAAAAAGGAAGTGATGCAATAGGATGATATAGAAAGTCACATTAATAGCACCTAAGATTCTAGCTTTTATTTATTGAGATAATTGAGGTCTGTGTTCATGGCTATGTTCACGATACTTCAAAGAAACCCATTTTCTATCAGTTACTGCCTGCGTAGCTTCAACCAAGCATCAGTCATTATACTATACAATCGTTTAAGTATCTAATTGTTTGTAGTGTATTTTAAATAGTTGACGTTCGATAACTCGACTGCTCTTTAACTCGAGCATTCGCTCCAGTCCCTCAACATTTGTTGTTAACCTGTGGCTTCGCCATTTTTACAAAAAAGCACTTAGTGCTTTTTTTGAGTTGTCCAAGTATAGAATGTCAATGTAGTTGTTTTCTTTTGCTTTTCTATGTTTTTTGTATTGGCCATGGGTAGTCAGGTATTGCTCCACATGATGTCGTCTTTTGTAGTGTTGGTAATGTAATATGAGTAATGTATGGTTAACTGTAATTTATTGTAATTGTTATACGAAGAGAAAAAAACCAAGCATCTCTTCATTTGGTTTGTGGGTGCCACTTATACTCATACAAAAAAACTCATTTGCTGTCTCCCGTAATTTAGGTTGAGCAATAAACAAGAGTGGCTTAACAGTGAATCTCATATGTATATATACATATATAAATATACATATATAAATATATATATATAAATATATATATATATATATATATATATATATATATATATATATATATATATATATATATATATATATATATATATATATATATATATATATATATATATATATATATATATATATATATATATATATATAGAGAGAGAGAGAGAGAGAGAGAGAGAGAGAGAGAGAGAGAGAGAGAGAGAGAGAGAGAGAGAGAGAGAGAGAGAGAGAGAGAGAGAGAGAGAGAGAGAGAGAGAGAGAGAGAGAGAGAGAGAGAGAGAGAGAGAGAGAGAGAGAGAGAGAGAGAGAGAGAGAGAGAGAGAGAGAGAGAGAGAGAGAGAGAGAGAGAGAGAGAGAGAGAGAGAGAGAGAGAGAGAGAGAGAGAGAGAGAGAGAGAGAGAGAGAGAGAGAGAGAGAGAGAGAGAGAGAGAGAGAGAGAGAGAGTTCAAGAAATAAAATTACACAATTTTAATTCGTGAATTCTCTTTGTACTTTAAAATTACTTAGTTTTTTTGTAGTTTTTTGACGTTTTGAGCATAACGCATGATGACAGTTCATTGCATATATACGATCTCACTGTCTCAAATGCACACAAAAAGCAAGTCTAAAATACTTATAATTTCTTCTGTCCCTTTCTATCTTTGCCTGGTTTATATCATGAGATCACGTAAATCATCATGAACATCCAATTCTGTGTCTGCTGATATTGCCCTAAATATAATACAAAAGATTAGAAAATTTGACAAGCGGTAACTTTGTAGCATTTTCTATTACTTTCATGAGCAATGACATTTTAAGGTGCCAGTGCACTAATCACTCTGCTAGAAAGAACCATATTTATGGAGAAAACTGTCGTGACAATTCGTTCATGAAATAAGGCAGATAATAGCTAACAGCGCCGAAAAGACTCCCTACAAGTTCGACAGTCATTCTTATCAACTTGATAAATTATCTTATGCAATACTTCTTAAAAACATGATGGGTTTTCCAGTAGTGCTAACGTGATTGTTTCACAAACTCAATTTGAATAAACCAAATGTTTGCTTTCACTGCACAATAGAATAAAGCATCACCAACTTACAATCCTTTATTGGTATCTCTTTGCCGGTAGTCATCTCCAAGAGATACAAGCTTATCCATAATGTTATCGTTATCAAACTGGATAGGTTCAGGCATGATTGCAGGACCGGGAAGATAATCCGGGACATCTTGCATCAACCAGTCTATGTTCGTGTCTAATTCTGCACCACTAAAGTCCAATAGGTCTGCAATAAGCAAAATTCGATTAAACGTTTTAATGGCTTATATAGACAAGGAGTTAAATAAAATTGGAGAAAGCCTTATGATTCATGTCTTTCAACATCATTAATACATCTATTGGGCAAAATTGTATACAATTTGTAGGAAGTAATGGTAGGGAATAAAAAGGTGCCTAAGGACTTTGTCCTACGGGTATAAAGTCCTTAGATATTCAGGCCTTCTACAGTTAGGCTCCTTAAAAAGCCGTTCCTATGAAAAGAACGTGTATGATCACATGGTGAGAACGAACAAGTACACATATTTTCTTATAAGAATATAGTCCTGAAGAATATCAACGCTCAAAATCGCTGAGATTTAAGAATTATTTAAGAGTTTTCCTTAGATAGCACAACAAGTGCGAGCTTCACTTATTCGGTCTGGTAGTAATTTTGCTATGATGAGACTAAGCAACTCTTTGGGGTGTATCAGTTACATACTTTTTACTATTAGAATATATTGTCTATATGACAATTAATTATCAAAATTGCTACAAGTTAAGAATAGTTTCAGAATATTCATAGGCTCCAAATCAAAAAAGTTTCACAAAATTCAGGCTCAGCGATAAAATTCGGCTTTCTTATAAAAAAGAGTGTACAGATCTCGTACACTAATGATCCTCATACTAAAGAGGTTAAGATAAATAAGGAGTACAAATGAGTGCGATGGATGAGCGAAGAGCTCTGCTGTGCATTATATCTTTGCATCAATAAAAGTCTTTTGGGTCGACTTTTCATAAGGTTCTTGCAGTCCAGATACTAGGATTTGACAAACAAAGACAGTGCAGCAAAGACAATAGCGAGGGAAAAAACACATAGCTACAGAAATAACATTTCGCTGGAACACTGGAGAAAACTGAACTTTCGAAAAATAATTGTTGCCCTTATGAAGTAAAGTGCATAATCCGTTCTCTAAACAAAATGGACAGGCATGGAAAACAATGGTTGAGAATTGGAGGAAAGTAGCCAATCTCTTGCTTTCATTGTGTTCCTGAATGCTCGAAATAGATTTATAGAGCGGATTAGGAATTCAGAGGATTTCAGAATATTGTTCGGAAATGCATTAATTAATTTAATTGATGGATGTTGCAGACTGATTGATGGATGTATACAAAAAGATCCTATCTTTTGCAAAGGGTCTGTAAGAACATATTTAGTTCTATCCAGGGTATCGGATATGACAATTCGAAGTCGATGTATTTACCATGATATTAAAAGGCTGGCCACGTCAAACAGCCGGAGTGTGTCAATTACTAATTAGACGGTTTGGAGCGTACTAGAACAAACTGTGCACTTTGCCAACTCGACTAATAATGACGATGTTAAGAAACATCACAATAGAGCACAACTTTCACAGTACACTATCAAAGCTAACCAAGTGGTTACAAATTTACCAATAGATTTCAAGGACATACCCTCGCTCTCACTTATTACTGATGAATCATCAGAAGAATCGGTGTAACTGCTCATCTGATCATCAATTACATCCAGTTTCGTTTCATTTCCTTCCTTTTCGTTCACTTTTATAGCACCTAAAACCAAGAGCATATATACCAATTCAAATCATTGCTATCACAATATCCTTAAAATTAACTAAATGTATGAAGTAGGGGATTTTAATTATTTATCCGAGGTTGTAATGAGATGCTATTCTTGAGAGGAAATTTCCTTGCTTCCAATGCGGACCTGTCACATATTGGCATTATAAAAGTTCCTTTGTATGGTTGAGGAAACCAGTTCCCGGTCGAAAGAAACCGTCAACTTTTACATACATTGTAATGATCAAATGGATAACGATGAAACATAAAAACTGGTTTTGTTCTAAGTTGATTTGTGCAACAATATAAAAAAGAAACATGCATTAAACAAAGACATCAATTTACGAAAAGGTTGAATCCAAAGTATACAGAATAGAGGAAGGTCAAAAATGTGGCCTACAATAGACTTAAGAGTTAACAGGAACTACTTGTAATACACTCTTCGAAAACATTGTAAAATATCCTGATGGTGCATGGATGTATGAGTGATCATGATATTCATGGCATATACGACAAAAAAACACATTTCATATCATATTAGGACATATAATTTATGTCAAGATATATATTTCACACATGACGAAGGGGGACAGAGAGTGCACGTTGAAAAGACCTGAAGAGAATTATACAGAAATAAAAAGAAGCAAAACCTTTCTCTTTTGGAACAGGAAGTCTACCATCTGAAATGAGATTATCAGTGTTCCCACAATGATCTCTCCTGCTTGTTTGACTTGCCTCATTCTCGAGAGCAGCAGGTAACTTTGAATACTTTTTAATTTTCTGCATACTCGGCACCACAACTACAATAACATTAATAACATGCAACAATAAAATTAATCATAACCAAACCAGTAGAAAGGAACTCGGAAAACAGTATTCACTCAAGTTCCCTATTACATCAAAGATGACAGAAGAATGCTGAACAAAAAACCAGGCAGTCGCAATGTTATGGAAACCATAGCTCACAGTAGAGAATCATTCTTTCCATTAGTTCATATATGATATCATTTCTCTCATTGCATCAAGGTCATTTGTTGGTAACATGTTTGTGGGACTAGATACCTACGATAAACAGGTTTGTGCTTTGTGCAGTTGGACTAAGTTATATACCCTCCTTTCAGTCATACCAGCACTATAGTTGACCATGGAGACTGACCCTAAAGTTGAAGGCATTTATGACGTCCTGAAATCAACGTGAACTCGAGCAAATCTTCGATACTTGCAAACATGCCCATCATCATGGCTTTTCAAGTAAGGGCTGCACAATGCCAGTATAAAGGGAGGGGGTCTCTTCAATGAACGTACCTACACCCATATGATTTTCAAATGCTTACTTACTACTTATGAAGCATCCTAAGCATATAAAACTATCTTATACAAGCAAGATCGTTCTAATCATGACAACCCATAATTTTAGATTATAGTTTTTCAGGTATGTAATAAATATTACGAACTTTAAAAATAATGAGATAAACAATAGATTCCAATTTAGCGGAGGTGGTGATGGTTTGCGCTCAGGGGAGGGGGGCACTTCCACAACGTACAAAAGCGTGTAAGTGGGGTGGGGGGTCCGAAATCGATGAACAGTGAGTGTACGTATGATTTTAATGGCTCCTTCTGTTGATGGTGTAGATATTTGAAAAAGCTGGTAGGATTTTGTTGCATAATCCTACCCCCACCACCTCCTAGTCTGGGGCTTTTGCGTCCTATACAACCAAAATAGCACTGGCACACTGATGTGTGGGCAACCAAACTCTATTCAATGGTGGGAATGCAATCCTTTTCATTGGATGGAAGAGCTTTCTTGGAACTACAGATGACAAATCACTTCAAATGCTATGATATTTGTTTATTGCCTTGGTTTAACTGATTCAAGCTTGCTCCGTAGCCCAGACTTTTGCAATAAACGAAAGTCTCTACGTTGTAAATAATTCATAAAACCATTAACGCAAAGATTACTCACTAGTTTGCAATGAAATAGAGAAATTCTTCCATAAAATTAGACTATACATGGCATCCTTGGATTTTAAGTTGAAGGTAGCAAAAAATTCAGGATATGACTCCAGTAATGTTGACAATTCATATTGACGATGGAAAGAAGGCTGAATCAGCTTGAGAATTTCCAATAAATCCTTCTGCATAACTAATCCGCCTTTTTGCAAAAGCAATTTCTTTGCTTCCTCGAAGAAGTTTCCAGTTGGTAGCAGGCTCAGCATATATGACATGTTGGGAGCTTGTGTAACCTAACAATATATGAAAATACCAAAATATATCTAAACATGTACATACATGCATACCTGCACACATATATACACATACATTCACATCTCGGTGTACTTCTGGGTGAAACTTTTCAATGAAGTGCTGTTCAACGTCTTTGCGAAATATTTTGCAGTCAAAGGTTGATGGAATAAACTAGTGCAATTTGGAATAGAATAGATTTAACAATAGCACAATGATCTATGTGAGGGTATACATATAGGTGACGTAGGTGAGAGCCCAATTTTTGTCACTTATGACCCCTAACTCTTGCTCTCTGATTAGAGGATTCACTAATGTATTTGTTACCACAGCCTGTACATTTTATGATATAAATAATATCCTTAGCCCTGCAGTCCATTATGGATCTACATCGAGATTGGTAAAGCAAAGCAAGGCTGTACGGACGTAACCTACGATTCGTAGATTTATTTGATATCATATGATAGCTCACTGTCTACAACAGTAACGCAGCTATATAGATATATATATATATATATATATATATATATATATATATATATATATATATATATATATATATATATATATATATATATATATATATATATATATATATATATATATATATATATATATATATATATATATATATATATATATATATATATATATATATATATATATATATATATATATATTATATGCTCACGAATACGAATTGATATATGTCGGAATTACATCCCGCACATGTAATTCCTTCGAATAAGCCCCACCCACAAAATTGTTTCTGACAAATACGCCAGGGGCCCCTGGCGTGTGTGTGTGTGTGTGTGTGTGTGTGTGTGTGTGTGTGTGTGTGTGTGTGTGTGTGTGTGTGTGTGTGTGTGTGTGTGTGTGTGTGTGTGTGTGTGTGTATGTGTGTTTGTGTGTGTGTGTGTGTGTCTGTGTGTGTGTGTGTGTGTGTATGTGTGTGTGTGTGTGTGTGTGTGTGTGTGTGTGTGTGTGTCTGTGTGTGTGTGTTTAGGACATTCTATCGCTACCAAGAATAATCTAAAGAACTAAGGAATTGTCAACAAGCTGCAGATTCAAAAGCATACCAAATAGCTACAACTCTGTCATCAGCCAGAGTAACCAAAACCAACGGTAGAGAAGAACTAGAAAATTCAAATCGACACTCAATTTACCTGGATCATATCAGATGGGGCTGCGTTAAATAATTCAATTGCTTTGTTAAACCCAAAATCAGCTACTTTATATTGCCTACCAAACTTCTTGTGATACAGTCCACAGAAAGTTAAAAGCGAGCAGGATTTTTCTGGCTGCTCATAGAGCAGTGAAATGACTTCAAGTGCGAAAAATCGAACAGCAGCTTTTTGATTAAGAATGAGGTTGTCATCTTGCAACTACAAAAAATCAAAACACCAATGATGTTCTCTTCAGAATTAAGTCTCCTTTTGCTCCATTGCAAAAACAAAAAATTCCCTCTATCTTACAAACTAAAATTGGGGCACAGAGAATCATTTATGGGGCTCAAAGATGCACGAATCTGAAATACCTCCCCTTTGCTAACAAGTCCTGATTGTTTTCTAGAAGATGCTCTACTGTTATCTGTCGACCCTGACGATTCTGATGAAGATTGTGACGTTATAAGTGACTAAGATTTGATTAAAACTTGACTTTATAACAACTTCATTTGATATGATAGAAAGTTAGTGTCACTATATCACCTTTTGTCTCTATTTGTTTAAAACATCTAGTTTAGAATATATCATCTTAGGCGTTTCCGTGCATTTTTCTCTCCCATTTTCACCCATCACATAACTCTATCTCTGATGCCATAGTCTCGCTTTCAATCACTTCGATGCTTACTTTAGGCACATAAATAGTTGTTTCTCTTCTTTAATATGTAAACGCTCATGCAATGTCCACCATGGTAACTTTTATGTTATTCTTTATTGTGATTGGTTTACGTTTTATATCCGTCATTACAAACCCTTTTTAAAACGTGTATCTTTCGGTATAATACCAGATCGTAGAGTGGCAACCCGAGTTGCATTGATTGCAAACAAAAGACTTTCAAATTATATAACTCTTTGTTCTTTTTCTCGGAGGTGTATGGCATTACAGTAGTAAGAAAGTGTAAATGTTTGGCTAATGTTAATTGCAAACTATGGTCATTTGCTGCTGCCTTTTCGAATTTGTCAATATTGTGGCCCCAGGATAGTCATAGTTATTGTTCCACAGGATGTAGTCTTACAGCGTAAGTAATGTAGCTTGAAGTAAACAGCATGGAGAAAGTTGTCTTGCAACTTCTATGGCATACAACAAAAGCAGGTATATAACAGAAAAACTGCAGATCAATCTTTTAATTTTCGAATTTCTATTTTAAGTATCTAATAGGCCTCGTATTATTTTTTATTTTTATTTAATCTTATTCAGCCAAAATATCCATCCAGCTATACCTGTAATTACATAGACCAATACAATATTACTTGAAGAAAATTAAGCTACCATACCGCAAAAAAACTAGAGTAAGAAGTACTTTATTGCTGGTCTTCACAGGCTCCGTAGTACAATAAGTACTTTCTACTCTAGCTCAATCGGGAATGCCACGACTCAAACGTGTTTGTCAGGGTTTAACAGAGCTGCTACCATAACTTAAGTTCATCAAATCACTTAGGAAAACTAATATGAAAATACAATAAAGAAAAGAAAATGAAACACAATTACTACTTACAGAAACTCGACCAGAGCTGAGTACCATTCTCAGAGCATTCAACCTTTCTTTTTCATCGCCATCTAATCCAATGTAGACTTCTTTGGCGCTTAATGTATGGCCAGGTGAGCCGTACAACCTTTTGCAAATATTGGTCACGTGACCTTCAGCGATAAGTTCTGAATAACAGGCAAAGAGTGTCAGTGCCAACTCCTCACTTTCATCAATTATCAACACCAACTAATACAAAACCATCAGTATCAATGTCGATTGTCATAAATCAACAATGTAATCACCATAATCATCATAAACATAACAATCATCACCAGCAAAATCACTCTACTTGACATAATCATTATAATAAAAGAACACACCAATTAATACTCATTTGCAACACTAATGAAGCAGCAAATCAATACGTTTTGTAACGTCAAAATATTCACGCCTACCTTCATATTTTCTTGTTAAAATAAAACAGGTTGTTTTATCAGATCCTAGTACCTAGATTGAACAAGAGAAAATAAATGAAATATGAAAATATGGGAATAACTATAATGAAAAGGTCATTTGTAACAAAGAGACAACAAGCATTATCAAATCAATAACGAAACAAATTCAATGGATGCAAATACACTTATGAATTTAAATACATCACTAATAGAAAACCAATCCACTTTATATAGATGCCTCTACAAATAAACGTCATTATGTAACGTATGGAGTACTACAAGGGTCTGCTGTGGGCCCATTTACACAGTAGTTTGGCTTGTTAGACATAACTAGTAGTGAACAAAATGAATTAAGTTCCTATCCTCAAATTAACTTGTCAAAAACGACATAACATCAGAATGGAGCTTCCTGTGAATAACATGCAAAGTTTCACATAATTTGAGGCTACAGGAACGTGAGTTTCTGCTTCCTATAGGCTGCAATGCTCGTTCTGTGACATCCTTCGCTGATCCATTGTTGGCGTGCATCATTATTTGACGTGCAGAGGACACGGAGGCAGAGAGAGGAGGCTGTGTTGTTGGCGGTACTCAGACTCTACTCTGACTAAACTTTACAACATAAATTAAAGTGCATATATACAGAAACAGAGAAGAACCCAAAATAAACATGAATTAAGTAAAGGAAGTGTTAGGTGCTTGCTAGTATATTGTTGAATAGATTTGCGTGGCGATGATTGCGTGAAGGACAACAGAAGAGGAATGACCAGATGTGTGATGACAGGTGTGACGTAACGTGACGTCCAAGGTGTGCGATGCTGCGAATGCGAATGAATGAGAGAAGAAAATTGGCATCGAGTGAGAAATGGCCTAAGTTACAATGTTTACGTTCACTACAAGGCTGATAAGCCAAGTGAGCTAAACATCTCTTGGCTCATTAAGAATACTCATAACACTCAATGAAAGGCCTCTCCGCATCTGTAACAATAATAAAATAGGCAGCTCTAAAAGAACAACAGGATGCTATCACATCAAAGCAACAATAAAGTATAAGTTTTAAGATGTAGTTCGTCAAGGAACTGCAGTGCTTTCCATTACCGTAATGAAAGGTGGAATCGAAGAGAATAGAGAATCTTCTCTGTCTTGAATCTTCTGTGGTAGAGTACATAGCAAAACAGCTTTTTCACTTGACTCCAATATAATGTTTAACACATCATCCCAAAGACTCAATGAGTCATTTTCACAAAGGGCTATAAACATGTCGTTGCCATGCCTCTTTACCTAGAAAATATACAAGAATCCCCCGATATCCTACTCGTAAATTCAAATTGCAATTACATTTAACACATTCATATTGATACAGTTGATATTCGATTACTCGGACTATCATAGGAAATCAAAATTTGCTTGATATATCGAATCTTTAAGTTATCCCACAGTATTTCTATATGAAAACTTCCCGAGAAGAACTGAAAATTCGTTCGAGCTATTTGGCAGTCCAATTATCGAATGTCAACTACATCTATGATAATAGATCGCAATCTCTAGGTTCGAATAATTATGACTTGACAAAAAACGCATCGAAGGAAACTCAGTGGTGATTTTGTGTACTCTTCATGTTTAATTCTGACTGCACTCAAGCAACTCTACCCGATAACTAACTTATGCTACGCTATTTATTCATTCTACTACGATTGCACTAATAATCAATAACCAATCATACTAGGGAAATAAATTGCTATATACCATATAAGGACTAATCAATTTACTTCAAACTGTTACCTTCTAAATCATTTTTCCGCACACTTCTAAGTATTACGTCAATAAGTTACACTACACATGCCCAGAGTGTATAAACAATAAGAAAAGAAAAAATAACATATGATAGTGGAAAATTGTACTGAAAGGAAGGATGAATCACACTGCAGAGCTCACGCGTTTCCGCGTGCAGGGTTTCCTGATATGTATGGCCAAATTATACACTAATGATCCATTCAACCATTCTATTTATTCACAGCCCTCAAATCCTCTAGACTTTACTGAGAGCGGATCTAAATCAGGGAAGAAATAGCTATATGATTCTTGCAATCTTGCAATTCCTTTCCATAATCAAGGTTTCATGTGTTGAGCTAGGATTGCTTGGTACATATATGAGGTGTATTCCATTACACCGGAACTGCAGAATCCATTGTTTTGTTAAACAGAGTTGCAACCATAGTTGCAACACAAGATAAAAATTGAAAGAAAGGCAAAGTTTTAATCCGGACAGGAAACGATTGAGATCTCATAATACTGTACAATATTACATAAAATCTTCTTCCATAATGTTTTGCCTATATTCCTGGTTATCCTTAACACAATTCCTATATTGTGGATTGGTTCTGAGCACAGAACTAGTAATGTAACGTTACCCAACACATCATTCAGCATTCAGTAAACTACATTCGTCGCACGTTGCTACCACTGGCCGCCATACAAACCACTGAAGCAGCTCGTTAAGCCAAACAGAAAATCTCAAAAGATGCTTACCGCAATTTGTGGTTCCATTGCAGCAAACAAATCATTAGGATGGTCAAAGCCAAGATTCAATAGCTGTGGACAATAGCCATGAAATTCATTGTACTTCTCCAGTAAGTCTTTGTAAAGGATTTCCTTCCCAGCTATGCTGCATAACAGGGAAATCAATCCTTGCTTAAAATTGACAAACGATTCGTCTAAAATGAAATCAAAGTGCACCGATGTAGCAAATTGAGATGCTAGCCATAAAGAGCAGGCCTGAGGGCAGTGGGGCAGGGCAGGAGGTACAGTTCGTAAATTCGTGGAGTTGATGCTTGAAGATAATCACAAAAGTAGTCAATTCAAACAATTTTGATACTAGAACGTACTATTAAGTCCCTTAGCGAGGTCTATTTTGTTCCAACCTAATTGACCAACCATCATGCAGGATTCTGACCACACATGCTAAGACTAGGCCCATTTTGCATTAAGATCGGTCAATTAGGGTAGGAGAAAATAGACCTGACAGGGCTCTAAAATATTTGGCGGCTATCCTTAGAGAGATGGACATATGGCGTAAATTTCTATTTAACCATCATGACCCTAAATCCTATTCAGCTGTCCACGTGCCTTAATAGCAATATGAAAATATAATGCTGACTACCTCTGTTCTTCAATACAATGTGAATTCTTTACTTTAACGGCATAACTGCGCAAAATTGCAACCAAAATTACTCTATACATTTCTTCAAATAAATCACTAGTTTGCAGATGAAGTTGCTTCAGATAGTTCGTCATGGTACAAACGCAAACGAATCCGTAATTTTAACCTCCTTAACCCAAATATGGCCTCACTCCCGCAACTTGACATTTGATGCTGAAGGAGCACATGTGTGAACGGTACACTTCGGACGTTAGCGGCCTCAAGAGAAATTTTTTCCATAAGATCTATCTTCAGCATTTAGCATTACATCGATAGTTCGTAACCCAAATTGCTGAAGGTTCAAAATTTTCATTACGTTAGTTATCTTTCCATAAAGTCTCCTTAATGTCACTTTTCAGGTTTCGCTCTCTCTGATACAACGAAAACTGTCTTATTCCCATAGCAACTAGTATTCTCATTCTTCCAATTGTTTTTAACATTTCTTCATTTTTCCTTTCGTACTCCATGGTATCCACTGCATGGGTATACTTGAATCCATTTCGAAAGAATCAGTTCTTGGCTAAATTTCTTTAACGATTTTCCATGAATTGCAGTTTTACAGAAGAACACTGAAGATGTATGTTTAGAGGAGGTTTTATCTTGCACAGAAGCTCAGAATTCTATATGTGTGGGGAATTTTCACTTCCTTGGATAATTTATTTAGTTTGCGAGCTCCTGTCGGGTATTCGGCGAATGAGAGGTATGAAAAGTTAGTTTATAAAAAGAACCGTTGATAGGCCGAACCAATAAATTTCGAATAGACTCATCTCTAGGCACAATGTATAAGCCAAAAATGGAGCTAGACAGATCCGTTTTTGGTGAAATACGCAATAGTGTGAGCGGGACCTAAGTTCATGCCTGACTCATTGCCATTATATTCGATGGGCAATTCATTGATGAGCCTATTCAAATCAGGTGGAAGTCGACATTTATGGCTTAGAATCATCATATGAGCATGCATAGTATAGTCAAGTTTCTTCTAGATATTTGGGAAGATTTAATCAAACGAAAGTTTCTCCAAAGTAGCTTCGCAATCGTAAAAGCATAGCTTTGTCCAGGAAACGTACATCGATAGTCTAGTCGGAGTCTGGGAGTAGTATTTGTGAAAGTGAAGCGACTATGGAATGCAGTGGTGATGAAGAAAATACTCATTTGACTTCTAGCTGGCTCTCTATATTGAGCTGAGCAATGACTTTACCATAGAGCTATAGCAAGAGTGATGGCAAACACATTTCTAATAACATTTGTCTTTGCAGAAAAAAATGAAAAATGGCTGTTGAAGTGGTCTTTTCCTTGAACCTATTCGCAAAATACCACTAAAGACAGCCATTCATCTTCTCTTGCTAACACTTATCGGCACCATTTTGAAATTTTGTGCGGGTTAAGGACACATGCATGATATTCGTAGTATTGTTCTCCTAATGAATTAGAGCTTTCTTTCCCGTGCATTTTCGTGAAAAATTTCTTCTGAGATGCCTGAAGAATAACTCATTCAATTCATCTTATAGCAATACAAGAGCAGGAAGTCCACAGCAGGCATAGAGTCCTACAACAGATATCAAGTGCCCCACTTTCCTTACTGCAGTTCAACAAATAACATTAGCCAATCGTACAAAAAACACGCATCAACAATAGGCTTGTCCGTTCTATCATCAATTCATCGTATAACTTACCCTCATAAGGGACTAGAGGTGCATTATCTATTAAAGTCAAGATGATACACACCTTTCTTCTTTTGAACTGGGTGCCGTTTTCCACAGAAAACATCTCCACACTCACGATTCAGCCATTTTTCACACACAGTTGAGCTGAGTTTTGCAGCATTGTGATGTCGGAAACGGCACTCCTTGAGTAGTAGAAGGTGGAAAAGGTGGCAATTTATCAGTATGATAACAAAACTATCCAATCACATGTTATTAAAAGAAAATTTCAAACCAATAGAAATAACATGTAAAAGTAATAATTGCGCACATGTTGCAATACACTTCTACATCAGTGAAAACCGGCAAAAATAAGACCCAAAGATTTTGAAATGAGCCTGTTCAATTTCTTATGAGATCAGGTAGTTCCAGCAATCAGGGTGCAGGCTCACAGTACAAAATCCCATCCCTGCATATCCTGCCTATCACAGATGTAATGTTCTTGGAGCATGCATGAAAGGAGTTGATTGGCAAACAGGTTGAATTCATTGCCCAGAGGATACAGAACGAACCCACTTATAAGAACCTAGCTGTAACATCAGGCTGAAAAGATCCTAATTAATTGAAATCAAAAAAATATAACTACAGGCTGTAGGCTCTCAATAAATGAAGGATTTTATGTGACGGTTTCTACTGTACACAAAAATCGAATTCTAGTCCATGTTTAATCTGATAGCATTTCCATTCCAACAAGGTAATAAAAAAGGTTATAAGTAATTAGTACAAATGTGCCCTCGCTTCATCATTCAGACTACAAAATCACTTAACTCTAGTTATCTTTAGTTTAAAATAACGAACTAACTACAATACTCGCCAAAAGTCCTTGGGACACTTACATAAAACTGACAAAAAACCACTTTCCTCTACATATTGCCATCGTTGCTACATACACGTATCCATCCCTTCCCCATAGAACAGTGTTGATTCATCAGTGGGGCACTTGGAGATGGCGTGAACGTGTAATTTTTTCCATTATCGTGCCTACTTTTCCAAAAAACCAACATTGTCTCAGCGGGAGAGGGGGATGAAAGCTTACTGCAGAATATAAATATGCGCAGTGTCCCAGGACTTTTGGTGACTATTGTACATATCGTTGTAATGTGCTATATATCATTTCTACTATTAGAACAACATTATACTATTACCACTCAATCAAATTCAAACCTTTAGACATGACTTTCCTTTCATGAAATGCTGACAATCAATCAAGGGCCTAATATCCTTCGGTTTGTGGCTCTCACTCTTGAATGATGCTTTTATTTCAACGCCATTAATGCTCGATCCATTCATTTCATTTGCTGCAACTGCAGCTGCTTCCTTAGTAAAGAAATTGATAAAGCCGATCTTTCTTCCATTTGCAGATTGGTTTACCTTTACGTTACATATGGGTCCATAGCATTTGAATTCGCTAAATAGGATTCTCTCTGTTATGTCATCAGCCAGATTTCCTACCCAGACGGCAAAAGTCTTTGAAACTGGAAAAAAACCAGACTAATTTGACTCCTCATTCTATCAAGTACTACATATAAAGCATTTAGATAACATATGCAAAACATTTCAGGTAATTCAACTGCGAGTAAAGTCTTGTCAAAGACATTAGTGAACAGTCTTCATTAAAAGCCTAGATATAACCTAGAAATTGCTTGCTAAAAAAATTACACCTGATCTTGGAAAGAAAATATTGTGAAGAAAATACGATATTCTTGTATTTCGGAGACAAACTATATTCTTACCAACAGCCCTAGGTGAAGGAGCATTACCAGAAGCTCTAGATGGAGAAGAAGCATTCACAGCAGTTTTTGGTGAACTAGGATCAACAGCCAGAAGTGGTGGAGGGATACCAAGGGGTACAGGCGGTGGAGGAATACCTAAAGCATTTGGTGGTGGACGAGATTCAGCAGTTCCAGCTGGCGGAGGAATACCACCAGCTAGATGTGGAGGAGGAATACCACCAACCATAGGTGGCAGAGGTATACCACCAGCTAAATGTGGAGGAGGAATACCACCAACCATAGGTAGCAGAGGAAACCTATCAAAACTATGCGGCAGAGGAGCACCAAAATGCACAGGTTCTGGAAGGACATCTGCTGTCGTTCTATGTTGCGGAGAAATACCAGCAGATCTATTTGATGCAGTACCTCGTCGAAGATCTCCGTCCGAGATTGAGGTGGCTCTTTTCATTCTATTATTCTGCAACGGTCTTTGATTTCCCTGGTTAGTACGTCCACCAGCACCAGGTGACAAAATAATATGCGGATCTTCCAGTTGTTGTGCATCATGTCTTTGGCTTCCGATCGAGGCAAACGAACTTGCTTTCTTCATTCTGGAAGGCTGAAATTGCTTCTTGTTTACTTGATTACTAGCTCCATATGTCCCAGGCAGGACACAGCCAAAGTATCTGTCAACCGAAATCTGTCTTCCATATACATCCATACCCTGCATTCTTTGTAGTGCCCTTAAAAGATGGAAAATTTAAATATAACATGATATTACAGAAAACAAACACCATTAATAGGTTTCAGGAAATATAATGATGCTCAGACTAGTACATAAATAGAAAAAATGAGTACCGTATTGAATATCAACCGTATAGAACTTCTAAGACCTTTCCGAATAATAACAATCCACAAGTGTCAGGAACATGTAAAGTCTGCTTTCCATACAATCGCCAAGATCACTTGGGCCATTGCGTAAGACTAAAGCGGACCTTAGAATACTTCGAACAGGAGGACTGCTGTGATAGAATCGTGCTAATTTATAGCAAACCTGATCTTTGAGACTGCTATCATAGTTCATGCCTATTTCGCCAAGGTGGCTAGGATCGCTTGAGTGTCTCATATAAATCTAAACGATTACATAAAATTCCAGGCTTAAAAAGCATTTAGGAATATATCCTGGTTACAGGTAAAAATGTCAACTATAGCATATGAACGCTCTATGTATAATTTGCCCTAACCAAAGAGGATAAAAAACCGTGGCAAAAGGCGGTACTAAAGTGACTTGCTTTAACTCTCCTGATTGTAGCACCTTTAAGGTTACTTTCGGCTTTCGCTTTTTTGAAGCAGCTCTACATATGAACTCAGTAGCTTGTAGATTAAAGGTGCTAATATATATATATATATATATATATATATATATATATATATATATATATATATATATATATATATATATATATATATATATATATATATATATATATATATATATATATTTCAGGCCACCTTTCAGTCGGTATCTAACGTTTCATTCTCTGAAGAGTGTCAGATAAAAAAGGTCGTTCAGCATGCCTAAAGAATGTTCCCACTCCTTCGAGCAATAGTGTAGTTATGCAGTACCAAAAGACCATTTATCAATCATTTCAAGGCAACAAATTTCAATCCTATAAGACACGGCAAAGCTTCTATGGACTACCATTGGCAGGCAAAGCGGGCAATTTGCTTTTCAACTGAGAGAAGGCTTCCTTTCCAATTCAGTAGAATCATAGCTGGAGAGCATATGGAGAGCGATAATGTTCCCTTTTATTCTAAGCCAATACAACTTGATAAGTCTATGCTTCAATGATACGGATCAATTAACATCGAATATTAATTGTAAAATAATAATAATAGAGCATAAATGGCTTAGTATTAGTAGAACTACGCAAAAATAACACAGTGTGATACAACATACGGAGTGAAATTTAAAACATGCTTCATAATTTATCGCATCGTATGGCGAAGGTAACAGGATTTATTTCCAGCTACGGTAATTCAGTTTCTTGCTCTTTCACTTTCCATATAGAAATCACAAGAAATAAGAGACATCTCAAGGCTACTTTTCTTATGAGCTCTTTTATAAGATGATCAAAAGCCTGATTCCATTCCTGTCCTTATCTTCATGAGTCATTGTGCAAGAACAAAATGTTCGTTTAAAATCAAGCTCAGTGGCTGGAAGGCAAGGGGGCTACAGCTCTCCAACAGAAAGTCAGAAAATCTGTAGGATAATTTTGGTCTTTTGTCAGACTTTTTGTCCATTTCAGTTTCTTCTGCTGTGTTGAATATTCTCATAAAATTAAAGTGAAAGAAGTCTAGCACTGAAGTACAATATTCCTTCAAACTGTAGTCTGGGAGATGCCTTTTTAGCTACTCTAAAAGGTAAGTATACAGGGGAGAGCAGTTGCTCGCTCATTTTGGTGACATATTGATATCGGCATTTCTTTAAAGCGGAATTGTAGGATGTCTCTTCAAAATCACTTTCTGCTCAGCACTCTGTCATATAGAATAACTGTCAAAACAGTGCAACAGTTCCTCTTTGCTAGAGACAAGCATGATATTTTGGAGATGCACTATTAGCCAAGCTGAAACACTTTCCAAGAGGCATAGCCCAGGCCCCTCGTACTCTTATAACCGTTGATTTGCCTTAGCAATGCCACTGGCAGCAATCTCACTAATTTCAGGGTGTTCAGCTCAGACTTTCAATTTATACGTGCCCCAATAGCATATAGAAAACAGAATTCTTAGTAAAAGAAACTTGTGGCTAGGGAACCTATCAAAGAAATAATATCTTTAGCTAGAAGGAATCACGATTTGGTATTCATCTTGCCATATGAAAGGTTGTGGAAACGAGGTGCAGGATGATAAGGAGGTATCATTTTCCTTTGCAACTATCAGATCTCCTTAGAATTGCCTACTATACTCTGGCATGCTACCGCCTCTGACCACAATTATCCCTTTTGAAAGATATTGATGAAGGAAATTTATCGAAAACTAAACGCTTTTAGCTCCTCCCCTCCAAAAGTCTCTCCCACAGCATATCACTGGTCAACTTTCTTTCTCAACAATGATATCCATCATATGTCAAAGTGTGCTTAGATTATCAAAAGGGTACAAAGTTCTGAACTGGGTAGAGGCTACCTTCATTCTGTACTCAAAACAAAATAAAAAGCTCAAAATGAGAACAAGTATAACAATATGTAATATTTATAATGATATCCTCAATTTATTCACACTGTTAAATAAAACTACTCCCCGACAGCAAAAACCATGCATCTTCCAATAATAGCAGCTTCCGCCACCTATGTTTTTTGAAGCATTTTGAATGAACTTTTCAACAAAAGCATTGAATATCTTCGCCTTAAAAGTACGAAAAAGTGCAAAAAGACGATGAAATATAACATACCTGTTCGCATCGTCGGCGGAAGGGAAAGAAATAATACACCAAGCACTCCCAGTCGTGTAATCTCGCTGAATAAAACTAACGCGGCCACCACAGTTACCAGATATATTACTGAGCCTCGTTCTAACTTTTTCCTGCATTTCTTTATTGAAAGGGAGGTTTCTGACAGATAGGTCTTTGGTTCTCAAAATGCCATCATTAAACTGAGAAAAAGCCAAAGGACGTATTCATAGCAATAAAAAGAAAAATTACATTAGGATATAAAATTCAGCAAATATCTGCAAACGAAAAATTGGTACTTAGATGTTTCAATGTGCGTACGAAACACAGCAAAAGATATTGTGGTATAGATATCTTGCAGACATTGCGTGGTATCTAACCTGAAACGATCATTACATACTCTATGAAGAAGGAAAACAGAAAATGAGAAAAAAATCTAAAGCAAACAAAGATAAGACATGAATACTTCAGTGGGAGCATGGTGGTCGTTTTTGCTCCACGACCAAACCAACAATTTCAAGCAACTTCCCTTCAGTTATAGAACAGTACTGCCATCACATTATAAGGAAAAAATCATCACTGCCAAACTGCCACACTGCCACACAGTCAAACTGCATTCACTACCGATAGGGCATGGTAGGGCATATTGAAATAAACACAAAATGGAAAACAGCATAATTTATAGAAAAGAAAAAGAAGCATAAATAATCATGATCCTATATAGGCATCCAAGTGAATTAGAAGACGGCAGTTGTAGGCTAAGGGTCGGCCTTGCAAAAAATAACAGATTGCCTGTAGCTAAAACTGATATAAGATAACAAGTGAGATAACAGATAAGATCTGACAATTATAGTATTAGAAATAGAACATAGTGATGCACTTCATAAGGTTATAATAACAATACTACTCTTGGTAGGTCACCTAGTGTGTATGAATTGAGACTAGTACAATTCTGAAGTCAATTTTGAATGTCAACGCTGGAACAAGTCACCCTATCATTTAGAAAATACATGACATGAAGAAATACAGACATTACTTACAGGTGGAGTAATGTTGGGCATTATATCAGAAATGAAATGATCAAAACAAAGTTTTTCATTGGCTAACGTCGTGAGCTCACTCGATGCCTGCTTCTTGTGAAGAAGAATCACGTGAACACCAAGTGAATAGCGCAGATTTTGCAATGCTTGCGCAAAACTAATGTCACCAGATATGAGAACAACAGCAGCTTCCTTTCGATACTTATAGCCAAAGTCCTGCATTCTTAGCTTCAACTTGTCATCGGCTGCATTCTTAGCAATGGAGCTGATATGAAGTACGTCCACCTGGTGATGAATGTAACGTCACATGGGTAAAAGCGAAATGCAAAATAGCACAGGGAAATAGGAACTTGGACATAACACAAAACTATTATTGAAGAGTTGAACACCATAACGTTTTGTCGTTTGTGTATTGCCATGGCCCAAGGGTAGATATGATGTACTGCTGCGCACGGCATCATTCTGGTAGGTGCGTTATACATTATAATATTGTGTAGCTGTAATGTTTCTGAAGAGAGGTTCCATTTCAAATATCATCAATAAGATGGCACAAGATAACTGCAAGGACTACGTTGAACCTACGAGCACCCTATGGCACACAATAGTAGGGGGGCCAGATTGCAAATTTCAAAATATTTCATCACCCATCTCCATTCATTTAACACACACCTAGCTAATGAAGTTTGCATAAAGTCAAACATCCCATTTTTTTGACACTCCCTCCCAACTAAAGATTTGGAAAGTTTAAAACTGATATGTAAATGAAATAAACTGTTTTGCGAACGCAAATGAATATTGAACAATAAAGGAACTGAAAACAAAACCCTAACAAATACTAAAAGGTACAGACAGACTAAAAGTGCACACACTCGAAAAGGAATTGATATAAAGTTGAATTGTTTGGACGCCCATATTTTCTATTGAAATTTGATCTCCTTCATCTACTATCCCCCCAAAAAATGACACTGATTATGACAAAATCATATCCATTTACTAATACCCCTCAATTAAAGCATTGTTAACAAAATGTCTACCCTCCTCCTTATTATACAACTTACAAGGTGCCAAAAAGTACAAATTCATAAAGTTCTGGTACGGTATAGAACATCAATGATCTAACACGGACATTAGACACTGTACCTTGATGACACTAACAATGTATATATGGGCACAAAAATATCAGTTCAAAATCGTCTACCTCTGCTTTACTCAGACCATCTATTACTGATTTTTTAATTCTGGTATTATCGCAACAGCATATGAATTCTTCCAACTTTTTGCCTTGCAGGAAGCTACTACGAATCTTCTCCACAAACAAATGAGAGTGGCCTTCTAGTCTTGACGGGAGTTGGCAGTTTTCTATGTCCCAATAGACACCAACTACTCTCCATTCAACTTCCGAAGAGTGTGCTGCTTCTTTGGCTAACGTAAAACATAAAGAACAATATCTTAAAATGCCTTCTGAAAGCTATCTGCAGAGGAACTAACACGGTCAAATCCAAACAAAGTGAAGGGAATATGAGCCACTTCAGTATTAAGAAATCTACAATCCTTTCCAAGTATCAAATATAGTTAGCAAAGTCAAAACATGCAAATAATGGAATAGCTGAGAGTTTTAGAAATCATACCACAACATGAAGGCTTTAATCTTTGAATAATGTGTTCGCTTTGCATTCACATTTACACTGTATCGGATCACCACTGTCCAGAGCATGGGCATTGAAATTGTTATGGTAGTAAATAGAGGGCCTACATGTTACGGTAGTCAATAGCTCTTCTCTTCTCAAGCGGTATATTCGGTCAAACAGTAATGCTAGCGTAGTGTTTAGATTTAAAACATAACAGAATTGCCCAAGGAGTACTATAAGGGCCAAATACAGCTGCCCTTTTAGACGAAAGAGGCATATCACTCGGAAAAATCTTTCACAAGTAGTGGCAAAATCGGAAAAAACCACAAAATCAATAATAAAAGCGTGACAGAAATTAAAAAAAACTACGCCAAAGTCACACCAAATAATGAAAATCACATTAAAAGTCACAAAAATCTCGCTGCTTTTCCATCAGTGATACACCTCCGAACTTGACGGAGGATTCAATTTTCCCTTCTTTATGGCCTCGATTACAAAATTATAACCTCTATTCCATGCCTCTATTTCAATGTGCAACAAAAAGTGTACCTTCAAGAAGCGTTTACACTGTGCCGTTACAACATTTGATCCGTACAGGTACAACAGTGCTCCGCTTTCGTAGCAGGTACAAGAGTTGTATCGATTACCCGAACAAGTTTTGAACCGGATCACTACTGTGTGTAAACGGAAAGCTGTTCCGATACAACTTTTGTAGCGGATCAAAAAGTGATCCGATACAGTGTAAAGGGGGTCTTAAATGCAAGAGAATCGTAGGAGGATTTCTGGTCGAATTGGGAGTTTATTGGGTGTCACCTATAAGAAACAGTACCTATAGTGACAGAACTTGAAAATTACAGGTAACTTCAGATGTTTAAGGAGGCAGGTAGCTCCTCAGCACATATGCGAATAAACCTCTTCCAATCACAACAATTCAATGTAACTATACTGCATTTCCAAACATTCGCTCGAATTTCTTCGCAGTTTGGAAATATTGGGGGCTTTGGCATCCCCACACTCCCAGTTGCTACGCGTATGGTCTAGTAATATACAGTAAAGCAATTTATATAAGTACCACGTGACTCGTCATATCGTATTTCTAGATTGTAAATTATTAGTAGTATATCTTGCTTCATTATGGTTGGAAGTCACACATGATTCAAATCAACATAATGCAAATTTTTTTTTCTAGTATGATCACAAGTCACTTTGTAAAATCGCCTCTCTATTGAATCAACCCATTCAACTCAATCGACAAAGCCAATTTCCACCTCAATGAAGGTGTAATTCACACCTAAATAATTCAAAATTTAGAATTAATTAGGTTCACTTAATTTCATTTCAAAACTTCCACCGTAGATGAGAATTTTGGAAATGTATCATTTACAGTTCCTTTACAGGAACATAGTACAAGAAGCAGCCACGATTCATAGGCGGTAATTTATCCAGTTCTAGAGGGTACCATTATGTAAAGTAGAAGGCTTGGTCATTGCTATCATAGATAATAATCGATTTCTTGCACATAAAAACGATGAACTTCAGCCTAGTGATTTTCCTATGATTCTGGCTTTCTGAACTTCATTCTCTTACCAACTCATTTCTTAAAAAAGCGCTTATTTCCTGTTTCTACAAGAGAAAAATCAGGGATGGACTGACAAGTCACGCAAATTGGATGTGGACCGTTGGTCTGCACATTTAAAAGGGTTTAGAACTGCTCTTGAACGAAGCAGGTTCTATTATCCTGAAATACCAGCTTCTAAAGCTGATGAATATCATATAATTTTCTTGTGTATTCTATAGATTATTTTTGTAATATTAAGACATAATTTTTCATCCTGTTACTTTGGCATGATGAAAGAGTGAAGGAGGCCATGCAGCTAAAGGAGAAGGGGCCCATGAATCTGCCAGTCCACCACCAAAAAATATCCATATAGTTAAGCTACAAACCTTTCGCTGTCATCGCTTTTGAGCCAGGGTGTCGCTCTACACAATTTTGATCTATACATTTACGCTCTTTCCACATACTACACACAATCGAGTTTCTTCTCGCAGCTTCACTATGTCGAAAGGCGCATTTCTCCGCCTAAGAGAGTTAAAATTGTATGAAGAAGGTTATTGCAGTTATGAGCATTTACAATGTTCAAGCAGGAACTTAACTCTTAGAAGTAATAACAAGAATCATTATTGCTACATGAAGCCAAACGGTATTGCTAGGCCCGTAGGGGACACAGTTGATCAGACCTTCGTGAGCATCAATCAGCTGAATTGAACTACATGCATTGAATGTTTTGAATTACACCATTGGGGCTGAAGCGTGACAAATAATGCAAAACGATGCAAAAATGCTCGAGTGCTCTATTCTAAGGGAGGGTATTGAGCTATTCTTTGGAATTCTCGGAAGGGCCCTGCCCCCTAGGCAACCCTTGGCTACGGGCCTGAAGTACCCTCGTTCAAATACAATGCGAAATTAACTATTTGTATTTGGCATCTTTACGCAACTGCAATTCAACTGATGTCACATTTACTCCTACCAAAGCCCTCTGTGCTAGTGCTGTACGTCTTAACCCATTGAGATTCATAGACAAGGTTAGGACAAAAGAAAGTACGGTAGTCATCCAGGACCCGCTATCATTTTGTCAACAAATCAGGAAAACGTGACAAAACTCTGGCTACAAGTTTCATAACTAACACATTTTATGTTCAAATTCCAATCAATTCAACACAAAGTTAAGTTCACTATAGCACGAAAAAGCGGGAACATTGCTTTAGCATACTGAAAGCTTTTTATCGTCCGACACTCGTCAAAAGCTTTTTTCGTGTCGGACGAAAAAAGCTTTCAGTATCCTAAAGCAATGTTCCCACTTTTTCGTGCTATAGTGAAGTTCTGTAGTACCAACAGACTTTTCACAAAGTTAGGTGTAAGAGATTTGTTCACATTTTTCGGTTTGCTTTATATTTTGCGGTGAAAAAATCTCTTCCAATACGATAAATAAAGACAAATGTGCTTTAGTTCTGAAAATTCGACAGAATGTTCTCACTTTTGGAAACATAGGGGGTGTAAAATTCCACACCATCCAGTAGCTACGCCTCCTGATGAGTTGTTTCATTTTTTAGTAAACTAATAACTCATATGAAATCATTTGAAGTAATAGTGAATCCACAGGAAACGGTTGATTTCAAATGTGTTTATTCAATAAGTCCAAATTATATGACAAGCCTGAAGGGCCTCTTTCTACTTTCTGTAGTGGCAATAAAGACGAGTATATCGTGAATTCCCTATCAAGCCTTCCGGGGACTTACTTGTTGTTTTCCAGCACTATAGAGGGGGGGGGAGTTTTGGAGAGGGTGGCTTAATTGATTTTGAAATATGACAAAACTCCCAGTGGTGACAAAATATGTGTATATCAGGATTCCTCATCAATAACACCATCATCTTAACAAATGACTACATTTGAAATATTCCTTGATTCATGTCCTCTTCTGACAATTCGCACTTAAAATGGTCACTTTCTTTTGTCAGAACACGAACGTCCTGTAGCTTGGGCAACAGGGTACAAGTGCTTAATGCACATCAAATCTCCGTCTTCAAGTCCATCAAAACTTGAAGAAAGTGCACATATTTTATATAACTTCTTTATCCATCCCGCTAGAAGTTTCATCCATTATCTGGAACGTTTCTGTTTGCAGCACACAGACGTTTGAATTTGATTTAGATTTGTTTAGTTAGGTACTGATGAATATCATCAGCTTATGGATTTTATCACAGTAATCCATTTCCGGCATTAGTCAGGTTTTAAGGGGAGGGGGCTTAATACAGTTTTACTTCTACAAATGGGGACTTGTTAGAGAAGGAGCTTAAGTAAGAGGGGGAGCTTAAAAGAGAAACTACGGGGTATCCTCATTAATATTCCAAATGGAGAAATAAAAAAGCTAAACTTATGAACTTGAGCCTTGAGATTTTCTTAACATTATCATAAGATTTTGGCTTTTAAAGCTTCATTTCTTATAAACCATTTTTCTTATAAAACAACATGTAATGAAATAGAACACAAAGGTAGGATGACATAAGTATACAAATTTGAATTTAAATTGATGTCAAGTTTATTTCATATTATGGCAGTTATGTGCTGATGTGGTGTATGGGGGGGGGGGCATAAATCTCTCCCCATGTCTATGAAATGCTGTAAAACTAAAAAGTTGGTCAAGCAGCAGAAAATCCAGTGTGAATTGTAGAGTTCAACCAAATTTCAACAAGCAATTCGTCTATTCTCTTGATCATGGTTAGTGATAGTCCACTCTCTTTTTATAATAAGGAAAATAAATTGCTGTTGCTAGCAACTGCCATCACCATAGGAAGGTAAGCATATATATCAAATGCTTATTATCCAGGATAGAGACTAATAGAATGAGGAAGTTATAGCATGTACCTCAACAAAGATAATCACATGCAGCTCTCCTGTCGCAGATACATTATAAACTACATTTGAAATAGGTGCACGCGGAACATTGTCCCTGAATAACAGAACCAGCTTCAAGAGACTACAACCAATACTTCCTGTAATTTCTATATGTGTGACAGGGTAGCTAAATGACTACATAAGAATGAAAGAAGTCCAAGTACTTTTTGGCAATTCCTTTATATTAGGTCTACTCCTCACTCCAGGAAAGTATCAGATGAAAATAAATGGGACTGACTAATAAATGTCCCCCTCCACAGGTGAGATCCTTGTCTTACTTGAAAGTATTTGTAAGCAGCGCAGCAGGGTTCACATCTGCTGTATAGTGCTCTTGCTTTTCTATCTAAGGTTGATTTCTCTTATGTATACCAGGGGTCACCAATTTTAGGTCATTACATACCAGAAAACTGCTACATACTGCTAAACCATTAGGCAAACACTGATTGGGATGGGATTCTATTCTAAATTATGATGAATTACCTATCTTTATGTACATAAAACAATGAAGCTAGCTCTGACAAATCTTTCTAGGAGTCTCTCAAATATACAACAATGAGAGACTACAACCAATACTTCCTTGTGCTGAACAATCTGACAACAAATATTCAACCATTCATATGACAACACTGACTGCCAGGCCCATAGTCAGCTTGAATTCACAAGGGGGGCACAGCCAAATTATATAATACATATATCTATATAATTCATGTTTTTAGGGGAGGCACAGAGTCAACTTTCACAAGTCCAGGGGGGCCTTTCTCCCCAGGCCCCCCTTGGCTATGGGCCTGCTGACTGCATCATTAGGAGTGGAGATGGAGATGGGAGGAACAGATCCCTTAAAAGCTAATTAGAATCTATTTGCTTTTTGAACCTCATCTAGCCACTTTTTAGTACTACTAGCTTCTTATTTTAACCTATTCTTATATATTATTAATTATTTCTTCTTATTCATACAGTACCCTGAAAATAGTACAGAAACAAGGAAAATTGCTGAAAGCATTAAATTAAAAGATCAACTTCACAAAAAATTCATCTGTGAAATGATTGCTGCATGGATTATACATAATTATCTATTTGCTTTCAATGATTGAAAACGAAAACAATGATTGCTTTCAACTACCTTCCTGATTCTTAATTCCTTCTAACGCAAAAATAGTAATCAAAAAAGTAATTTGCATGACCCACACCCTTTTTTGGTCATGTAGTACAGTCAAACACCCTTTGAAAGCATGATGCCTCCTTTAAAATGGCTTTGCACTTTTGAATATGCAATTTGGACCAGAGAGCTAAAGCATAGACCAGGCTCAAGATAGTAAGTAGGAAAAGTAAGCACAAATTTACAAGTTCCTGAGGGATCTTTCTACAAGATTTCTGACACTTTGGCCTGCTGCATGAAGATTCAAAAAACATGCTCATCAAACCCAGTTTGCAGATTCAGTACTGAGTATAAGTTCTCAATTCTTATGATGAAATTGCTCTTTCCCTGGTCATTGGCTAGCCACCCTGTAAGAATTCCTCACTAAGGAAGTCAGCTTTTCTCTAGTAGTTACAGATGCCATAATTTAAAGAGATGGACTACAAAGTTTACTGGTTGAAGGGAAGCTAAATGGAAAAAGAGGGAGAGGAAGACCTAGAACCTTGTGGGTGGATAATATCAAAGAATGCACACATTTAAGTTATGTAGATTGTGTAAAGGAAGCGGACGACAGAGAAAGCAGGAGATCCATGATAGTCAACCTGCTGGGAGCAGATGACAAACAATGATGATGATGAGTTAAATATGTATTTCTGTGTTTAAACCAAGATACTGAGGGAAGGTCAGAACGTTGTACCAAGCTTTAGCTGCAGCCTTTTGCTTATAGGCTTACTTCAAACGCTCTATTGTTAATTTATTGCTACGATTCCATAAGTAGGGTGATTCCTTAGTTGTAACTATTGGCATCCCCTGTTAGACACTTAACTTAGGCGTGCCCATAGAGGAAGTTCAGCTGGACTTGTATCACGTCTACCATTGACAAAAGCACTATATTACAATTTTTAATGAAGATCAAACCTTTGGGCACGACCCTCCTTGCATGAAATACTGACAATCAGTTAAGGGCCTAGCATCTTTTACTTTGTGGTTCTCATTCTTGAACGAAGCTTTTATGTTAACACCATTGATTGGCGACCCATCCATATCATTTGCTGCAACTTCAGCAGCTTCCTTATTGTAGAAATTGACGAACGCTATCTTCCTCCCATCTTTAGATTGATGTAGCTTCACGTTACATATGGGTCCACAGTATTCGAATTCACTATACAGGGTATGCTCTGTTATGCTATCGGGTAGGTTTCCTACCCAGACGGCATACGTCGCCTTCTTTTCGTACTCCATCCAACTGACAATGAGATACTGAATCCACACAAGTACTCAGCGATCTCTGTATATGTTACTGTCCGAGCACGTTGGTTGTGAATCAGGTTGTAGAAAAGATTGCAGACTTTACACGTTAACTCAGTTAAAATATCTATTGCCCAGTAGTATATAAAATCAAAGATCAGAGTCTTTGCCTCGCTCTCTTTGCTGTCGATACTTCATATGAAGGATAAATGGCTTCTAAGAAGCCACCTAATGCTCCTACGTCATCCAATCAAAATAGAGACAATAGTGGGGTTGACGAGGTCATGACACTACTTGATGGTACCTAACAACAAGGATCATGACAGGCAGCACTCGTGCAAATTGTGATAGAAGCATGAAACTTGGTGAAAGTACACAACTTCACACGTGCAACAAGATAGGATATAGACCCCTTCTGAAAAAGGCCCCCTTGTGCTATTTTTAGACTGAGGTACTTGTGCCCAATCCTCTGAAGGTGTTTCTGTAGCAAATTCGTTCATGTTAGCTATGTAGCTATGAAACTTAGTAAACGTACACAATTTGTTATCCTGAAAAAGATAGGAGTGGCCCCCAAACTCAGAAATACCCCTTGTGCTATTTTTAGACTGCAGTACTCGTGTCCAGCCATGGGAACATATCACTACTGTAACTTTCTTACAAACAGGTATATGGCCATCAAACTTAGTCTACACAATTTGACGTTCTGAAAAGGATATAAGTAGTACCCCAACTCAAAAATACCTTTGTGCTATTTTTAGACTGGGGTATTCATACCCAGTCCACAAAATGCGTTATCATTATATTGTATATTCCATACAGTTAACTATACAGCCATGAAACGTGGTAAACCTATAAGACGTGTTATTCTGAAAAAAAACAAGTGGTCCCCAAACTAAGAAATACGGTAATACTGTTAATTTTAGATGGTCAGATTTTGGTGGTTTACACCATACGTTCGACATGGAACTATCATCGGACGATTAGACCCGATACCAAGTGGCTTGAAGAATCACTTTGTGACGATGCCGAACACAGAGTAAGACAGAAAAGATAAACTTGTCCTTTATACACACTATATACACAATCGCAATTTAAACTCTAACTTCTCAAGTATTACTTCCATGCATATCTCTCTAACACTCTCTTCGAAACACGTACTACTCCAACGCTAAATCACTCAAAACTACTATTCTCAATCACGCCACTCGTTCCAGACCTCTACTATACTCCATACTCATTCACGCTCCTTCACACTCCCCCCTCCTAAAACAAGCTAATTATGAACATATACAAAAATAAGATTCAAAAGCTACAACTCTACACAACAAACATATTTGAGTCAAATTTTTTTTCCTTTTTTTTTGAACAGCAAGCAAGTAACAGTAAATAGCAGCAACAACTTAGGGTTCTTTCCCAACAATTCTTCTATGTACAAATCCCGTTAGTAGTCATAGATTGGATTTCCATATCTTTCTGGTTGTCTTATCGTTTGTCTCAAGTTATAATTCCTGTGGGCTCGATTAGCATTCCTATCTTGTACGCTCATACGTCTGGCCATATTACAGGCTTCAGTATCAAAATCTTCCAATTCTGATTCCTCACTTTCATCCAATTCTACGAGCTCTTCTTCTTGTAGATTGGCAAGGCGAAAAGGCTTAAGATTATTAGAATGTACTACTTTCTTTAAACCCGTTGCCAACGACTCGATTTCGCAATTTGGCTTCATCACATTTATTACCTTAAAAGGACCATGATATTTTTCATCTAACCCAGATGCACGAAAATTCTTATATAGTACTATGTCACCTTCATTAAATGACATGCTCTTCTCTGTCTTAAACGTTTTATCGTAATTTCGTCTTTGTTTCTCTTGGGCTCTCTCAATTCGATTAGCTACTTTTTCTCGAAAATTTAAGTGTCTTTCCTTTAACTCTGCTATGTATTGTGCTGGACCAGATATAGGTTTTCTTAACCTTACCTCATCTTCCCCTCCCTCTTGAATATCAAGTCCGATTCTGGGGTCTCTTCCGTAAAGAAGCTCAAATGGTGAATACCCGGTAGTGTCCTGTTTGCATATTCTATACGCGAGTAAAGCAGAAGGTAGTAGCTCATCCCAATTGTCCTTATCCGAATTAACGGTCATACGAAGAAGAGATTTCAGGGTTTTATTAAAACGTTCGCAAAGTCCATCCGTTTGGGGGTGGTACGCAGAAGTACGACGATGTTCGATGTTGAATAACTTGCAAATGGAACTAACAATTAGAGACTGAAAGTTTGTGCCTTGATCAGTAATTATCACGGAAGGTGCACCATGTCTACTAAAAATATCTTCAAGAACTCGCGCTATTGTTTCTGCTTTCTGATTTGGCAACGCGATAGCTTCGGCATATTTAGTGAAATAATCGATTATCGACAAAATATAAACATTTCCGAATTTTGTTGTCTTAAGGGGCCCGATAATGTCCATGCCAATCATATAAAACGGTATCGGTACGATTTTGATCGACTGCAAAGGCAAACGAGGTCTTGGTACTTGCTTATTACGAGCGCACGTTATACAACTTTGACAATATTCCTCGACAGACTTATAGAATCCCGGCCAGTAATAATATTTCTGCAAAAGAGCAAACGTTTTAGCAGTACCCATATGTCCTGCAGCAAGATGTGCTTTGGTAAGGGCGTCTTCTCTTAACTGTTCAGGAAGTAGAATCTGAGCAATTTCAGCGTCTTCAGTGTGCCATACGCGGAACAAAACGCGATGTTTCAACTTAAGAGAATCAAATAAGTTATACAAGGTTTTAAGTAAAGATGAACTGTTGTCTGGAACTTTATCTGGTTTATTATCATTCTGAATCCAATGAATTACTGTTCTTATACTGGGTTCTTCTTCTTGTTCTTGAGCAATTTCAGAATAAGATATATCCTGGACTGCGATGGACTGGACAGGTGCGCGTGAGAGGGCGTCGACATGACCCATCAATTTACCTGGTCTATGAACAATTGTATAGTCATATTCCTCAAGTTTAAGGATCCAGCGAGCTAGTTTACCATTTGGGCTCTTTTGCTGTCGTAACCATTCCAGAGCTCTATGGTCTGTAAATATGGTTACTTTTCGACCATATACATACGCGTGAAAATATTCCAGAGCCCATACCACAGCATAAGATTCCTTTTCTGTTGTTGTCCAGTTTTTTTCCGCTTTAGAAAATGCTTTCGATGCATACGATATTACAAACTCACTATTGTCTTCATTAGTCTGACATAATACTGCTCCTATACCAATATCACTCGCATCTGTATAAACTATGAAGTTTCTTGTGGGGTCTGGAAACCCTAAAACTGGCTCAGAGGTTAAGGCTTCTTTCAAAGTAACAAAAGCACGATCACATTGCGTATTCCATTGGAAATTACTATCCTTTTGCAAAAGTTTGTTGATCGGTTGAGCGATATCACTAAACCCTGAAACGAATCGGCGATAGTACGAAGCCATACCCATAAATCTTCGCAATTCAGTTAAATTTTTTGGCTGTGGGTACGCTCTAATGGCTTTGACTTTATCTGGATCTGGTGCAAGGCCTTTAGAAGAAATAACAAAACCCAAAAACTTGACTTCATGTTGCGCAAAACTACATTTTGTTGGCTTTAACTTCAATCCTGCATTACGAATAGCTTGCAAAACTTCAATCAGGTGATTCAAATGCTGCTCAAATGTTTTCCCAATAATCAGTATATCATCGATATACACTAAGCATTTACTAGGTCTCAGTCCCTCTAGCACCGTTGCCATCAAACGTTGGAACGTTGGCACAGCATTTGTAAGTCCGAATGGAAGACGTAAAAACTCATAGTGACCACCACCTGGTACGACAAAAGCAGTTTTCTCCTGGCTACTTTTTTCAACTGGTACTTGCCAGTAACCAGAAGCAAGATCAAGAGTTGTAAAATAATGATGCCCTGACAAAGTGTCAATTAGGTCAGAAACTTGCGGTAAAGGGTAGGCGTCTTTTATTGTAGCATCATTTAATCGGGTTTTTAATTCGAGCGGTTTGGCATATCTCGTGGCGTCCTGGGATTTCTATGTCTTCATGTAAAACAACTGCTGTGGGGTCAGTAATTGCCGAATCAAAAACAGCTATGCGTTAACTTATGGCATTAGGGAGATGCAACAACATGCTGGCAGCGTCAATTTTCGCCCTACAGTTTATAATCCAATCTAATCCCAAAATTATGTCGGTTTTAATGTCACTAGCAACATAAAATTCTTGCATATTTTCACTACCGTTTACAGCCACAGGTAACTCTACTCTGCCTAGAATCCCAATTGTCGAGTTATTTGCAGCTTCAGCCACGATATCTGATGGCACTAAACTGATCTTATTCACGTTTAATGTTTCCCATTGGTCTTTACTAATTAAAGATATAGAAGCACCAGTGTCGATAATGCACAACTTATTATGACCATTTATTTGAACTTCAACTAGCAATGATTTGCGCTTATTTGTGGCCGATACAGTAGAAAGTCTGATTTTAGCTTGCTTTTGCTCTACTGGAGTCCTTCTCTCTTCTCTACTATCTATCGCCTTAAAATCAGCTCGGCAAAATCTAGAAACATGACCAATCTGTCCACATCTAAAACACTCAGGTGGCGTTTGAATCCTACGGTTTGTAGCACGAGGTTGGGTTCGATTTACCATAACGTTATTCGGAGTTTGTTTTACGCGACAGTTTCTTGCTATATGCCCTTTTCTATTACAGTTAAAGCAAGTTCTCTCGTTCTGCGACTCCGGTCTTGAACTGTTAAGACTAGGGCTAGGACAATCCCTGGCTATATGCCCAAAACCCTGACAGGTAAAAAAAACTTTATTGTTCATCAATGGTGACGCACTAATACCTTGTACTGGCGCAAAAGATCTAACTACGCTTTGTTTTGCTAAAGCTGATTCTGTTTTCAAAGTTTTCATGGTAGCATTAGCAGCTTCAAACCTGCGCGCGATTAATAGTCCTTCCTCTAGCGTTGCTGGCGGCTCCTGTAAGAGTTTATTTTGCGTTGACCTATCGCTTATGCCTAAAATAAATTGGTCTACGAGTCTATGTTTGTACTCTTCCCCTTGAAATTCGCATTTAGCAGCAAATTCTTTGAGAGCCACTGCATAAGAATCAACAGATTCCCCAGTCTCCTGAACTCTGCGATTAAAATTATACCGCTTGTCAGTTAAGGTCTGGTTACGGTCAAATAAAGACTTCAGTTGACTTACCCATTCTTTCCATGCATCCTCGTTATCAGGAAACTCAATAGATTCAGCTAGGCGGAATGCGTTTTCACTGAGGTTAAACAGAAGGGCAAGTCTGCGCTTTTTCGTATCTGTTACCTCCACCGCTTCGAAGTATAAACACAGTTTCTTTACGAATAAATCAAAATCTTCACCAATGTGATACTTGTCTGGTCGACGAAAAAGTGCGAACGATGACCGACTGTTCTCTGGATCACCATCCATTGCTACCTCCTCTCCTTCTCTCGCCATTGGGACCAGACGACTTCTATTTACACCATGTACAATAAACAGCTACATTGAATCAATGATCTCGGTGGGACCTCCAAACATCACTTTGTGACGATGCCGAACACAGAGTAAGACAGAAAAGATAAACTTGTCCTTTATACACACTATATACACAATCGCAATTTAAACTCTAACTTCTCAACTATTACTTCCATGCATATCTCTCTAACACTCTCTTCGAAACACGTACTACTCCAACGCTAAATCACTCAAAACTACTATTCTCAATCACGCCACTCGTTCCAGACCTCTACTATACTCCATACTCATTCACGCTCCTTCACAACTTGTATCGTATTGGTAGTATTTTGGACGTTCGAAGGAAACTGAGGAGTGCCGAGTTGTGTTATTTGTTGTCGTATAGCGTCAGATGCTCCAAGGAATATGAGCCAACAGACTCGTGATAGGTCCCAGGAAATGATAAGTATATTGTTACCGGTATCACACTAAGGTAGCATCAGTATTGTGTTAGTTGTTTGTGGAAGTAAATTTAGCTCTGTGTCAGTATCGAATGTAAAGTGTAACCGATGTCATCATTTATCAATAGCACCATATGTTTTTAGAAGAGTTTGAATAGAGTTATGTTATATGGCCAAGAGAGATTCGCTCAGGTTCAGTGGCAGGGACACCAAGTCACCTCAATGAACCAGTGGCCACTGTAAAGAGCGAAATAGCATAGAAAGATAAGTTTAAGTATTTGTGTGTCTTATGGCTCTGTTCTCTACTACAATGACAGCACCATGCTCAAGAGAAGACAGAATGAAATAAATATCACTTTTGCAATACATCTTGTGCTATTTTTAGACCGGGGTGCTAGTGCCTAATCCTCGAAATATGTCATTCCTGCAACTTTCTTACAGTCAGCTATGCACCGATGAAACAATAAACTCTACACAATTGTTATGCTGAAAAGATAAAAGTGGTCCCCACTAAAAATGTCCCCTTGTGTCATTTTCAAATTGAGGACCCTCATCTTTGATCTATCTATGCGATCGAGAAATTCACCTATCTAATAAAATAATTTAGGATATCTATCGATATTTTCATGGACATTGCTCAATGGAAATCAAGAGTATTATTCCTGATCCCTGGAAGTATGTTCGACCCACAAGAAGCTCTAGTCAATCACACCCTTTCCAAGTCATACTATCCAATCCACGAACGTTTTCTCACAAATCTTCTTTCATTCCAAGAACTTGTAGACTTTGGAACACCTTACCTTCCACTTCCTTTCCTGAATCCTACAACTTATCTTCCTTCAAATCTAACATCAACAAACTGGATTTCATCTCCCTATCTAATTAACTTTCCTTTCTCTTTCTTCCTTTGTCAGGGCTTTGTTATAGGCTCTATTGGCCTTTCCCTGACATTACATACTAAAAAAAACAAATTACTCGCAGAGACATGTGACATTAAACACTCGTACCAGATTCCTGGTACCAGACTCCTAATGTGTTTTAAGCTCAACTTCCGATACTTTATTCAGTTCATATTAATCGCTCGTAGACATCAGACATAACCTGCTATTAGCACAATTCGTTGGTATTACCTGTACAGTTTATTCTACTCGTTATGTATATATTTTGAGAAGCAATTGTCATCTCTCTTCGACGTTGTTCACAATATACGCAAATGTACGTTGTTATCGATCTGTTTCCTATTCATCTACATTATATGCTCCAATGCACTTACAAAGCTCTGTGCACTGTGGGAGATTTATTGCTTTGCTGGACGCTGCACAGTGTGCCCAGAGGCGGGAAAAAGTGAAAATCGCGTATTTCTGCATTTGCAAATGCTCTCTGCTCTTAAATGCACAATAAACTGAGCTGCAATGCGCTTTTTGAATTATTGAATTATCTTTTACCGATTTCGTGTAAGACTGGTTTTAATGTGCCTACTTTCGTTTTTCCTGCGAACTGGAGGTGTTCGAAAACCCAGTAGAATTGATGATATGATGATGATACATCTTACACATATGCACAAAATATAGTCATAATCAATTTATAAACATGATTTTGAGTGAAGATATTGCTAGAAATGTATTTTTGGTCACATTGCCCATATTTGGTAGTAAGTTCCCAGCAACCCCTAAAATGCAAAATTTTTAGCTATAGCCACTTTTATCAAATTTCTTATATAATTTTGATTCAATTGAGCCCCCAACCATTATCCTGAGATGAACTGGAGTATTTTAATTGAATTTTTCCCAAATTTATGCTCTCTGGGCACATTGTGCGCTGTGGAGTAGCTTTAGTATTGGACTGGAGAAGGAAGGAGAGAGGTCTATCTAGGAATTGCGACGCGACTCAAGTGCGAACTAGAGAAGGGACTCGGTATTTGGGACATCTTCATTTTCTTACACACGTACTGTTTTTCATATCTTTTATCTAATGTTTTTATTCTGTTGCTTAATGGTATACTACATTTGTGCGTGTATTCTGCCGAAAAGTTGGGACTTGGGATCCTTTGCTTGTGATTTACCGAGAGCTCATAGTAAGACGCGATTACGTAAAACGCGATTGCGGGAATCAACCAGTTCACCACAGCATGGCAGATCAGCTCTCTTGCATTGGCATCCTGCTGATGAGCATCCTTTTTTGCACTTGCAATGTTTCAACTCGCTCAGTACTTTTGAAACTTCCTCTGTCGTTGTCCAGCATGGAGACAGTTTGCAGTTGATCATCTTCCAGTCCTATAGCGTGGCATCAGGCAGCTTTTGCACTTTTTAGCAGCTTTGTCCCCAGACATGCCTGGAATTATAATGCACCGCATTAGAAAGAACAGTCATAACAGTCAACAACAGCATCTTCAAGGCCACACTTTTGTATATTAGTTACCTAGCAGAAATTTAGTGTCATTCCGCCAATTATGCTAATATATTCAGTATGGTCAAGTGTTTGGTTAGTTCAGTTTTCCGTGTTGTCTTGTTATGTCGTATTATAAAAAAGGTGATGGAGATATTCAAATGATCTAGTAAAAGTTCAGTGCTGTATCTATTGCGCACTCTGAAAATTCCACCAGGTTATGGGCCCAGAATAGTGGTATCGAGGACTTTTATAGAAGAGGAGTATTAAGTAGTTGTATCGCACCAATTTCGCGATGGCGTCCGGAGATCCAAAATACAAAGTTGGACTGAAAACAGAAATATTTGATGGAGAAGGATGGTATATGTGGAGGCACAGAATGGAAATGGTTTTAGTAACTTTAGATTTATGGGATATCGTAACAGGAGGGATACAATGCCAGAGAGTGAGGAAGATGGTACAAGAATAACTGAATGGAAGAAACGGGTTCGCAAAGCTCAAGCCAAGATTAGTTTACATTTATCAGGTTCCCAATTACCGTTAGTTATACGATTCAAGACTTCCAAAGACATGAGGGATGCTCTATAAAATCAATATGAAAGAAAAAGCATGCAAAATGTGATATTTCTAGACGCAAGTACCGAGATGCGAAAATGAAAAAAGATGAGGATATGCCGAAACTCATTAACAAACACCAGGAAATTGTGGATCAATTTGCTTCACTGGGAGCAGATATTAGCGAACAACAGCAAGTCTGGGAATTTTTACCTAGTTTGCCAGAATCATATGCTGATCTTGTTAATGCGTTAGAGTTTTCCGATGACTTAACGTTACCACTCCTTCCTCAAAGGTTATTATTGGAAGAGTAATAAAGAAAGCAAAGAGCAAATGAAGGTAGGTCGGAAGATGCTTTAGTGAGTTCAAAAAGGTCCTCAAGTAATAATTTGTCGGGAACTTGTCAAAAAGGCCCAAATTCCATTTCAAATCGCTCAAACATTCAATTCTATAATTTCGGAAAATACGGTCATATTGCCAAAGATTGGCATGGACAAAGAAGGAAACAGTCGGCAAACTGTGTCAAACAGCAAATAATTAGCTACACGAGAAATCGTGCGTCCTGCAAACAACACAATCATTTTAGGTATTGGTATAGGAAGCATCGTATGGCAAGATACTCACTTGAATAAAGCAACCACTATTAATTATGTGCTTTTTGTACCTGATTTAAGTCAAAATTTGATTTCATTAAAGAAAATCATACAAGCAGGATACAAAATAGAGCTTTTAGGTTCTACATGCAAAGTTAGCAGTCAGGATTCGTCTGATGTTATTGTACAAGGGAGAATTGCTCCAGAAGGTAATATGTACCAGTTAGATGGCAACGTCATTTCCAACTGTGCACATGCGTGGATAGCAAAGCGGGAATCTGATTTGAGTTTACAATATTAGGTCATATAAATAAAGAAACACTGATTAGCGTGCAATCACAAGGAATGGTAAACGGATTAGCAATAAAAGGAACCAAGGATAAAGTGGCTTGTGATGGATGTTTAATAGGTATTCAGTACAGAGAGTCATTTGCAAAAAGGTCGGAAAATAGGGCCAAAGAAGTACTTCAGATAATACATTCCGATGTTCGTGGCCCTCTGGAAAATGTGTCAATCAGTCAGAGCAGATATTTACTCACATTCACCGACGATTTTTCCAGATATACTTTTGCATATTTCCTAAAGAATAAATCAGGCGTTCCAAATTATTTCAAAGAGTTTGTTACAATGGCCGAAAAACAGACAGGGGAGTGTGTAAAAATTCTACGCTCTGACAATGGAGCAGAATTTACAAATAACACCATGAGTTCATTTTTAAAAGAGAAGGACATTTTGAGACAACTGACATCACCCTACGCCTCACAGCAAAATGGTATAAGTTAAAGAAAAAACAGAACAATTGTCGAATCAGCAAGATGTATGCTTAACTATGCAGGACTGTCTTGTAAGTTTCGGACAGAAGCGGTAAGAAACACAGTTTACGTTTTAAATGCTACAGGTACCAGCAGTTTAGATGGAAAAGTGCCATTTGAAGCATTTTATGGCAAAAAACCTTCAGTAGCCCATTGTAATATTCCTCTGTACGTTTTTAGAACAGATTCAGAAACAACAACCTTCTTGAAAAAAACATAACAAGACTTCCAAATCAACTTATTTACACACATAAAAACATGTCACACTCTTTAGTGTCCTGGGCACTAGTCTCTAAATACTACACCCATTACAGCACATTTAGTTGAGATTGCCTGTAAAGAAAAAAGAACGAAATGGGCGCCAAAAAGTTGCAAATGCTACTTCCTTGGTTACAGCAGCCACAGAAAAGGCTACAGACTATATGATTCTAAAACAGGAAAAGCCATTACTAGCAGAGCTGTGAAATTTAATGAAAATTCTTTCAGCGGGCGTATCGAGTACAGTCATGATACTGAGTTAGAGAATGAATTGAAATTAGTGAAATTACCACAGAACGGAGATACTATAGGTTGCAAATGGGTATGAATGATAAAGAGAAATGCTGACGGATTTATCGATCGCTATAAAGCACGTATAGTGGCACTGAGATACTCACAGAAGGAAGGAATAGATTTTGAAGAAACGTTTTCCCCTGTGGCCAGATTTACATCAATAAGAACCATATTAGCTATAGCCAATGAATTAAACTTGAAAGTTCACCAGATGGACGTTCAAATTGCCTTTTTACATGAAAAGCTATCTGAAGAAATATACATGGAGCAGCCAAGAGGATATGAGAAAGTAGGTAGTGAAAATCTAATATGCAAATTTAAGACAGGGTTATACGGTCTTAACCAAGCGTCCAGATGTTGGTTCTTGACAATCGATGAATTTTCACAAGCAAATTCATACAAGCAATGTGATGGGAATCGATGCGGTTATCAAAAACTGTCGAGGACAAATTTTTGATCTCAGCTTTATATGTTGACGATGTTATCTTAGCTACTAATCACTACAGCTTCTAAAAAGTGAAAAAGAGAAATTGATGACAAAATTTGCTAAGAAAGATCCAGAAGAAGTGACAATCTGCTTAGGAATTTAAATTATCGCAAAAGAAAAGAAGGAAAAATGTTATTGCTGCAGAAAAGCTATCTTTAAAATCTTCTAGAAGAGTGTGGAATGGAAAATTCAAAGCCAATTTCTACACCTCAAGACCTTGGTATGAAACTCAGCAAAAATGTAGGCGAACCAATTGAAACAAAGCGCTATCAAGCAGCTATAGGAGGTCTTACTTATGCTGTATGTGTAACAAGATCTGGCCTTGCAGCAGCATTAAGTTCACTCACCCAATATAGTTCAAATCCGAGCCAAGAACATTGGAAAGCAGTGAAACGAGTTTTTCGTTATATTAAAGGAACGTTGGATTATGGATTATTGTATCAATCTTCGCAGAATTGGCACGTTCTGCTCAAAGGTTATATAGATGCAGATGGGGGGGGGGGGGGTACTGAGAATCGTAAATCAACATTAGGTTACCTATTTACATTGGGAAGTAGTTAAATCTCATGGGCGAGTAAACGTCAAGCTACAACTGCTTTATCAACAACTGAAGCAGAGTATGTTGCAGCGAGTAGCGCAGCACAGGAAGCCGTTTGGTTAACAACAAGCCAAATCGGTTTATCGCACTGTGCTTCACATAACATGGTAGCTGACATTATGACAAAGCCACTACCAAAACAAAAATTTGAACGATTTCGATTACAAATCAAGTTTGAAAGAGTTATGAATAATGGACGGTCTATATACGTATAACCATAACTGGCGAGTGGGAGTGTTGAACTCATTAGATTTATGTCCGCCAAGTATGCTAATGTATTCAGGATGGTCACATGTTAGTTTAGTTCAGTTTTTCAATTGGCCAATGAGATTGCGAGAACTCGTTCGAGAAGCGTGTTGTGGGGGTAAAGAGTACTCTCTCTTTGAAGAAAAACTGATCTGACATAGTTTCAAAGAATCTAGAAAGTTTGTGCAAGAATGTTCCGAAGGCTTTAATTCACACTTGCAGAAAGAGCAAGATTTCGATCTTGAGTAGAACGAAAGTGATCGACATTACAAAATGAAAGTCTAATCAGACTTTATTTTCGTAAGAAAATCAAATTTATTACGTCTGTCCTCATAGAAAGGTTTGTCGTAACTTTGAAAGTGGGAGGAAAACAAAGTCAAGAATGTGCTAATGCAAATCATAATGCATGGAACTACAAATCAACTATTTTTATTAACGTAAAAGTAATCCTGTAGCCAGGAAGTGGCTTGTGAGGGAGAAGGCCTTAGAACTTCAAAAAGTGACTCAGTGCCCCACTTAGAAATAGAGCAGTAAAGCATTTTTAATTAAATGACTTTGCATCAGAAAATTTAAGGAAACTTTGATGCTGGTTGTGCACCGACTGTTCACGCAAAAGTTGCAGCAATCGAACATACTCGTCAAAACTGCAAGAAAATTTTGATTAGAAAATTTTGCTGTATCGGAATACCACAATATGTTAAATGACGGCCTTGGGAATTTACTAAATAGTAAATGGGGTCAATGAAAAGGGGATCTATTCCAGGGCCCACGCATCGACTTTAAAAGGGGGGGCTAAGCTAAATTGACAAAGCACATAAGTATTTAACTTGCCAAGCTTATCATATTTTCTAGTACTCCGTAAGGAAATCAGTTGCGTTATGACCCACACCTCAGGCCAAAGTGGGAGTAAGAAAGAATGGGGATCTTGACCACGCCTATTAAAACTATTAGAGAAACTCCTTTGGCGTATGTAGAGATGCTCCCATTCCAGATAGGAAACGTCAGGCAAGATTATCGATCAGACTTCTGCAGGTTTTATGAGAGTCGTTTTACCAAATGTCTCTCTACATCAAAAGTTAGATCGAGTACTGTAAATATCCCTTGGGAAGTCCTCGGGTGATCCTAGGATAGCAAATTGGACGCAAAAGTAAGATTGTGAATATGCCAACAGAGTCGAAGGTTACCTGTACCAAAATTTGACGACAATGAAGCTAATTACATCTCCTGGCACAAGTGTAATAATCAAATCATTAGTAGTAATCAAAGACATACCAAAATACTCTATCCAAACGTAGTATAAAAGACATTTCATCCTGAATCACGAGTCGTTTGGAAATAAAAATGGTCTTATCTGTCAGGGCTATATCTCTAGCCCAAAAATTATTATTTAAAAAGCAATTGATAAGATACAATGCAATCCATTGGTTTCCTATAGACCTGCTACAAAACTTTCTGTACAATAAACTTGATCAAGGAAAGAATACGTTTTCAGAAGTAATTGAATAGATTTGATCGTCAAACTACTTGCTACAGTTGTTAACGTAAATGTGGTGTTTCAACATTGATTTTCTTAATTTTTGAATTTGTATAGCCTATACTGTAAGCTACGAATATTGTACACATCTTTGGCTTAAATATGATGAGTTAAGGATGAAATTTTATATCCCTTTGCATCCCTGCTGTATCACACTAGACGCTGTGCGCACTGCTGTCAGCAACAAACTGTTTAGAGTTGCGAAACCCCTTATTTCCTGACGTGTTGCAAAAATGAGGCTGGGTTCTGGACTTCTGAAAATTGTTATGTGGCTATTGGAAAATTAATAAAAATAATTCTGTTATAGCAACAAGCCCTATCAATATCGCAAAAGGAATGAAAGAAGACATGACGTTATACATACGTCAAATATGACTTCATAAACAAGAATTTTTTTATTCCCATAGTTGGAATATTTATTCTTAAAGGTAGAACGCAATATATATATATATATATATATATATATATATATATATATATATATATATATATATATATATATATATATATATATATATATATATATATATATATATATATATATATATATATATATATATATATATATATATATATATATATATATATATATATATATATATATATATATATATTACCAAAGTTTCTCAGCAGTAATATATTAGAAATACACTTTAGGAAAACGACAATTGCTTTCAATTTGTAAAACATGTTTCGATTGCTTCGACAACCATCTTCAGTTACAGAATAAGCATATTACATGGTGCAAACGATATAAAGGCAAGTGATTACTCCCTAGGGGTCTTACAACAAAAACTATTCCATTGAGATAGAGTGCGTCGGTGCTTAAAATGAGGGTTATAATATATCCTATGATAATACCAATGGGTGCCAAGTGCTTAGAATGCGGGCTGTAGTATGATAACAAAGGGAAATACCTGGGGATATGGGACAATTAGAGTAGGAGCAAATGAAAAGGCAGCAGATATATGAAAAAAAGAGACAAACAAACAAACAAACTAGATGCTTAATGTTAAGGTGCTATGTGTTAGTTGGGAATTAAGATCAGGTTTGAGCCAGCTAATGTGTAGAGCTTCCTTAATTTTGAGTTGATAACTGCTTGTGGCAGTATCTATATATATATATATATATATATATATATATATATATATATATATATACTGCCACAAGCAGTTATCAACTCAAAATTAAGGAAGCTCTACACATTAGCTGGCTCAAACCTGATCTTAATTCCCATTACTTAAATAAACAGGTCCAGCATTACAATTTCTCCCCAACATTCTAGCAGTTATCTAACGTTTTTCGTTCTTTTCTTAATTCGAACCAATTTTCGTTACAACTTCTATTGATTTTACAACAGCAGTAGTATATTCTACTACCATAACCGTAGTATTTAGCAACTGAAGATGGATTGAGCAAGATCCGAAACATGTTTTGCAAACTTAAAGCGATTGTCGTGTTTTTGCGTATCATCTCTGATATATATATATATATATATATATATATATATATATATATATATATATATATATATATATATATATATATATATATATATATATATATATATATATATATATATATATATATATATATATATATATATATATATATATATAGATAACTGATTTAGATAACTGATATATATAGATAACTGATATTGATAACTGATGAAGGCTTGTGCCGAAACGTTTTAAGAGTTGGAATTTTTTCTTGAGGGTCTATATATATATATATATATATATATATATATATATATATATATATATATTATATTTATATTTATATTTATGCAGTAGCAGTAGTCCATGAAGCAGTCGAATCTGTTTGTCGAGACGAAGACGTACAAGCATCCAGCCGAAGCCATAGTACGTAAGAGCCGAGCTCAACAAAGAACTGTTAGGATATAGCTTGACTTTAAACTACGGCCAAATGGCGTATCTGGGCAGCTTTTATCACTAATCCAGAGCTTTTTGGCAGATCGTATGCAACGTACAGTGATAAATGGCAAAAGATCTCAATGGGGCACAATCTCTGCAGGAGTTCCCCAGGGGTCTATTTTAGGTCCTCTCTTTTTCCCTGTTTAAATAAACGATTTGACAACAAATCTCAAATGCAATGTTGAATTGTTTGCTGACGATACTCACTTTGTCAGTAGCGCACAACCCAAATGAATGAGCTGCAGTTCTGAATCACGATCTAGATCTTATCAAATGCTGAGCACATGACTGGAGAATGTCTTTTAATCCTGACCCTGCCAAACAGGCAGTGGAAGTATTATTTTCTAAATAAAAGATCCCTATTGACCACCCACCTATCCTCTTCAATGATATACCCGTTGTAAAAGTTGATGAACATGAACACTTAGGTGTCGTGCTTGATAGTCGATGGAAGTTTTCAAGTCATATCCAATCTGCGATAAACAAAGCGAGACATGGGATTGGCATGCTTAGGTTTTTATCCAACTACTTTTCAAGGCAGACCCTAAACAAACTTTACAAACTCTATGTACGTCCACATCTTTACTATGTTGACGTCATTTACCATATTCCACAGAAAGTGAATGATTTCAGCCGTGAAGTCACGCTACATAGCCTAATGGAGCGACTCGAATCATTCCATTATTCTGCTGGCTTAGCAACAACGGGGGCGTGGAAAGGCACCTCAAGAAACATAATATACGAGGAGCTTGGTAGGGAATCTTTGAATGATAGAAGATGGGACAGGCGGCTAGTAATCTTCTTTAAGTTAATCAATAAACTGACACCTGAGTACACAAGATATCCATACCCATAAATTGGCTGTTCAAATTATACTCTTAGAAACCAAGCTGTGATTGGACGAATGAATGCGAGAACTGAGCATTTTGGGTCAAGTTTCTACCCAAAATGTTTTAAACAAAATGGAACGATCTCCCTCCTGCGATAAGAGAATCACCTACAGTAGCCTCATCCAAAAGCAAACTCTTCTCTCTTATCCGGCCACCCCAGAAATCTACCTATGCAATTTATAATCCTAACAGTCATGCCATTCTCACCCAGCTAAGAGTAGGCCTCAGTAAACTAAAGTCACATAAATTTAATCAGAATTTTCGTGATACATAAAGTTATACACGTTTTTTATATAAGAAAAAAGTTTATAAGAAAATGAGGCCCAAATGGCCAAAATCTTAAGAAAATCCGAAGAAAATCACAAGGCTCAACTTCAAGAAAATGCTAAGAAAATTCCAGTTCATCTTCTTTACATGCCAGAAATTGATACTGGCTCATTTTTGCAAACTCTCGTACAAAGATCGAGACTTATGGTGGCCCAACAAATATAGAGTAGCCTGTTTCAGCCAGTGTTTTCCTTCAGAAGTTAAGAAAATCTTAGGAAAATCTCAGCCTCAAATTCGTGAAAACTTAAGAAAATTGAGCTTCAGGAAAAAAAGTTTTTTTCATATAAAAAAAAACGTGTATATCATAAAGTAAATTTTGATATTAGACCTACTACTGGACTTTATGATCTTTTAACGTTATAAAGCAGTTACTCATCAATCCTGCAAAGAACGAACTTGGAAGAATTAGCAAATCAATTTTAGTTAAGATAAACAACACCATAAGAAAATCCTTAAATTTAAACCAATGGAAAAGTACCAAAGATGTATTGATTTGGTTCAATGGAATTGAGAATAAGCACTTATGTAAATTCATGACGTTCGATGTGAAGGATTTCTATCCATCCATCTCGGAATCATTACTGGTTGATGCGATCACTTTTGCAAGCAAGCTATCCGCTATTACTCCACATGAACATTAAATAATTTTCCACGCAAGAAAGTCACTGCTATTTAGCAATGGTGAGAGGTGGATGAAAAAGAGTGGCAAACTATTTGATGTGATAATGGGGGCATATGATGGCGCCGAAATATGTGAACTAGTTGGGTGCTACATCCTTCAACAAATCGGCGACAAAGTACCAAAAGAAAATATTAGTCTTTATAGAGATGATGGCCTTGCCTTCTTCCGCAATATCAATGGTCCTCAAAGTGAGCGCATTAAATAAGATTTCCAGAAAACCTTCAAGAGAAATGATATGGACATCGTTATTCAATGCAACATGACAGTGGCTAACTTCCTTGATGTCACACTAGATCTAAAAAGCTAAACACATGAGCTATACCATAAACCTGGGAGCGAAACCAATTACATCCACAAACAGTCCAATCATCCATCGTGTATAATCAAGCACGTACCATTGTCCATTGAGAAACGACTTTCAAACCTATCTTCTAATGAGGATATTTTCAAAAGTGCTATTCCATATTACGAGGAGGCTCTTTCACGTTCTGGCTACTCACACACATTTAAGTACAGCCCATTACAAGGTACATCATAAACGGAGGAGCAGACAGCGCAACATCATTTGATTTAACCCTCCATACGATAAATCAGTATCTACAAATATTGGTAAAAACTTCCTTCACCTTATTGCGTACCATTTTCCCAAATCTCACAAGTACCATACAATTTTCAACAAGAACACCATCAAAGTTGGCTATAGCTGTTTGCCCAACATTAAATCAATCATCACGGCCCGCAACAAACGCATTCTTACTTCCAGCACCTCACATACCAGCGAAAAGACATGTAACTGTATGGTAAAGCAAAACTATCCCATGAATCAAAACTGCCTGGGGTCCAATGTGATATATGAGGCAACAATCGTGCCTACCAAAGCTCAGTTACCTGATATGAAGTACATTGGTCTATGTGAAACGACTTTTAAAAAACGGTATGCAAGCCATAAACGCTCTTTCAACCACGAAGATTGTAAAAACACCACCTCACTGTCATCCGAATATTGGCGATTAAAAGTATGGACGCAGAACCACGGATTTCATGGAGGATTATTCACAGAGCACCTTTATTCAAACCAGAGTGGAATAGATGCCCCCTGTGCCTGGCCGAGAAATATGAAATTATAAACTTTAAAGATCCAGATAAATTACTAAATAAAAGAAGTAAAGCTATGAAACAGTGCTGTCACAGAACTAAGTATCCGCTTGATAGCCAAATCTGACGTAACTTTTGCTTCTTTTTGTGTAATGTTAGTTTTAACGGTTTTTAGTTGGCTGAGGATTGCTGAAAGGCATGAAACTATTAGTACTGACTAAGCTGCTGTGTCTTTTCTGACCACTCGGCTTTTGGAGATTCGATTGTATTTTACTTTATTTTATTATATATATATATATATATATATATATATATATATATATATATATATATATATATATATATATATATATATATATATATATATATACTGTATATGTATATATATATATATATATCACC